>JAQQZY010000001.1:17483731-17504060 GCA_030068375.1 Ostorhinchus rueppellii
ACTAGTGCCACCAGAATTGATCCGTCAGTCTCGCATGGCAGAAGAGATGTGGTCCAACTTGCATTTTAAGCTGTGCACCAACGTCACTTAAAGTGTCCACAACCAAGTTTGATGTCATTCAGACAGTCAACTTTCTTTCACATATCTGTAATTTCAATTTTACGAAATAAATTATTACTTTCAACATAATGGACTGTGTTTTTATTCTATTACAGGGCCTGAATTGATTTTTTTAAAAAAAATCAGTAACAAAAAAAGGGGGGATTTTAACTTATAGACCTATATTTTCGGGACGATTCGGGACGATGGTGAAAAAAGTTCATTTTAATCCCTGCATTAGACATATTTTTATTTTTCAATAGGTTCTAAATATGACATCACCAAGTAACTCATTGTACTTGTTTTATTTTTACAAACTAGAGACCAACTCTGGGATGCTAGATATTCAAGTTACTTTTCTTACATTTTGAAAATGTGCCTGTTTGACATTAGTAAGTTTTACAAGAGGTTTGGAGGGTCAAATTTAGTGGATCGGGTGATGAAGCTATGCAACACAACAAACTAAATACTCACGACTTTAACCTATAGCGTACACTAAAAACATGCATTTCCACGTCAGTATAAATGTTTGTTTGTGCATACTTAACTTTTTAGGCAATGGGATATTAACTCTGGTCCACACTCAAAGACCTTAATGCTTTATAACACTTGCTATGAAATGGTACAAAGAAAAAAAATTGATGCCTGTTCAGTGGTATTCAGGAAACATGGCCATATAACATGGTGAACTGAGTCTGTAAAAATGAATGACTTGTTCTAAAACCAAGTCCAGACCAAAAGGTTCATGGTGAGACAAGATGCAAGTTGTAAAGCTCCATTAAGCGATGAGCTGAAATTTCTCCAGTTCTGAGAAATACTACAGGTCGGAACAGTGTATTGTTTCAACAACACTCATCTGTATTTTTATTCTAAATCACGGAATGTTTATTACCTTAAAATATTAATTACAGTGATAGTGAGTTACACATTTACATCTACATTTAAGGTAATGATGAAAAGGGGCAGATATAAATTAAACAAGAGGACTGAGGATTTCTCACATACACACACAGCATTCTGTTTATTAGAGTTGGTGTTAGCTTTAATAAGCTAATACACTCTGAGGAGTGAGCTACATAAATTCTGAGAAAAACACACTACACATCTTGATACAAATCTTCTATTAGTCTGCCATTGAGCTAAAATTGTCCAAGTCATATCACTACAACCCTTACATGTGATGTTCTAAAGGACTTTCAACTGATCACAAATCTTGGGTCTGCGCAAAAATGACTAAAGCAGTTCTCATTTGTGTACACTTAAATGCTAACGAAGAGATAACTAGGAATATCCCATTCTACATATGCAATTGGGTCTTCCTGAATGCCCCAATAATTTGCACACCAAACATTTAGGTAGTGACATTAAACTAGTGACTACATTTAAGTAATTTGTCACTTTTGCTAGTTATAACTTACACAAGGCAGGATATTTTTTCATTACTGCTGGTAGATCCAGTCACAGAGCAGCAAAAAGGTACTGCACATATTTGTTTAAACAGCTGCACAATTAACCAAATATAATATAAATGCAAAGATCATGGACTCATTTGACAATGCAGTGAGGTGGATTATATAAAACGTGAAACAGAAATTAATTCTTAATTGTTTTGAAGTTTGTGTATTTCTTATCCCAGTACAAGTTTGTATATTTGAGATGAAATTTCCAACACTAATCACTGTGCACTTCCCTTACTAACCAAGTAAACAGATTCAAACCACAAATCATAACATTATCCAAAGAAATTGCAATATGACTTTGTGACCAAATTGTACCACCTTAATTTTTTAATATATATATTTTCTTCAAAGGATGAACATGGACTATGGATTAACTCTTCAATTTTCTGTAACAGACCAACAAAGAGAACGGGCGGTTTTCCTTCTCTTTTTGTATTAAAGCAAGACAGTTAAAGGCTTCTCCAAGGCTGTGGAACATTGGAAGAGGTTTGTGCTCAACGGTTGCCGCATTGAATTTAAAAGTTCATCATACAATCTGATGAAAAATAAATGCAGGTTGAGAGGAAACTTTTTTTCAGTGTCTTCACTTACCAAATGTGTGTAATTGTACAATAGGTGGATTTGTTCAATTATTAGCTATAAGTTGCAAAAAGTGTTAAGAACAATATCCTTTTAAAAAATACAATGATAAATGGGTATGCCTTAAAAAGGATTCATAAATCCACCTTTAGCAGAACATGAATACAGATTTCATCACAGATTTCTGTCTCAGGCATATTTTATTTCTACAGAATGTCTTCAGCTAAAAAAAAAAAATTAAAAAATTCACATATAGCCACACAAAAACCATGATATAATCAGTAAGAACTTCAGCAAATAAAATATTTAGTGCAAAATCAATCGCTCTCCAGTGCTACCCAGTTTGGTTCATGGGATCATATGCTTACTTGGGGGTTCTGTGGCCAGGCAGAAGACTGAGCTTTTGTTCATTCATGTTTTGAAGTCTTTGGTAATGACCCCCAGCATCAATGTAATTTGTAAATAGGGCCCAATTCAGACGTCAAAAGAAAAGTAAACGACCTGGAATCTGTCAAGTGAATTGAGCCAGTTAGCAGTGATAACCAAGAAATTCGACAACCTATATGAGATTCATCTTCATGGCTGAAAGTACTGCATCAAAGTTTGTAGCATACGACTTTAGTGGAAATGTTTCTAGCGCCGCAATTAGTGAGTAAAATTACGACTCTTTGTGCGTCGGTGCAAGCCACACCTGTTTTTGTACAATGCACGTGATAAAATTATCAGATAAAAGAAGTTGTCTTCTACAGGATTCATTAGTGAATAAAATGTTTCACAATACAACTTCATGTAGGTTGTTCACTTTAGGTTGCACCAATAGGTAAAAAAAAAAACGTTCTTTACATCAATAAGATGTGGATACTGTGAGTTGAGTTTATCAGATCCCTTTAAGCAAAACCGAAGCAGTTTAAAACAGTAGATCTGCAGGACATCCATACAACACTCAGTTCACGGTGATTACTTTTTTTTTTGTTGAAAATGGTTTATCAATGAGTTAGTTTGCTGGGTTACCAAGGTCCATTGCGTCATATTTCTCTGCACGGTTGCAATAGACTGATCTAACGTTTGCTAGGTGTACCGACAGCAGAAAACTTACAATTAGGTGCATATGCACGATAGAGTTACCCACATAGGATAATTACCAGTAGACTGCAGTAAAGTCATGTCAATGACTACTGACAGACCGAACAGGTCAACACACCTAGCTAACTGACAACTTTAAACTATGCTGCAATGAATTTCAAGGCCCAATGGGAGGAGTGTTTGGTGAAAATCTCAATATCGGTGTTTACATATGCGTGCAAAGTTGAGGCCTGTACCTGGTCCATCAGACGCTGACAGGGCAGGTGAATTCAGCTTCGGCCGCTTTGAGTTGGGAGGTCCAACGTCCAGCAGGTTTTCAGCCATAGTTGGTGTGTTTCCCGGCTGTTTGCTCAAGTCAGATTTTGTGATTTAAAAGGGAAGTTGTTCTATCAAGCCGAACCTTTGCACATTAGCAAGCTGGTAGCCTGCTAACGTTAGCTAACTGGCTAATAGCTAGCTAATTGCCTGCTACCAGCTAAGTTAACTGTTAGCGTTAGCTACTTCTTGCTATGAGAGTGTGTCTTTCAAAAGAGATGCAATAGCGCCCCGCTTCGCCACCGCCATTCACCCCATGATAATCCAACACCCAACACCCACATTATTAACGTTAAATAAAGCAAAATAAAATATTCCCCATGTAAAAATCGAACTCCAAAATATCAATCTAGTATAATCAGGTGAATTGCTGCATTCCAGGTGAAAAATTCTAGATGTTCAAACAACCCATTTTGCGTGACGTCAAATTTCTTCATGCAAAAATCGCGCGAAGCTCCACAAAAATGCACAATTGCATAAAAATGTCGTATTTTTGCAAATCACTTCGAAAGTCACGATCTTGTCTCCGCTTGCCCACGGTAAACAATACTGCTCCCGAACGGCGACAGGGGCTGAATCGCCGCACTCTGAAGGGGAAATCAGATATACGGAGCTTTTCTGCCCGACGACCACCGATCAAATTCCCGTTTTTTCGCACAAAATGTCTCCGAGGCGACGTTACGATTTCGTTTTCGGGGGAAGGACGCTGTCATATCATGGTAAGGACGCTCGATTTCTACGTTAAAGTCAGCGTTGGACCGAAATCCTAATTCCGAGCCACGACAAGATGGCGGCTGTTGATTCCTTCGATACAAAAAAGTTTTTTTTTCTTTTCCAGATCGACTGTGGAGGGGGAGGGGCCGCGCAATCACGCCCTACGTGAAAACACCTCTCCTGTTAAACGCTAGGGGCGCTACAGCACCGCGAGACATTTATACGAGCACATACTTTTAGAAGCTACATTAAGAATTAGTCATTGCATCTGTATTGAATCTGAGCTACAAATAAATAGTAAATTTTCACGTACAGTTTAATGTGTTTAATGTTGTACAGTTGCTTATTTTTTATGTTTAGATAACAAAATGCGTATTTAATGGTAGAAAACCTTAAATTGTAGGTTTAATTCAGTGCATCTCATATTTAACAGAATTCTTAAGGGGTAGTTACTCTCACCCCCTATGTCAAGTTGAAATACTTGGATTTCTTCTAACATTAACATGATTTTCTGCTTCACAAGGAGTCTGCAGAATTTTGTAATTATTAATCCTTTCAACAGCTAAGTAAAGCTACAGGGAGGAAAATAATGTGCATAAAAGCGACAATGAAATTACCACAATTGACAGATTTGTATTTTCTTTTGGTTTTTTTTTTCCACACTTCAGGGTCTGTCTTTTAGTAGTGATTTTTATTTTATTTTATGGTCTTTTTCATTACCGCTAAAAGTGGGTACCAGTATATGCAAATGCAATGTACTAACCTTTCCTTAATCTGGCAGTGAATATTCAGCTGAATTGAGGAATATAAAGCCTCATATTTTTTTTCATCCTGTTAAATGTGCCAACAAATAAGTGAGCCTTAATAAAACACAGCCACATTGCAATGGGCATACATAGTTGAACAGAAATCTTTCTTTACTTCACAGTGCACTCAACTATTTTCGGCTGTGAGAATTTATTTCTCTCATACTGAAAAAAAAAGAGTAATAAAAACTTAACACTCACACTTCCTCAAATAGACACACATTGAATCAGCTTCATTAATGCGTGTCTCTTTTCATTGTTTTCTGGCAAATCCGACACATGCACATGTATAAAAAAAAATCATATGTGACAAAATAACTGCATATGTACAAACACTGAGCGCTTTGTGCAAATGTGTACAGATTATGATCACGTGTTGATAGATGATACATGGGTGATGTGCACAAAACATACATAATACATCTCATTCGTGAACATATGAAAAACAATGATTTAGAAACAAACAGCTTTCTCTAAATTTTTGTCCCAGTGTAATAGAAAACACATACGGGTTGAATTTACCAGCAAATGTACAATGGCAAGATGTTTAGCTGACACATTTAAATGAGTGATTAGGCAATGCAGTTTTGCCACAATGATTTTAATACAAACACTTTACTCCTCTTCGCTTGTCTCTCATTGTTCTGTTATAATCACATACTTGTGCCTCGTGAATCTGACTGATTTCATATCTTAACTTTATCACTGGACTCCTTCTTTGATCACTTCTCGCCCTTGCAAAAACCCTGTAATGCACATATCATCTACTGATTAATCCAGGTAACCTTAGTGAACTGAACAGTCGCATGCATTGCATTACTTGTAGTCATGCAATAAATGCTCGACATAACTGGGGGGGGGGAAAGGATAAAATGAAAGCATGACAGTGCAGAGTCAAACTTAAACTGTAGTGAGTGGCAAAGAGGAAAATTGCTCATTCAGACAAGATCACACTTACATTCCACAGTTCATCACAGATCACAGAGCCAGCAGTGTTCACTTTAAACGTTTTATTTATGTGTGTACAGATGTGCACGATTGGAGAGGTGGTGCGCCCATCAACCTGTGAAGTCCCACACCTCAAATTCACTATGCCAGTTTGTCACTGCTCTGCTCTGAGCTATGGACATGGCCTGGATCTCACTATGGGTTATCTAACAATGTAAGGCAGACAATGTGGGGAAGAAACACATACATCCTTAAAACTGACACCCATTACTGCTCACATATTTCTTTATCTTTACATCATGTTTTTGGTTTGTTTATTTATTTATTTAACTGTTTTTTTTTTCTTTTTAAATTTGGCAACTATGATCATGTGCAAATATACAAGAACCAGATTTACGATGCCCATTCAAAGATATTTTTTTTTAACAGGAGAACATCTTTGGATTCTCAGAGTATTTATACTTCTAGGATTATTACAATTATTTGATGCAAATACTCAAAGTTCACACATACTGCTTGATAATATTCCTAATTACAAAAGGCACTGCTGTGTATTTCTGAATGCACAATGGCAGAGGTAAACAAAGATGCTTTCTACGCTACACATGTAGACTGCTACATATTAGAGATGGTTCTTTCTTTCCTTCCTGTCTTACTGTGCGGCTACCGTTTCTCAAGGCAAGATATGTCAGTCCCAAATGTTAACCAGACACTAAAAGATGTGGTGGTGATATGTATTTACAGGAGGGGGGTTTTTTGTTTGTTTGTTTTGTTTTGTTTTTTAACCTAAGGGCTTTGCAAGTCTTTTGTAGAGATAAAGGCAGCTACAATGAAATTACACACATCAACAGGGACCATGAAGTTGACTGATTTTCTTTTGTGTCATTACATTAATCTGACTTGTTGAAAAACTGAAATCTTTTCCTTACACACATACACTCACACACTCAAGAGAGTACAAGGGGAAACAAGGTGAAGCATGAGTAAAGAGCAAAGAGTAAAACAGAGGTTCCAGCGATTCATTGGGAACACCACCATACTACTTAGACAACCAATGAGATTATTAAAATGGGAAAAGAAAAAAATTGATGGAATTTGTCAAAAAGAAAAAAAAATGCAGCAAATCCTGCCTGACAAACACATTTTCCTCAAACATACAATCATAAGCTATCCTCACTGTGACAACAGCATGATACAAAATTTTCCAAAAACCAAAATACTCAAAAATACAGTCATACTTTAGGCACCACAAAACAATCAACTAGTTTAGGTTGCACTGCACCTATAGATCACTCAATTAAAGTGGCACACTTTAAGAATATTGATACAGTAGAGGGACCTCTTGGCAAAGAGACTGTGACAGGATAGTCACAACCCTTCAACAGCAAATCACACAGCGAAAGGCAGACAATACTTAACTATTTAATAAATCTTTAGTGATGGACTGACCAGTTTTGTTTTACTCTCTGGCAATGAAGGCAACAAAATAAGAGTCTGACGTTTTACACACAGTACTGTAGAAAGTGAAGTTCATCTGTGCATTTTGACACTTTAACCAAACAGCAATGAGGACCATCCTATCATAATCTATCAAGAGTTACTATACACAGTGATTGTCCCTCACAGTCCTGCTTAAAGTGATACTCAAGCTAATTTAACCCATCAAACTCTGACCCACCTGTAGATTAAAACAAAGGCTGCAGAGCGTTTCAGCATGTTTAGGTCTTTTAAGCAGAAGAACGGCTTTCAGTCACACCAGAGCGACACTAATACTCAAAAGCAGACCGGCTTGTGCAAGAAGGCCAGAGCAGAACATTTAGTCTATCTTATTAAACATGAGGAGATTTAAATAAAAACAGGCAGCAGAAGAGTCGACTATGGTTCTACACTGTTCAGCCACCTTTCAGATCTACAGGTGTTCAGAGTTTCATACTCAAATGTTATTAGAGTATTACTTTAAGTATATTTAAAGTGCCGTTCTGCTTTTCGATGGTCTCACTTCCCTTTCCTAATCTATTCCCTTATGATTTGATTTTGTGCTTATGATTGTACTTTTTATGACGCTCATAAAAGTAATGTCATGGTAATAACATCCAAATACAAGTGGTCGAGAAACACTGTGCAAGACCTGTGCTTAAAATGTGCATTTAGCTGCTACACAAACTAAAATCTATGCAGCCTGATTTGTAGTGTGTCTCCTTTTAATGAGACTTTAGCACAAATGAATACTGTATTAAGCCCTCATGTCAAAGCAGAATACATAAATTAATACTGCTTCATGTGATTCCCTCATTCTTCCCATAATTCCCTGCTCAACCCACCATGCTGCACTGGCACTTACACAGATTCTAAAATTATTTTCCCTTAAGTAAGGTCAAGACTTTGATCAAGTTACAACAAATGATATGGCACAACAATAATGATTGTTTTCTTTAAGAAATACTTGCATTGAAAATAAAAGCATGGAGTAAGAAACCACAGCATGTTCCATAGTCTATGTCTTATGGGAAAAACCCATGTGAAGATTGTTAAACCTTTGTTCAGTATTCATATTTGTTTGCTCACTGTTCTAGTCCTGAAGGCACTTGATAACAAAAATGAATAAGAAAAACATCAACACCAAGAAAACTGCCCCCTTCTCCTCTATATACTGCTGTGCTCAACACAGGTCTAAACACCTAAGCACTCAGGCAAAGTTAGTATCCATTTTTAGAGTTACTGTTGCCGTGGTTTGTGTTGGAAAGACCAACACCTTCTTTATCCTTGCCAAAGACACTTCACCAATACCAAGAAGGGATATCCTGCCCACACCTGCTAACAGTTCTGCGGAGACAACAGCTGGGCACAGCGGACAGGGGAAGGAGAGCGAGTGGATCAGAGACGAGCATAAAACTCCTCATTGAGTTTTGTGAGCTCGTCTGCCTCCTCTTCATCCTCCGCTTCTTGAAGTGCAAGAGGAGCAGGCTGCACTTGGGAGGGCACTTGTGCAGCGCTAGGTTCTCTACCTAGTTCAGAGGAGGAAGGGAGCTGAGGGTCTGTTGTGGGAGATTGCTGAGGGTGGTGTGGAGCGTCCCTATATCCTTCCTCCTTCACCTCTGTAGAATTAGCTGGGATTGGCTCAGGTCCTGCTCCCGAAGGCTTTACAGCGGTTTGTGGTTGAGAATGGAGAGTGGAAAAAGAGGAGGAAAGCGTAGAAGAGGGAGGAAAAGCTGAAGCGTGAGCCACCAGTTGTGAAGTCTTATTTGCCGGCGATGGTACAGAGAAGGGTCCAACGTTGACGCCCATCTCTGTGTGATCCTGGCATAAACTGTCCCCACTTTTGGGGTAAAGAAAGGTCCTCATTTGACCTTTGCCCTTAACATTCACAGTACCTCTATAATCAAACTCTAAGCCCATAGCACTGAGTACAGCGTGGCTCTCCTCGCTCACCTGCACCCGACACTCCACACCAGTGGAGTCCATACGACTGGCAATGTTGACCGTGTCTCCCCAGATGTCGTAGAGCAGCTTAGTTGTGCCAATCACCCCCGCCGTCAGTGGCCCGTGGTTATATCCGATGCGGAGCTTGAAACCAAAACCCAGCATATTCTTGTTGAAATCATCAAGGACACCCATCATCTCCAGGGCAAAGTTGAAAAGGGCCCTAAGATGGGCATGAGGAGATTCCTCCTCATTTTCAGCCATCTGTCGAACATTCAGTCCTGATGCTGCCATGTAGGTAGCACCAATAGTTTTAATCTTTTCCACACTACAGAATTCATCTTTGCGAAGGAGCTCATCAAAGTCTCCTATTAGCTCATTGAGGACACGATAGCACTCTTTTCCACCTTCATAGCTCTCTTCATAGAACTCACTAAAGTTCACAATACTGGCAAATATCACACCAACACTGTCATGGTTCTTGGAGTAGCTCTGGGTGACCTGAGGAGACAAAGAAAATGTTATATAATACTTGACACTGTACGTATTTGATTTTCTGTTATATCAAGTAATAATTTAGTTGTGAAGACACAATATCATTAGTTCTGGAAAATACTGTGAAGAAAATATTCTGGCTTTCTTAAACATTACTTCTGCATTGCAAAACAAGAAAAGGGATACATGCTGTATATTAATACTGGAACATTCCCATAAGTCAGATAGTTTTAGTTTAAGAACAACAAAAACCTTAAGCTGGTCAGCGACATGGATGGGGATAATGTTTCCCAGTAACCACTCAGCCTGGTCTCGCATTGTCTGGATTTTGGAACGATGCTTGTCAGCCTCGACGTTTCCATGGTAATGGAGACGGTAGCTGACCTCAAACTCCCGATTGAGGAACCAGACCAAGAGGAGAAGCAGGAAGAAGGCCAGGACAGCTTCTGGGACCAGGAGATCAAGAGGTCGTGGAGGGGGGTCAGGGCCAGATGCTGGAGTGATTAATGTGGACCCACCATCACTCGATGTGGAGAGGTTAACTCTGAGGAGGAAAACAGAGAGTTTAAGATGGGAATGAGAGGTTCAATCATAGTAACATGAGTAAACTGAGTTTAGATGGAGTTGTTATGATGTCACAAATCTTCAAGAATGATAATGTGGCCTGTTGCTCTGCTCTAAAAGATGGAACAAAACAGCAGAGGGACATGACAAAGTCACAAAGTCCAACTTAAGTTAAACTTTCACTTTGACCTACTTTTCTCAAAATGTAATCACATCTCTTCTTGGTCATTGGCAATCTATAACCCAAATTTGGTATGAATTGAACCAATAGTTTTGCTGCTACAGTGTTAACAAACAAACAACCCGAACCAAAAAAATACCCCATGCCTCCCCTTCCGGGGGCAGGGTAACAACAATAAAGACCTGAACATCTTCTGACTAAATGCTAGACACCTGCTGGTGGCTACTATATGTATGTACCAAATGATGAGGTGAAATATACAAAGACAGAGGTTACAAACTAACTGATACAGAAAGAGACTCTGTGCTTGTCCCTCTTATTTTCAGAAGTAGTTAGTTAACTCATGGCTTTGATGCAAAATGCAAGCCAGCGCAGGCTGTATGAGTCATTTTCACCACTCGTGACATTTAGAAGCCATTCCTACTGATGCACACTCAGAAGGAAACCAAAAAATAGGGAGAGAAATAAGGGAATAAAGAGCAGGAAAGCGTGAAAACGAGTAAAAGGCAGTGAGAGCAGGATTTATGAAAAGTATAAAAGAGAGCATTCGCTCATGTTGACCCTTCAAATGTCACTCATTCATCAAACCCCTCTGTTTCCACGGAGACACTCACCCATGAACTGGCAAGCTGTTATTACCAGAGCTGAAAGAGATGAGAGTGGTGTCAGTCAGGAGCAAAGAATTGTTCAGATACACACAGAGAAGCACACAGACACACAAATTCACACTCAAGACTGCATGTGTACAACAAAGATCTCAATCAAATCCTTCGATATAGAGAGGAAAGGAGGATATACTGCGACAAAACAACTGCAACTATAACAATAGCAAACTAATGTATACATTTAATGAAGAACACGGAGCCCATATTCATGTTTATGTTGACAGTAACAACTATGCAAGCCAATGGTGAATACATTTTGATTTATGATACAGATTCCAAGACAAAACCTCCAATGAAGTGAATTAATCAATATTAACGTTGCTGCTTTCCACTGTGGATCATATTTGACAACATTTTTTGTGCAGTAAATAATGAATAGTGAGGAAGTTTGCCCTCTCAGGTCTCCTAACAGAGAGCTGGCATTGAGGGCAGATAAATTCATCTGGAGACTGGTGTCAGAATAGATAAAGAGGAACAAATGCTTTACTTATCCAACACTTGTCTTAGTTTTAATGTAGATTCCCGATAAGATACTGAAAAGTGATTAGTGATTCTTTAAGTGTTCAGTGTGTAATGTCTGCCGTTTGGTGTTTCTCGATCTAAGCAGCAGATGATGTCAATTGCAGATCGATTATTTCATATAAGTGATAGGCCATCGACATATAAAAACTGAATTTACAGCCACAAGACAATAAAATAGCTTAAGCTGGACACACGCTTGATGATCATCAGGATAAATATAACTTGATAACTGATGAAATCCAGTTGGATCCAGTTAATAATTCCAGTTTTATGTATGTAAAACAGATCCTGGCTATAAAGCAACTGAACATGTCACTGCTGCATTAGACAAGGAAAACACACAGAAGAACCGAGGACATAAGCAAAGGCTTTGTTGTGTAAGCATTATTATGACATGTATGTATTATTACATCACATAGTAAATTAAGTAAGTGAAGCAGAAGTGTAATGTTGTCCAAGGCAGCACCACAGCAACTAATAACTAATATCCTGTCAAGCTCATACAGTTTCTAAAATGCAATGGATGTTGAAAAGGAAAGAAACTGGAAAAGAGTCATAGAGGCTCTGAATGCGCTCGGTGAGCAATGATTGGATGCACCGATCCGACTTTTTCAGTTCTGATGCCAATACCGACATTGGGGACTTGCGTATCAGTCGACACCTGATACGATCTGATATTGTTGATTTAGAAAAGAAGTTCTCAACTGGGGGGCATTGGTGCCTGCAACTGTCTGTATGTTTGTGCATACCTCATGCATACAAGGAGAGAGAGAGAGAGAGAGAGAGAGAGAGAGAGAGAGAGAGAGAGAGAGAGAGAGAGAGAGAGAGAGAGAGAGAGAGGTACATCGCAGCAGAGAACCCCCCTAATATGGGATTGGTGGAATCTTAATCTTTTCATATTTAATCATTGTTCCATTGCTTATGCACATACGCAGTATTAGCTAAATGTATTTTCAAACATTAGTTCCAGTCTGTGTCAAAACGACAAAATAGCTTAGTGTTTTGTGTTTTAGTGTCTGTGTTCGGTGAATCAGAACAGAGATGCCACTCCACTGGGTTGAAAATGTCCTGTTGTTACTGAAAGAGTTCTTAAGTGTGTGCTCCCATCATCTCACATTGTTAAGTGTGTCGTGTCCCATTTCAGAAGGCTTCAGCTGGTTGTGTGTGTCCAGCTTCAAGGTTTCACACTTCTTTAGTTACCGATATCCACATGATTTAATTTAATTCTAGGGAACTGCTGTAAGTACCATGATACGTTATTGTTGTCTTAGTTTAGGGTAAGACAACCCTCACAGGTGACCAAATAAAGCGTATGTTTACTGTGTAAAATTTCAGGAAGTTCACAAGTCAAGAAATATAAAGCATAGGATTAGTTGAGCTAGACTTTCTTTGCAAACACGCACCTCTCGTGCTTCATGCTTCTCCTGCAATCATGTCTTTTAAAGCAGTAACTTTTAAAAAAAATATTTCAGTAGGTAGGAATTGATATTTACCAGCTAATGTAACCCCTGTAATACAAATGCATTTAGTATTTATGTATGTGTACAAAGGGGCTCACTTGTGCAATGGGCTGTACAGCAACAGCAACAGGGCAACCCCTGTGACAGTGGCCAGTACTGAGCGCATCCAAAAACTCAGCTGACAGAAGTTGCAGTACTGAATGATCGCCAGGATGGTGGCACAGCACAGGAACATAGTCACCTAGAGGAAAAGGGGAGGTCATTAAGTGCATTAACAAATGCAAAAAGAATACAGCATATACAACAGAAAGGTTTTTTAATGTATGTATATTCAGAATTTTCAAAATTGAGAGCATAAATATGTAGATTTCTTCACATAAAAGCAGCCACAGACTACAGAAGTCATTTGAAGATATTTTCTGGCTGTTCCTAATAACACTGACAGGATAACATCTATTTCTCTCTTATTCCTACACATGTCCTCCCTCTCACCCTGCCATGCCCCCCTTCTAGCGCTGTTATTGGGTCTTAATATCTTCAAAGGCATTAAAGTCCAGAAAACTGCATGCCTAATTAACAACTCTCCCTGAGACTACCGCTTTAATCTGCAAGCCCCAAAGAGATGCACAGAGAGGAGTGGGGAAACACTGACAGTGCAGGGTGAGAGAGAAATGAGTAGTGAAATGGGGCATTGAAAATCCCTGAAAAACAAGATATCAAAACATCACACATCTTCCAAGCAGTCATTAGCTCAAAGCTAGAAGGGGAAAGTTAAACCTTTACAGTTCTGGATATAGCCTTGACTCAAACAGCACAAAAACCCTGCAAAGTACGGCCGTTCTCAATCTTACATACAGGATTCATAGAGCAAGAAATGTCAACATTTCTGATGCCAAGGTCCACAGGCGAAGGCTCCTGGCTGTTTTTCTTCTACAGTTCCTATCAGCGCTAATGCCAGTTAACAGCTATGCTGGTCTCCAGGCAGCTGGCTTCAGACCACTATGGGCACCGTTTCAACCTTCCTAACCATCCTTTGCTTATTTTGGCAGAAGATATCAGGGAGGGCAAACTATTATAACTGGGAAATCAGAAGTACTATCAATATGGCAGACATTACTGTCAAATCTGCACCTTCATCTAAGCCTGGAATAAGTGTGATAGTTGAAAATGATGAATAATTCCTTCAAAGCTGTTGGAGTGTTACTACTTCTAGTGACACTGGGGGCAACCTTTGCTATAGCAATATTAAAGCATAGTAGAAAGCAGTAGCAGCAGCAGAGCCGGCAGTAACAGTAGAAGCACTTAAAACTGTTGATGCTTCCGTGGGTCTGATGTCAAACACAAGATTCCAAACATAACTTTAGTCTGACCTGGACTTTAAAAAGTCCAATAACACAACTGTGATGCTATGAAAAGAAAATGAGCTCATAATTACACTCATGAAGTTGGGTTATGCTCTATTTGAGTGAGATCATTGCATAACCACACCTGAAATTAAAAAAAAAAAAAAAAAAAAGATCACAGCTTGAACAAAAAAATGTAAAAATTGTGTGTTTTACTTAAAATGTAATGATTTTTTTTTTTTTGCATGTAGTAATTTCTCTCATTCACTTCAGTACAGCACTGTGCTGGTGCTGGAGAAAGATATGAAGACATTGTTATTATTATTATTATTATTATTATTATTATTATGGAATAAGATAAAAGAAAAACTCTTGTTTATCTTTCTCTAAATCTCTCACATTCATCTTGTATGTATAGAAATCCAGTGTCATACAGGAACTTCTTTCGGTCAAACATTGCATTAAAACAGCAAAATTTCATCTGAGGAAAACATTTTATGACATGATACAAATGTTCAGTAAAAGTTACTATTTTCAGCTTAAAGTTGTTATCTCAAAGGACATTGTTGTCTCATAAAACAGAGGATGATCTTTAAAAGCTCTAGCATGCAAACAGAACAAGGGGAAGAGAAAGACTTGAAATAAATAAATAACCAGCCAACAGTAGGATTCTACCCAAAGAGACGTTGGAATTTACAGAGCACTATCATTCATTCAGTAAAATGTAGTTTTATATTTTGCCCCTAACATACAACTATACCTGTAGGGGGAGATGGACGCTGCAGGTAAGATGGGATAAGACAGAGATGGCAGGAAGGGAGACCAACACAGCCCCGATCACATGGCGGGGGACCCAGCCTGAGACCACCAGAAGCAGGGAGTGGGTACAGTTCATCACATCCTCCAGATTGAAGGCCATACTACAGGACAGGAAACAAGCACAAAATATGACAAAAGCACAACAAGTAGTGTCTAGTAGTAGAGTCTAAAATCAGAAACCAAAAACAGAATGTTCCATCTTTCTATTTCTCTCACTCCACCCCCCAGTATTTTCTCTCCTTCCTCAGTCAGAGAAAATCTGCAACAGACTCTCATCAGTCCTTAATTAAGACACATTATTAAAAGGCAGCAATGGTGTCCAATCTCTGCCAGAAGATGAAGATTTATTGCCCATTTACGCATTTCAATGACTGAAAATCATCTGAGATTCCATGCACACATACACAAAACACACACACACAAATAAATACAACATATCTCTAATTCTGACCACAGAAAACTCTTGGCACAGTTTTTTTTTGTTTTTTGTTCAGGCTATTAGTCATTCCCAAATGCCCATTTCTGAGTCATTACCAAATCTATTCTAAAAAATGGAGATGAGCCAGTTGTTTCTGATCAGGACAACTAATCATGTGTGGTGCAGGAGCCAATAACCAAATATAACAATTTGTGTTGGTTTCAGTGGAGAGTTGTAATGTATGTTGATCTAAAAGTGGTTTTCAAACCATTGCGATGCTACTGAGTCCCAGGGGGTCCAGGCTTTTATTAACACCAAGCAGCTGTTTTGAAATAAATACTTGCATATTCTCAGGCACTGAGAGCACAGACCCTGACAACAATGAGTCTAAATTACATTTTTATGGCTTTTCCAGCCTGTAAAGATTAAAATAAACTCAGAGGAAACAGAGGACTTTTCATTTTGTTGATAAGAACTGTCAAACTTTGAGGCAGTAAGTACATATAGTATGTTATACACAGGGTTCCTACAGTTAGTTAGTTAAGTTTATTTGAAAGGGGACAGTACAATTTAATAAAACACATGATTATACATGGTTAAAAAACAGCCAGAATTAGCCAGAAGGTTAGTTTTCATCTGTAGTCCCCTGGCCGGGATGTAAAAAGGCAGTAAAATACATCGACAAGAGAAAGACATGGTTAGACATTTGATAAGACACTAACATGACAAGCAACATCTACATATACATGACAAACTGCTAAAAGAACACAGAACATACAACATGAGTTTCTATAGGTTAAATTTAAGTCTTTTTAAAGACATTTTTAAGACTACTTAGAACAGAAGTTAATCCCCATTTCACAGTCTACTTCATGCACATATTGGCAAAAATTTGTGACTCCTAGAATTTAGGAAAACTCCTGTTAACCAGGTGGAGAATAATCTTTTCTCCAATCAGGCATTATTATACTTACACTTCCCTATGCTTACTTTTTGCTTTCAAGCCGTCCCTTAAAGTTCAGTGATCATTTCTCACTTGGGGCTGTAAAGTTATTTTTAATTGGTTACCAATTTAAATATACATTGTCGTGTTGGAATGGGTAGAACTGCGCTGACTGACGTTACTTTCTTGGCAGCTTTGACATTTAACAGACTCATTTAAACACTACAGCAAACAGATTTATGACAAAATCGCTCAAGACCTACGACATCACATTGAATGCCCTTTAAAGACCCTTTAGAGGTATTAAATTTGTAAATTCAAGGCTTTTAAGACTTTTTAAGACCCGTCCGGAACCCTGCATATACAGACACCAGTGTGCATGTGGTCGTGCTCTCTTCATATGATTCACTTCGGCCTCCTCACCGTATGGAGAGCACTAGGGAGGAGAGCTCCAACAAGCCAGCCAGAGGGGCCAGGGCCAGAGCAGCAAGGGCTGGAGGGCCCACGGTGGCAGGGCTGACCAACGGTGGAAGGAAGCAAGCCAGGGTCAGAGCCAGGAAGAAAAAACAGCTGAGAAGAACATCCAGGAATGAGCTGAAGGTGGAGCTGGCAAAGGTCTGCACCTGAGTTTGGTTTCTCACCTAAAAAAAAAGCGATAAGAAATGTTCAATTTAGGAGAAGGAACAGCTGTGAACTATCTCACATAGATTAGACATAATATAATCCCCAAAGTGAATAGGGTTTCCACTTCACAAAGCCTGATCATTTGTTCATTTTTCATGAATTTGAATTAGTTGAACATCTCGAGTGCAGTAACATTAGTGTAACAGCAGGGGGCTGCATGGCTGTGACGTCAACACAGGCTGCAGGGATCTGGTGCTGAACTGTGTGTTACAACAGTGTGACAATATTTAACAGGAGGATTAAAATGATACAAAACTTGAGAGTAAAAAACAGTCAAGGCATAGATATAATACAGATGTAGGGATGTGTGAATGTGTGTGTATGCATACGTGCATGCATACCTCCTCCTTGTAGCTGCTGCGATAAGCCTTTTCCAAAGGTCTCTCGAGAAAGTTGAGACTGATCTTGTTGATGGGAGGTTTGAAAAAGTAGTCCTTCATGAGACTGAGAATCACACAAACACAAACTATAGTTGTCAGTACTGCTGCAACAAGTGATCAACCTAAAAAACATAACTATTTATATTTTAAGAACCAATTAATAGACCTGTTTCAGTGTTATGGAGCTACGGGGAAATTGAATGAATGAATAATCAACAAGTAAACTGATAATATTATTCTCAGCCTTGGTATGGAGGTTTAACTCCAGTTTCATATATGTCTCCTGTCACACACCAAAGACTTTCAGGATGAGCATAAATGCATTACAGATCGAAGTCTTTCCTGTATTAGGAGGATAAACGGCTTTAAAATGGAAACCTGTGATTCAGTCCTTCCTGTTTGAAAGACTAATATAATTAATTTATTTAATTAATGTAATTTATTTAATTGAGTACACAGTGTAAGACTATTACACTGACATAAGAGAACACAGAAATATCCACGTATACTGGCAAAAGTGTTTTCCACAGCTGCTCCACGTATCTCTATCGTTCACCTAATCAGCCACTATCAGAGGTCATTATCAATTCATAAATTCCACCTTTAACCTCGGTGCTTACCTGTCCTCTCTTATAACATCCACAAAGTGGGCGTCACTCTTCTCTCTGAAGTTCTTGGCACGCAGCTGGATCAGGGCGGAGTGGTCCATGCCTGTACCCGTCCCCCCTGTGCCCCCCGCCATGCCCAGGCTGGTGCCAGTTCCTGTGCTTGTGCTTGTCTTCTTCTCTTTCTCCTGAAGCATGTCGCACAGGGAGCTCTGGCTAGCCCGCACAGGATCCTCCAATGGGGGGCTGAGGAGGCCATTGACTGCCCTGGGGCTGTGACCAGGGATGAACTGCAGAGGAAGGGGAAGGTAAAGAAAAAGAGGAGGAGAGAGAATGAAGAACAAAGAGGGGTAAAGGAAGACAGGATGTAATTGTTGAGGAGCTTAAGTGACAAATTAAATAGGAAGAACAATTGCAGTTGTGCTGTTACTGCTCATGTGTGTGTGTGTGTGTGTGTGTGTGTGTGTGTGTGTGTGTGTGTGTGTGCTGTACTTTGGCACTGCTGGTCTTGTGCTCTTCCTGGCAGCCATTCAGCACAGCCACTTCATCACCCTGCTCTGCCCCCGAAGGCAAAACCACACCACGAGACACACAAGCAGGCTGGAGAGAGAAGGACAGTGATTGAGAGATAAAACATAGAGACAGCTGAGAAAAAATGTGTATGTGGACACAGCTGCCAGAAGACCACCCAGCATTTTATACGAGACAAAAAAAAAATAAAAAATCAACAATAGCAAACAATATCAGGGTTCAACAAAGAGAAATGTGTCAAGCAGAATGTCCCACAAGACTAGTAGATCTGGACAGTCTTCTGCCTGATCAGTGGGCATTTTTTGGGTTAAGTGCATGATGGTGCATGACAGCAAATGATGGGATTTTACTGTCTTTAAAAGTTTCACATGCACAGGAACAATTTGACTCGTTAAAATGTCAGCATGTAAAGACAATTCAGTGCTGATGTGCAAGCATTTCAATACTCCCGGAAAAAAGAATTCAGCTGTGTGGCATTAGGAGATATGGACTAAACTCCAACTGTGCATATACAGTACGGTGAGATATAAGTTTAAGAGAATTTCGGTAGAATGCCTTAAAGCACAGGTGTCAAACATGCGGCCTGGGGCCCAAATCCGGCCCACCGAAGGGTCTGATCCAGCCCCTGGGATGAATGTGTGAAATACAAAAATTACACTGAATACATTAACAATCTTTTATTTTCCTTTGTTTTAGTGTAAAAAAAAAGTAAAATTAGACAGAAGTTTACATTTACAGACTAGCCTTTTACAAAAAAATATGAACAACCTGAAATGTATGAAGAGAAGTCTGTGGAATTTTACCAATATTCTGCCTGTTATTAAATGTTCTTCTATTTTTAGATCCACTGTGAGATGTAAGCTGTAATGCACATCTATGAATGATAAATTACGGTGCAATACTGTTAAAATTGCACTTATTTTTCTTCAGAATTTGCAGGTTGTTCATATTAGATCATGCTATGTTCAAATAAAGTTTGTAAACGTAAACATTTTCATGACAGAATTTTACTTTTTTCACTCAAAAACACAGAGAAAACCTTGGATTTGACATAATTTATACATTCTTATCCTATTATTTTTTTATATATATCTATATAATTTTACTGGTCCGGCCCACTTTATATTGTATATTAGGCTGAATGTGGCCCCTGAACTAAAATGAGTTTGACACCCCTGCCTTAAAGGAATGATATTTTGCTTTTTAAATTGAATTCTGCATTTTAAAACATTTCCCTGTGGTCTACATAAACCGTAAATGCTCTGCTTGGGTCTGAATTCTTCATTAATTCAACT
>JAQQZY010000001.1:17508548-17520905 GCA_030068375.1 Ostorhinchus rueppellii
AAGTGGTTTCTCCAATCAGAGCGAATGTTTTTGAATGAGAACCCCGCTTCAGCAGAGCTAGGCTTATGAAGGACTTCGAGATGAATTGTAACAATTCATCTGGTGCCAATCAGGTTACAGCTACATGAGTTAAATGGACAAAAGTTTCACTGATGCCAACTTAACACTTCAGTTGCTACAGTAGATTCAGCAACTTTACAGACTACCCTAACTACTTTTTTTCCCCTCAAAAGCAACTAACAAATTTAGCTACTTCTAAAATTTTGTTTAAAATGATAAACTGCACACATTTTCCCTTCAAAGGACATGAGATGATTTTCTTTGTCACACAGAAAAACACACAATCTGTCTTTGTAGCAACAAAAGCCAGTGTTGCCAGTTTAGCCACTTTGTTGCTATATTTAACACATAAAGACCAAGTACTACTTTTGTGTCAGGTCTCAAATGAATTTTTCTCTGTATTTAACCTTTCTACAGTAATTTATCACCATTTATTACAATGCTATTATGCTGTCCTCACTACACGTGACTTGTGAAGCTAGACAGCTAGCTAACAAAAAAAAAAAGTATAGTCCAAACAGGGCATTCTTTTCTGTGAGTTCTCCTTTTTGGTTCTTTTCCTTTATTTTCTTTTTTGTAACTGCAACATATAAATACATACAGTTTGAATTATTAACACAGTTAGCCATGCTACAAATGTAAGTTATTAACAACGCTAGCTTGACTAGCATAAACGCTAGCTCTGACACACGTTACTGAACAGATATAAACATTACACAACTCACAAAACCCTATACTGTTCATGAAAACATATACTCACAAAGACAAAAATTGTCCAAGGCACAAAGCCAGAAGAGCACACACGGTGCATTACGTGAGTTGCTGTAACTTATACTGGAGAAAAAAGACGTTCCTCACTGAACGGGAAAAAATATACAAAGATTGACTCTAGTGAAAGAGCACTCACTCAGCATGCATCCGTGCACCATCAAACAAAGATTTTTTAAGGAGGCGACATCTCACTCCCAACAATTTTAAACACATTCATCATTAACTCATTGTAACTTACGAAATACAATTGCCTTTGACCTAAAGACATCACAGTTATCCTATGTATTTTGCATTTTTTTTTCAGTGAAACTCAGGTATTTTCCTACATTTAATTTGCTAATCATGTAGATGTTGATAAAAACTCAGATTAAAGTTGAGGGTTACTACATCGACAACAGAGAAAATGGAAGAAAAAGTGACTTTTTCAGCAAATCTATCATTAACTGAACATAAACCCAGTATGTCCATCCACTGTTATTGATCCACTTCCATGGGTTTTACTGGTGAATCAATGCTGTAGAAGATGACTGTGTTTCCATGGTAACTACAGAGCCCCTGAACGTCCAAATGGGTCATATCTGATGACCATGAAAAGATGATTAATTG
Source organism: Ostorhinchus rueppellii (assembly GCA_030068375.1). Taxonomy (NCBI): domain Eukaryota; kingdom Metazoa; phylum Chordata; class Actinopteri; order Kurtiformes; family Apogonidae; genus Ostorhinchus; species Ostorhinchus rueppellii. Next base: position 17,509,986 of record JAQQZY010000001.1, read on the forward strand.
TATTTTACACCAATTATTTACATGTATTGATAGGATCAGTGGATCAGCAGGTATTAAACAGTTTAGATCAGGAGATGGTTTTGGTCACTACTGGATATTCAGGTCTTTATGGGTTCATTATTTTTCGGAGCCCTCTAGCAACTATTAAAAAAAAAACAAAAAAATACTAGCGACAAATCTGCTAACTTTTTCAGGTGTTATTGAAGACTTTTGGTACTCTGACATGAACGCACGTGTTATTCGTTGTTTGAAACAAATCACTGCACTGATAAATCACTCCTGTTGTCATTGACAGTTTTCTCTATTGTCTATTTTTCATCCATTCAGCTTATTAACCCTTTCATGCATGAATTATGAGAACGTTAATCGAGATTTTTTTTTTTTTTTCTGAGTGTTCTTATTCATCTTTAGTCATGAAGAAAATAGAAACATTTTTATGAACCTATTATGAAGTTACAAAAATATCCACTCAGCTGGACACCATTAATTCAATTTCAGAAGAAAAGAAACATGTATTTACTGATATACTGTATGAAAACTATGAAATAAAATAATTTTTAATGTTGCCAATCTGATGTGTTCTCACATTTTAACATACTTGCATGGAGATAATACTGTATATAAAAAAATAAACTTGTTTAATTTAAAAAAAAAAAAAAAGGTAATTACACTCTAATAATGATTGGCAACTTTTTACACTCAAACATGTTACAGCAGATCAGGTTTATCTAGAACAGCAAACTTACAGTAATGGTATGAATTACAGCGTATGGGATGATGCATGAGTGTCCACTGTGTTGGCTGATATGGAACTAAAACAACAAAATCCATGAATATACAAGAGAACAGCTGTGGAATAACTGTCCACTGGAGTGACCAGTATGCCTGAAAGGGTTAATGTAGACTGAAATTTACAAATATCATAGTTAAAAGTGTTCATGTTTTACAGTAATTTATTGTAGGCTCATAGGTGTAACTGTAAAGTTAAAAACCAAACTAAACAGAAGAAAATGAAGCTAAAACTAAATAAAAAACCAAAGTAACTCCTCTGCTTTTGTATCACTTTAGCTCAGATAAAGGAGGAGGGATGGAATTGTCACATAAAATAATAATAATAAAACTGACAGAATAGTTCATTTGTAGTTCGAAACACATTTGAGGAGTTTTTTTTTTTTTTTTTTTTAACTCCCACAATGTTTTTCCTTTCTCCTACATCATTAATTTTCAGCTTTTCTAATTATGCAAATTAGGTGATGACATCATTTAGGAACGTCTAGTGACTTTTTTAACTACATGGTACTGGCTCGAATCGGCTCGACTCTGCCTTTTCCATTGCGTAAAAGGACCTGGTACCTGGAATCGGGTACCTGGTGCTAGTTTTTTGGTATCACCTACGCTGAGGTTCCAAAATGAGGGAACCGATACCAAAACATGATAAGTGAACACTGCAGAGCACTGATTGGCCGAATTATCTCTGCGTTGTGTTTTCAATTAAAAAGCTAGATTCAGAGGGTTACAGTAAATATAACATTAGGTTCACCAGTCCACAAAACAACAGGAAAACTACAGCGTGGTCGGTTTTGGAGGTTCAAACATTTCTGTCCTTGGTGTCCGACAGAAAAATTCTTCTTCTTCCTCCCTATTTTTACTGCCAGCTGTGTCACGTTGAAGATGACGTCACAGAAGTTACACAGTGTGTCACTATGACAACCAGATACTCTACGTCAATAGTATCCTGGAATGGAAACAGTCTCCAGGAATAGTACCTGGTACCCGAGTCAAGTCGAGTCGGTTCCATGATGTGGAAACGCAGCTTAAGATAGACAATAGACACTTTCCTTACTGCAGAGTTGGTAACACTGACAAGTTTGTTTTGAAGATTTAAGTGACAGAAACTACAGATGTTTTAATTAAAATGTAGGGAAGAAATGTAAATAAACTGTACAGAACTCTGCTTTCGTACAATATAAAGTATTTCTATTTCACCACCTCTGCATATGTTGTTAAGTGCCAGTTAAGACACTTTTACATGCAGTATCTGTATATGGAGCTCCTTTACCTATTGGAATAGATGTTTCTCAGGACAAATATGGCCGTGAACAGGTTATAGGTTGTAGCAGTAATAATATGTTCTCACTGCGTCACCACATCATAAATGATTTTAGAGGACTTGTTTTGATGACCTGTTTCTTTTTCTGTCGTTCCCTAGACACGTGCGTTCACTCCTAAACCACACACAGTCTGGCCTCAGGGATCCCACCCTCCTCCCGGCCTTCTCCCAGCCTTCTCCCTCCATCCACCCAGGCCCACCCTGTGCCTGACTCCGGACAGGACCCACCTGCTTCCACTCAGGCGCAGACCCTTTGAAGTGAACATGTGGAGGTCTCTTTGTGCAGCGCCTTAGGCCGGTCTGCCCTAATTTCCCACTGTATACACAGATTATCTGTGCCTGGGTAATGCAAACAGAGGGATCATCTAAATGTATGTGAACGCCCCTAATGGCCTCTGCCAATTGGTTCTGGAAGGGGCTGTTGGAGCTGGGATGGCTGCAGTTAAGATTTGCAGTGTAGTTATTCGTCAAAGGGATTACACAGGTCTGCAGGCGTTGTTCCACGAATCAGGAGTTATTGGTATGGGAGCCATACATACTTATGATGTATATATATCATCCCTTTCTACTGGATTTGGAATGAGCTGCCTCTACTTATTCATAAGCTAAACATGAAACTATTCCAACCTCCTGAAAGGTTTGGATATTGTTTGCAATCAGTGAAGATTTTCTCGGATGAATATTTGAGGTGAGGTTTTGTTCGGTTTGGCGCTGCTATTGACATTGTGTAGATTAAGTAAAGGCAACAGTAGTACTGTGAATATTGACTATGTGCTGTGTAAGCTGCTCAAATCGAGTTTTAAAGACATTTAGATGGAAAAATCAGAACAGGAGTAATTGATTCTGCAGGTTTTGATAATCAACCCAATTGTTAAAATATTTTGTCAGGAAACATTTCCGCAAAGTGTGTGTATATATATATATATATATATCATCAAAAGTATTCACCTGCCTAGACTCTCATATGAACTTCAGTTCCATTTCATTCTTAATCAATACGGTTTAATCTGATGTTGGTCCACCCGTTGCAGCTCTAACAGGTTCAGTTCTTCTGGGGAGGCTTTCCATAAGGTTTAGGAGTGTGTTTATGGGAATTTTGGACCATTCCTCCAGAAGTGCATTTGTGAGATCACACACTGATGTTGGAGCAGAAGGCCTGGCTCTAATTCATCCACAGGTGTTCTGTCGGGTTGAGCTCAGGACTCTGTGCAGCCCAGTCCAGTTCATGAACACCAGACTCTTTCTTCCATGTCTTTATGGACATTACCGAACTGTTCCCACAAAATTGGGAGCTTGGAATTGTCCAAAATCTCTTGCTATGCTGAGAGAAGAGGTTTTGGAGGGTGGACTGATGTCATATTAAACCTTATTGATGAAGAATGGGATGTCACTTAAGTTCCTATGCGAGTCAAGGCAGGTGAGCATATATATATATATATATATATATATATATGTTAAAATAATTTACCATGGATCTCCAGTTCCTACAATATTTTGGTTTAACTCAAGAGTCAGAAAGTAGATGAGGAGGAAGTCAGATCCAAATATTCAGGACATTCGCAGCAGAAGCTAGAGTTAACATTCTATCTCCTTAGAAGATTAGGTTTACACAAAAAACTACTTTTATTGGGTTTCAAAGAGATGGTGGATTAGTTTAACCCAAAAAGACCCAATGTTACTTTTATATCAGTTCCCAAATGACATTTTCTCTATATCTAACCTTTCTTAAGTGATTTATCACAATTTATTTCTAATATTATTCTCTGTATTTTGGATTGTATCAGTATTAATCTGACATTTCCAATATTTATATCACTGATCATGTGGATGTTCATAAAAGCTCAGATTAAAGTTGCGGGTTATTATATCAGAAACAGAGAAAACTGCAGAAAAAGTGACTTTTTCAGTAAAATCTATCATGAACTGAACATAAACCCATCCACTGTCATTGATCCAACTCCATGGGTTTTACTGGAGAATCAATGCTATAGAAGATGATGGTGCTTCCATGGTAACTATGGAGCCTCTGAACATCCAAATATAGTCATATCTGATGACAATGAAAAGATGCTATCCTCTGCTTTTTACACCAATTATTTACATTCATTGATATAATTAGTGCATCAACAGGTATTAAACATTCTGTATCAATAAATTAAACATTTTGTATCAATAAATTCTTTTAGTCGGTCATGAATGTTTGGGACTTTATGGGTTAAAGATGAACTATGTGTAATTTGGGCATACATGTCGCTGTCAGTTTTTTGTTGACATTAAGTGATTCCTTTTCTAAAAGGACTCAGTCGCCAACATCTGCCGTAGTAGGATGTGTATTAATTTCAAAGCCCACAAAAATCATTATGTTTACCCGTGCCCTCCTGCCCTCCTGCCCTCTGCGCCTCTACAGCAGCAGTATACAACACTAGGGTATGTTCGCTCAGAAACGGATATGAGCAATGTCAACAAATGAGTTCAAGCGCAACTCAAACTTCGACACAACCTCCAGATAAGCTCATAAGCACAAATATTGAACTTAAAATAATTAAAGCCATGATAGATTTAAGGACTTCGATGTTACCCAAATAAATTAGCTGTGATCTTTAGGTAACCCTGGAAAAGCATGTTCTAAGTTTACATCCATTCACAAATGAACTTACTGTGATTTCTTGCTGGCAAAGCAACCTTCATCTAGATTAGCTGACATGTCTAATTTTCAAAAACATTATCAAAAAAGTGACTTTATGTGTAGTCAAAGGGCTACAGCGGGTGGTCAGGCTAAAAATAATCAGCACAGATCTATTTCTGGTTACTAAGTACCATTATTATGTACCAAAGAAAGCATCAGGAGTCATTTTCACTGCATCTAAGTGGATGTTTTTGTGTCTCTTATGGTCCGGCCTGTTCCCATTGTGTTTCATGGGACGGAAATTTTTTTGAACTTCTCTTGTCCAGCATCCTGACTGCAGCATAGTAGTCTGGCTGCCTTTTGGTGCTAAACAAATTTACTTTGCCAAAGGAAGCTTCATAATAAATAAAAAAATATATATCATAAAAATATTATTATTATTATTATTATTATTATTATTATTATTATTATTATTATTATTATTATTATTATTATTATATGTAGTGGTAGTAGTTGTAGTAACAATATTTTTGGATTATTTTTAAACAAGCTGTTGCTTCCAAAATCTGTCCAAAAAAACATGGGCCCAAAGCAACACTCTACTCTGTCGTGGTTAAGACACTCCTTTTCCAGGCTAGCTCAGAATTCCATGCATACTTCTATGTTGAAATGTGCAATTAATGCAGATAAATAAAAAAAAAAATTAATGAGGTGCTCACAGTAAGCATTGATCAGTTTTATTGAAGTAAAAGTATTAATATCACGGTGTTTGCATTGTGATATTAGTAGTAAAGCACTGATGAAAACTAGTGACTATAGCAGTAAACATTCTGTATTTAAACTATACTTAGAACTTGACAAAATTGTAAAAGTATGTAAAGTCGCTATTAAATACTTAAAAAAGTGTACTCCTACACTCATGATTGTTATTAGTGTGTTCATGTGCACTTTCGATGCGTCATATGTTTGTAGAGTCATAACACAAGAACATTCAATAATCTTAAAACACAGCCCTGTTTACAACATTATTCAGTGAAATCAAGAGAATTTTTGAAGAGTTTATTACTCGTAAAGAATCATTTGGTTCATCACCAGCATTCAAACTGACACATTTTATACATTTGCAATATTTTCCTTTGAGGTGGAGTGAAGTAAACAATAAAACTGCGTGAAACAGAAATACTCAAGTCAGCTACAAGAACCTCAAATTTGCATTTAAGTACAGTGCTTGAGTAAAAGTACTTGCATTCCATCACTGGAATTGACTGGTACTGACTTCCAAAATAAGGGAAGACACATTCTGTGAAAATGCTCAGATCGTGTCTCGTATTTTATGTAACAGACAAAGAGAAAATATGTTAGTGTGACTGATGGGCTCCTAAACCAACACGTGAAACCATTTACGTCAGTCTCATTCTTAGTGGGTGTGTTCATAAATTGGTGTTGTACTGTATTTATGTGAGTTCAACACACATGAGACACAACATACTTAACACAGCCCACTCTTTCCTCCTCATGTCTCTTTCCTTTCACTAGACTCTACAGCTTTAATCATCTTTCCACCTCTTTGCTAAAGTCATTTTGTCATCCCCCACTCTGAGTTTTCCCTCCTGCCAAATTATTTCGCTATTTCCTCAGTCAGCTGGAATTCAGTGAGTGGTGTCCACGTTTAACATGACAAATATGAGCTTTTCCATCGTGTTGATTCGATTTGAGAGATATATGTGAAAGAAATTTGAGATACATATAAGTCTGCAGTTAATCCCTTTAATGTGAGGACTCACAACAGTTTCAAAAGCATTCTGTCACGCTTCCCTGTCTGCATACATTAAGTTTGACATTAATATGTAACTAAACATGAACCTGTCTTGAGTGTGGGAGCACTGTGCTTCTTATTCTGGGCTCTGGAACAGACAGAGCAGACTTGGCACATGTTCTCAGTCTTTAGGCCAACAAAAGTACCAACTTAGGGCTCGAGTCCTTCATGAAAGAGGAAACAAAGGCCATTCATTAGGTCTTGACCTATTTAATACACACACATACTGATAAAGGCACTTATGAAAGGATTCCTGGCTGTTCTGTTCTTTCTATTAAGTCTTAGGCTAGAGCTCAGGTTGATATTAACAGCACCTGCTGGATAAACAATAAAGCACACTATCTATACTATGTTCCTTCATGGTAATATTAGGACCAATATTTCACCATCAGCTCCACTGCAGGGAATTTTTTCAGTCATTCTCACCAGATTTTGGACAATATTTGTAAACTTTAAAGATTGTATTTTTAAATATTAAATACTAGAAAAGCACTCGGAGAGCACAGAGCTCTGCCAAGGTAGTGTTTGTACTTTTTTAAAGATAGTGTTTGTACTTTTTTAAAGATAGTGTTTGTACTTTTTTTAAGGTAGTGTTTATACTTTCCTCCACTAGATGGTGCTGAATGTCCTCATATGCAGCTCTGTGCCACCATACCCTATCTCGCAATAATAAAGAATCCTTTCAAAAATTCCTGGATCCAGATGGTGATCCAGATTGCCTCCAAAATGTAATCATCTCTTCCTTGACCCAGAATGGACATATCCTGAAAATGTCATCAAAATCCATCCATAACTTTTTGAGCTATGTTGCTAACAAACAAACCCTGACAAAAACATAACCTCCTTGGCGGAGGTAATAAAGACAATTTTACACTAAAAAGTCTAAATCAAGTTGTTTTTTTTGTCATTGTCTAAATTGTCTGGGTTGTATTACTTTCACATTGCCTACATCTGCTTTGGTACCTTATACCTGACATTAATTGGTTCATGTCACATGTTAATACAGCTCACTTTTAACTTCTGCCTCCATTTCTTTTTCTTCTTTTTATTTATTGGCGATGATTGAACTCATTCATACAAAAGGCTGAACAATCCAAAAACATTTCTTCCTTTCTGTAAATGTATGTTTCTGAGACCAGACTGAGACCACCTTTTGTGACAGGGAAAGCTCCAGCAGGGTTTGCGTAGGCATTTAGCTAAAAGTCCTCATGTCAGTCTGTGTAATTTTAAAAATAAAAGCTCAATGAATATTTAAAATCTCGTATTAATATTTACATTTCGTTTTATATTTAACTGCAAATTCAGCAATTAAAGTTTAAAGTTCATAAATATTGCTGTAAATGTGAGTCCAAAAGTTCACGCAATTTTTTTTTTATGCTGTTTGGAGCTAAATGCTCATCTGAGTATGCACTATTAACAAACAAGTCTAAAATAGCCCATAGGTGTGAATGTGAGAGTGATTGGTTGTTTGTCCCTGTAGGTCACCCCTGTGAGGAACGAACAACTTGTCCAGGGTGTACCCCACCTTCGCCCATAGGTAGCTGGGATAGGCTCCAGCACGCCCCCCCCCCCCCCCCCATGACACACTAGTGATAAAGCAGGTTGAGAAGATGACTGACTATGAACAAACAGAGCCTGGTGCACAGATATGATCTGCCCGATGACCCCGATTTTCTGAGTCTTACTGTCCGTCTCTGTTGCGATCATTAACTCTGACACAGACAAACAGAGCAGGTGACTGAGCAGGGACAGGAGGTCAATGCCTTATGAAGACACTGCATGACAGAGTGTGTGCAGGTTGTATTGCACTTAACATTAGAAGATGAAACTCAAAAGGTGGATTATTATTGTAAAGTATAAATGATCTTACTTCTACTGGCACATATGAACAACTATTAACAAATGAATATGTTTCTGTACAATTCCCATTTTCATGCTTATGCAGATGATGTAAACAAATGAGTCCAACATCAGCAAAGGATTAACATAATCAAGTGTTTCTAAATATCACACAGAACGTATTGCATAACTAGACTGAGTATGGGTGTTGAAGTGAGCTTCGTATGTTCTAATGCTCTAGAAAAAAAAAAAAGAGAGAGAGACATATTGATGGAAAAATACTTTTATGTTTGTAATGATTTTCTGACATCTTGCTTTGGCATGTGTCCTGTATTAATGGGCAAAATGCTGATGAGTTACAAAAACAGACAGGGAGGAGATAGCAAAAGCAGACAGGCAAATGGCAGAGAGATGGTAAGGGGGAGGAAGAGACCGAGAGTACTTTGAAGGTCACTGAGTTTAGCATGCCTCGCATAACCCACATTCCTTGTCTACTTCCATTTCAGCTTTCTAACTTTATCGACCGCATGCTCTAAACTCTACAACAGCCCTTTAATTGTGACGATATGCCCATGACAAAAATAGCAGATAGAAGAATTGCCATTTCCTGAAGAGTAATGTGCAGTTGATTGAGTCCTGTCTTCTGAGTTAAGGTATGAGTGTCCACAAGTGTGTAGATATTCAGTGAAGTACCACATGTTCCCCACAGCTGTGTGTTTATAGAAGCGCTAAGGCACAACACAACTCATTTGTTACTAGAATTTTTGTGGCAAAGTCTGTGAAACATGCTCCACCACCTTCTTGTCTGTGTGTCTGTGTTTATGTATTGATCTTCTCCTGGCTTTGAAAAAGCAGCACTCTGTAGAAGAAAGTGACACCAGCACTCTAAAGTCTCAATGCAGCTCAATGGTTTTTATTGATTTATTCAGAGCATCTGCAAGGGTTCAGCTGAGGACAGCTACTACTACTAGTATTACTACTACTACTACAACTACTCCAACTATGTACACTCATACAAAAATGCACATGGGAACCAAAAAATAGCCATTCTGCATGCAAATACACATCATAATATGCACACTTGAGTTCTTGTGGCAGAGGCAGTAGAATACATGGGATTCTGTAGTAAATAAATGTACAGATAGGACTGGAGTGATCTTCATAAAAATGTGGATGAATGGCGACAGAGAAAGAAAAAAGGAGGTGGACAACTTTTACAGAACTATGCTATTCATGAACATACAGAAGAAGATATGAGGAGATGTTATAGCACTATGTGGTTAACAGGTCTCAGGCAGGTTGTAGCATTCTAATATTTTTGTGATCATTAATAAAGTTTCATGCAAAGTAAAGTCATTCTGGATTCTCGGTTGTTGTACTAACATCAGCACCAGCAGAGGTATGGCAAAGGAGAAGAGGAGCAGGTTCACTTGATTTTGTCAACTTGAGTTAATAAAATCAAAGCCGTTTTGCTACAACGGAACCTACGGACTCTTTTGTGCCACAAAATCGCAACAAACCCAAAACTGAAAACAAAACTTAACATGCTTCGTACATCTGACCTGGCTTCTGTGTCTCTGTTATAATCTCTGATGTCATGCTTTGGGTTTTTTTGCTGCGGCGCTGAGAATTCACCACCGCTGAATGTATGTAGAGGAAACCCTGCACGTGTGTTGTACTTGTGTGACATCCTGCTCCTGATTGTTTGTGTTCTTCACACAGGCTCCATGTGTTCATTCGGTACACCTCTATATTGTATCAAAGGCCCCGAACTGAAACAGTTTGGCATAAACAAGTGTAGCGTTTACAACCCTAAACAGGAGCAGAACCTATGGGGAGCAGCCATCATTGTTTCCAGGTGATCGAGTGAAAGTAAACAAGCAGCAGTCAGTGAGCAAGATTGAGTGGAAAGGATGCTTTCGCACTTGTTGTTTGTTCAGCCATAAGCTTTGCACTTTGCCATTGTGTTAACTTAGACTGTTGTCTGCTGCACAGGTCAGTCACCAGTCTATCACGACCCCAGTAATTGAATAATACGAGTCTGTGTCACTACCGGTGCTGGAACAGCCTGTGAAGGAGGCAATGTCACTGACCATGTCTGACTGATGGAGCCCTGACTTAGTACTAAAGGACTAAAACGTGCACTTAACCTTTATATCACATTAACTGCATCCAGGTTTATCAATATTATGAAAAGAAAAACATCTGAACCAAACAATATACCGCACTGCAAAACTGTGCATCAACATAAATCATCCCAAATGGGTTTATCTTTGGTTGAAACTTTTACTGTTGTAACTTCAATTCATTTCTGCTGAGACTGTTGTGGTTGTTTGTGGGTTTGTAAGTACAACACACAGTATATAGGACATATCCCTTTACACACATAGTACACTTTCCAGGAAATAAACAGAGTCTACCTGTTCTATATATACCAGGCAGACGGTATTCCCTATCTCACACACACACACACACACACACACACACACACACACACACACACACACACACACACACACACACACACAC
>JAQQZY010000001.1:17528016-17543500 GCA_030068375.1 Ostorhinchus rueppellii
GTCAGGTGTGCTGGAAAATGGAAACATCTAAAACATGCAGGATAGTAGCTCACGAGGACCAGGATTGGGCACCCCTGTCTTAGAGTGTAGCAAATAAACTAACATTCTTTTGACCCGCTGCTCCACGCATCACTAATGTACAGCACAGAGTCCACCCCCATATAATACCTGGACGGACCTGTCCATAGATGCACTACAGCAGTGGCAAACATACAGCCTGCAGTACAAAACTGTCTTGCCGAACGTTCCAATTTGTCCCACAGTATGAATTAGGAAAGTGCAAACATGATACTAAAGTTACTAAGGTGTAATCGTTTTAGTTCAGATCCCACATTCAGCCCAATTCTGATCTTAAGTAAAATAATTGTATAATAACTTAAAAATAATGACTTCAAATTTAATCAAATTGAATCGGTATCAGATCGGTGTCAGCAAAACTAATCCTAATAAAATCGGATTGGATCAGAAAAAAAAAATAATAATCCAGATTGGGACATCACTTATAGAAAGTGTTAAAAAAAAAAAAATCAATATTTTGCATCATAATCCTTCACATTTGTGGTTATGCAAGTTTGAAACACTTGCTACACTTGTCCAGTGTTAGTGAATGTTAGTGAATTCAGTAGCACCCCTAGCCTCATCTGATCTCATCGAAGCCAGTGTCCATCCTCCGTTCCTCTGGTAAATAGACACTGCAGATTTATAATGGTCTTTGCTGCTCTACTCATTGTCTGCCACTTCATTGTTTAGTATGCATTTCATCCAAAACAGTGTGACAAAAAAAATGTACAAATTGTTACTTTGATGTTTGATTTTTTTATATACATCCGTACTTTGACTTATATTCATTTGAGCAGTTTCTAATTAATCAGCTATTAACTTTTCTTCTCTAAACTATCATTTTTCCAGCATCTTGCACTTTATTTCTGTCTTTTGTATGTTTATAAATGACGACGGCATTAATCATTTAATTAATAAAAAAGGAACCTGGGACTATTTTTTTATAATCAGAATACTTTCTTGGCATTTTTTACACAGTGTCAATGAAATATCTTTAAGATGTGGACTGCTGTAAGTTAAAAGAAGCATTCAGAAGACATGTCTTTAGTGCACAGGAGAAAAAAAACATAGCTATTTACAATTTTATCCATTTTAAATGCAGTAAATACAAAATGTAATAAATGATATAATAATTAAGAAATTAATAATGACAATATTCAGAGTTTGAAGTCCTAGGAATACAATACGATTGATTTTCAGAGATTTCAGAGGTTCACGATGTTGTAAAACGCTTAACATATCAGGTTTGTGATCATCCAGACTCAAGTCTCCATCTCCAGCCTTTACTCTCATAAGCACTTTAGCTATAAACCACTGCAAGGGAAGCTCATGGATTTTTTAACACACATGAGGCCACGATCCATATCTATTATTCAGAGCAGCCGTTTAACACAGCTCCACTCCAGCATTCTGAGTCTGGCACATACTCGCACACAGATATACGCTGCCATAGAGATGACCAGCTGTTTTTGCCACAGTGACACACAATGCAATTACAAACAAGGAGTATCTAACAGTTGTCATACTGCACACATAGCACACTAAACAGAAACATTAAAAAATGCACCTCCACCTGGTGGTGCCATGTGCAAATTCAGCAGGAGACCTTTGTCCTGGCTGCCTCACACTCCTAGGAATTGAAATAAATAGGGGGAAAAAAAACTCTTGTGTCATCCTGTGTGTAATAAAACACTAATAGAAACCAGTTACTGAGTTGATTAGCCCCTCGAAACTTACATTCATGGCTCACATATTGCGTGATAAAGACTGGGAGATAAGACTTAAGTGTCTCGAAGGCAAACGCCCACACACATGTACAGACAATGAAGTCTGTCTCAACACTGTATTAAGTGCAAACACACACTAAAGGGGCACTCAGAAGGCAGCACAGCTCCTCTTTCAGCTAATGTCCCTTAGGTCGGCTCCAAACTTTAAACGGTTCATCCTTGGGCCATGCTCTACCCTTTCACCAAGCTATAGGAACATCAGTGCAAACGTTTTTGAATCATCTAGTTGATAGAGAAACCAACCAACACACACAGGTGATTACATTACCTCTATGGGGGAGGTCATAACCATTGTAGGAACAAAATTATATCTCACTTATGTAACTGTCAAACCCAGGTCACTTAGGTCACTCATATCTGACATTTGTGTAATTCCTATCTGACTAGGCAAATTCATATCATTATATAACTGCTGTGCCTCTTCTTTCTCTAGGTGATCCCGCTCACACAGGGCACAGAGCATCCTACACTATCCATATCTAACGTCACAGTACACCTTTGGACCACCATATAGTAGAAAAACGTGGAGTGTTTTGTCAGAGTTCCCCCCCAATCTTACATCTTGTGGTTCTCCCCCTTTTCATAGAAGAGGAACCCTGAGTGTCTCCTGTCTATCTCATGATGTCTCCATGATAGTTTTAATTTCATACTTCATGATTTTTATTGTATTTTTATATTGTATTTTATACTGTATTTATTACTTTCTGTTGCACTGGAGCTGCACCCCAATTTCACTGTATCTGCATCATACAATGACAATTAAGGCATTCTATTCTATTCTATTCTATTCTATTCTATTCTATTCTATTCTATTCTATTCTATTCTATTCTATATCTAGTGTGTAGAAAACCTCCCTGCTTATGTGTCTCCTTAATCCTTTTCCTCCCACACTACCTTATGCTTTTGTTAGAGAGGGTCCTCCTTGCAAGGGGTGAATAAACTCACACGTAAGACCAGCCTTGACTTTTGTTCTCTACTAACAGACTTTTCCACCACAGCATGTGTAAGGTTTTTTTTTTCACACACACAAACATGCTGGCAAGACTAGCTAGACCTGTCAAAAAGATAAAACAATAATAAAAGCCAATGACTCACCTGTTTGGCATTCATTAATTACAGAATTTAATACAGGACACGACCAAAAATAGCAAGGTGTATTCCATAGATAGCAAATTATCAGGAAAGACCAGTCAAAGATTCAGTTGAGTGTTTGTGTACGTGTGGGCACTGCAAATCTGCAATCGGGCTTTGGCAGGGCTGGGCACTGTTATCGAAACCTAACACACACAAACACATGCACACACACACACACAAACAAACACGTGTGACTCAATGCGTTCTTGAGCAACTGCTCCCAAACTTTGGTGAAATGTGTGGGGTGCATGAATGAACAAAAGTAAACAGATGGCAAGAGAAAAGAGTTTATCTGCTAAAGGTTCATACTGTCAGTGCCAGTGGCCTCTCCTTACACTCTGCTGGTTCATTAGCTCCTGTCTGTCACTACTAAATTATGATTCAGTGTCAGACCTACATGGGCTTTTCTTTCCCTGGAACACACTGCATTCATGATAATGGAATTTGGATGTAAAATATTATGGGGGGACACTGCAGTGGTAGGCAATTTAAGTCCAGTCTGACATCTGCAGCACAGTCAAGTCAAAAATAGCTCAGATAATGCTATCATTTTTCCATGTTCTTTAAAAAAAAAAATGTAAATACACAGTATGCAGAATTTTGACATTATGCTAAAACCAACATGGCATGTGCTATATATTATTTTCACTTGTTAGAATATAACAAATGTTTTTTGTTTGTTTGTTTTTTTAATCAATGTTAAAATTCACAGAAATCCTTCATTTATTAACTCTAGTGGACAGTTTCATTTTAGCACCTGTCAGGGGTGTCATACCACCTAAACTGACCTAATATTAACATTACTTGGGGTTTTTCTTTAGAATATGATAACATAATGGCAACATACTTCACTAGACTGTGCATTGTTTTACTCAGTTGCCTCTTAATGACAAGCTGAGTGACTATATTCAGTCACACAGTGAACACGTTTAGGGATTTTATTATGAAAGGTAATAGTGGAAGGGGTGGATTGACGATACGTGGCAAAAGACGTCGTTTGCTTTTATTTTGTATGAGATGCCTCAGGGCAGAAATAACATAGAGCACATTTAACTTGCATCACATCTCCACAACACAACACCTCATATCAAATGTCTAAATGTTTGAAATGAAAAGAAAAGAAACACTATTCTTTGCCAAATCTTAATTTGGCAAAAACAAGAAAGTTAAAAACATGTTGTCATACATAGTAGGCATAATAAATTAGCTTGTCTTTTTTTTAAAACAGTGTTTTTATAAACAATCGGGAACAGCAAGTAATTTCAAGTACACTTTCGATTTTGTAGAATAAACTATTGTCTCTATATCAGTTCCAAGAAGCACAAGTAGAAACAGCCATCATGTCTAAATTAAAAGGTTCAAAAGAACTGAAACTTAAACACCACCACACAATTTGACAAAGTCTTGATCATTAAATGTCATGAAACTATTACCTAGTAAAATATCACTATAATAAAACACTGTAATCACCACTTCTACCATTTTTCTTTCCTCTTGCAGTACACACCGCCTGCCTGCCATCTCTGCTGTTCTCACATGTTTAGCTCTCCTGTGATAGGGCAGACACGGATAGAAACACACTGACCACCTAGTCAACGAATTACAGTTTACCTTTGAACCTTGTTTTCACAGTGCCGTTAAAGGGCCGATGTAACCGAGTGGCCGTGGGGAAGATGACACCATGTTGGGTCACAGGCCTTTAGAGCATCTGTCTCTCCTCAGGTCTTTATACAGCATCAATCGCACACATACACGCATGCACGACAAGAGAGGAGACATCTGTACGCATACAAAGGAAAAAACAGAGGACATGTTTACGGTGGTGTGTGTCAGCGCAGTAGAGGAGAAGGATAAAGCAAAAGCAGGGAAAATAAAACCATCTCGTATACAGAGTTTACAGTATAACGACTCTTCAATGCTAAATGTCTATAGGTTCCAGCTGTGTACGTCTTAAACTGCGCTCTGGCTCAATCACAATCACATACAAAACATTTCCAGTGCACAGTAATACTGTAATACCTTACATCTGTTCTCCGGCAGCTGTCTCTGAGCATGACAACCCATTGGTGCTTTTAACCTTCTGTCTGATCACTCATTTTACACCTCAGTACAAAGGTGTCTGCCTACTCTTTCTGATCACACAAAATAGCTTGGACGGAAATTATAAATAATGAATACACATGTAAAAACATCTTTTTTTTTTTCTTTTTCACACTTATAATGTACAGGGTGTCCACAGAATCTCTTTACAACTTAAAACTTTGAGCCTACTGCAAACGCAAATGATACGACAACAGGGGTCGTCACAATAAGATTTGTTGTATGCACTCAGTGGTTATGAAAGTTTTTAATCACATTGTGGGATCATGTGCAATCGAATCGTCAGTCTGTTTTTCTTCAGTGAGAGCTCATTTACTGCAGATGTTTACCTTGAACTTTTGACTGAATGTGTGGCACCACACGTACCTACAACCAACCATCATCTTCCAGGTAGATGGTGCACCACCACATTGGGGGCTGCATGTTGTTGGGTTCCTAAATCAAACATTTCCAGACCGGTGAATTGGAAGGGATGGTCCGATTCCCTGGACACCTTGTTCACTAGGTCAGGGTCCTGCACGGTTCTGATTTTAGCAAACTGCCCGTCATATTTAAACCCGCACCTGACCCATTTTCCGACAGAATTAAAATAAAATTCCGAACCGGCCCACTATAGATAAACCTGACATCTGAACCAGAATGAAAATCAGTCAGATAGCCAAAACTAAATACAAACGTTTATTGTCACGACAATCGAACACTGACATGTGCAACTTCAGTTGAAGGCAGAGCCAAAGGAAAACGTTGCTCAACACAGAATCTGAACACAGAGTTTATTGGCACATGATGTTTTGTAGCCCAATGTAAACCGCAAATTAGACCCGTGCTCTCCTGCGTCCGACCCGACACAACACAAAATGTTCCACCCGTTTCATTCAAATGTACGGTTCACCCACGGTTCACCTGCTAGTACCTGAACCTGTGCAGGACTCTGCACCAGATATCACTACCCTGGATTTCTTTCTACGGGGTTACATTAAAGACAACAATAACCTCATGAACCTTTTTTACACAACTTTAAATGTTGTGTAGTCTAGTTATCATCAACTGTTTATTATATATGCACTGCACTTTATTGAAGGTATTTTTATTATCATTTTTTACTGCAACTGCCAAGGAAGATACTGATCAATTGTTTTTCTTTGTAGTATAACGATGATAATAAAGTTCTATTCTATTCTATTCTATTTTACTGACTGACTGAACTTGTTTTTCTTTCTTTTTTTTTTTTTAAAAGAAAGCAAAAATAATTATCAGTTGACCAGACTACATTCTCTCGGTGCAGTCTTTTATTCCTTCTGTTGTTAAGCTCTTAAACACCGAGCCCACCCATTTGAAAAGAAACGGACTATTTCAGAGGATCTATTAGCTGGATTTAGATTTTGGGTTCTTAATTTATTGCATTTCAGTGTTGATTTTGTGAATGAATGATTTGCCCATTTGGGACAAATAAAGTTGTCTGAACTGAAGTGAATGATGACGTCACAACTAACCAACTGAATTATTCAACTGCAAAAAGTAATTAAAATGCCCATCCTAATTCATTGTGTAATAACTTGGAGGCAGACATGAAAAACAGCAGCACGTTACGTAAAAAGGCTCAAATTACTGGCATTTGACTTGTTGTAGTAGGTCAAACACTGCTCTCGCTGATGACATTACATCTGAATTTAGCTGTCACTCATTTTAATATCTACATGTACTTTTGTTACTGTAGCATGACAGGACTCTTGTGTGTAAAAGGTTTGTAGACAGTGTACAAATTAAAGAAGGTGGGGGAAAAAAAGAAAGTATTTCCAAGACTATGATATAATACATGGTGATAAGGATATAAACATATTTTTCACATTACAGAATATTGTACGGTGAATTCAAATCAGTTAAACCATAACCTTTACCAGAAATAACAATGGATAAAGTCACTGAAAAGTCTGTAAAAGTAAAGCCCATGACCCACTGGGACTGGCCTGGTTATAGTTAAGGCTCTGCCGTTTGCGGCTGCATATTTAGGTGACAAGTTTGATTTAGCACAGACTAACCAGCCTAAGGGCTCGGACTTCCCACTGCAACACACTGTACAGGAAGGATGGGCTTGTGTGTACACATACACACACACACATTGTGTTTCCATGTGTTTGGGGGACAGTGCATTGAGTTACATTCATTTCCTGGAGACTTACCCTGAATGCAACATTTACCCCTAACCATAAAATAACTCTTAACTTCAATCTTAATTGAATGAAACAGATTTACATAAACAGAAAAATAGGGCCTTGCACACATTGTATATCAGTGTACATGTTCCACACACAATGACAAAGATGCATGGACTCATATAGTAACAGAAATGCACATGTGCACACAGTAATGCATGCCTTTATAGCACCTTCTGATGAACTCAGATTGAAACGGAAAAGATCCGGTACCAACCAGTAATACTACAAGAAAAGTTCAAGGTCCAATCCTTGGTTTGTAGATTGACAACATGATGTGATACTGCACCAAACGCACAAAACACAACACAAATCTAGATGCTGTAATGTAAACAAACACACACATTAAACACAAACTTGTTTACCCTTACTATAACACAGAGGGGGCCTACAGGGATTTACACTGCAGATATAGGCAGGATATAAAGACCACCTAGACAAAAACCCAGGGCAGAGAACTGCTGTCCTCACTACCTCTAGTGTGCTTTAAACAGAGAGATACATGGCAGGAGTGAAATGAATGGAATCAGGTGAAATGAACCATCAGGTAGACACAAAAACTGAGAATCAAGAAATACAGACACAATTTAGAGGTGTAGAAGTCCTAGGATGTCACTAGGGCTAATTAACCTTGTACAGTGATCACTGGTTACTAGTTGCTGTGTTTTCTGTGGCTGTGAGCCACAGGTTCCATTCCACTGTTGTGTGTTCAAATGGGTCCACAAAAGTCTGGGAAAAAAACACCTAGTGTTTGCATGGCTGTTTGTTGGTGGACTGTGGTACTGTGCACTTGTTTTTGATTCCTTTCTATTTTTTGAGACTGTGTTCAGTAATCTTTCACTTTTATGAAACTGTTCAATAGTAATTGTAAACTATTTTACCAAAACATGTCTGTCACGATTGAACAAACTTCATCTTGGGTATTTATTTTTCAACAATTAGAAATGGCAGGCAGTGTAAGTCTAACAAAAAGAAAGGCTGAAAGCTGAGGCGATTCATTCAGCTGGCAGACAGATCTATACCCAAGCCCTTACTAAAGACAGGCAGACACCACTAAAGCAGTGTTACACAACAACACACACGTACAGACCTGGGTGATAGGTGCGTGCAAAACTGAGGCAACGTATGTAATAACCCAGAGCAGCTGAGGCAAAGTAAAAGGGAAGATGGAGAATACCAAAAGAGGTGAAGAAATCAAGAGATGGACACAAGACAAAGAAAGAGATGAAGTAGTTATTCAGTTTATAACTCCTGCTAATGTTTTTGTATAAAATAACCTCTACATAATGACAACTGTTTAAATGTATTTGTTTTTGGCATTAGCTGTCAGTACATATGCAAAACCAAAATGATTGAGAAGACAGCTGCCTTTGGAATTGAAGTAAAATAAGAAAATGAGTCCTGTGGAAGATAATCTGAATTGAAAAAAGAGGCAGCATGAAATGACAGTGATGCGCTGTAAAGTGTAAAAATATCCAGCTGGAACTTGTGCAATCTTTTTCTACTGTAAAAAGGATCATGGTTGGCTGATGAATCTCTTGCGAACAGATCAATATAATGAAGAGTTCTCCAGACTCCTTCTCCTATACATTACAGTAGTACCATCAGTCAGCATGAGGTATTAACAAGCATCTCTAAACAACACGTGATGTGTGAATTTTGCAAAACAAAACCAGTCCTTTTTGTCTCTTCTACAAAAGCAAACCGTTAAGGTCATCTCATTCTCTGCACAGCAAACTGTGAGTCTCTGTTTCAGCAGGAAACTAGATGCCATTCTTCCCTTTTCGCTCCCTCAACAAAAGCTCCATGTCACTATCTCACTCTGTCAGTGTTCGCCAGTCTGGAAATAGAGAATGATGGCACCATTTAGAGCCAAGTGTGAATACACTCTGACATAAGGCCTGACAATAGAACAGACAGTCTCTGTTCACAAGAGACCTAAGATTAGATGGCCCACAAGGAATTCCCTGCCGGAGAGATTAGTTTCATTGACGCTGCTTTCTACAGAATAATCAAAAAGGAATCTGTCTGTGTGTCTGTGTGTGTTTATGTATATTTACATGCAAATGATTAGAGGGAGGTCTCTAATAACTATGTTGTAAGAAGCATTCACATCTATTTGACTTTAAAAAGTATGAATCATTTCCTCTGCACACAACGATTCCAGACAAGTTCTACAAACTTATATATAAGTTTGGGTGTTTTTTTTTTGTATATTAAAGTATCTCTGTCTGGTCTCTGCAGCTCACTTCTTTTGCCAGCAGCTACTACTTCTATTTCCATCCTACTGTTGGTGTACACGAGATAGTGAACACCTGTTCAATCTAACACAATCCAGTACAATACCTGCCTTAGAACAGTAAAGCCGGTCAGCCCCTCCTCTTATCAACTTCAATCTCTAGCTCAAACAGCCTGCCTAACCACAACAACAAAACACAACCACACTCAGATATGAACCAAACCCTGGAGAGACTGATGGCTGAGACAAACAGCCACCTGATCTTATGTACCTGAAACTCAGCGTATGTGATTCTTGTTCAAAATGTTTTTAATTAAAAAAAAGGACTAAAGTGTGGAGCAAAATTGACTTGGTTTGTCTGAACTTCTCACGTCATGCGTTCAAACATATTAGAAATATTTCATCCATTGATGATTTTTTGGACAGTATTCTTGCAACTATAGCAATGAACTTGAACCCATAACGTTTATGCAAATTCACAACACATATCACAATAGCCTATAAATATAACAGTTATGAGGTTACAAAGTCTTATAAACAAATGCCCATATGCCCTTTATTGAAAAAATACAATTACACTTATGTCCTTGTTATTTTGTATTCAATGTTTTTTGTTTTGTTTTGTTAAAAAATTTGGGGAAAAAAAAATGTTGCATTACCTGTTACTAGTTACTGCATACTGTTTAGTATCAAAATGGCATATAAACCCAAACATGTTTTTTTTTTTGCTGGTGATCTAATCTCTTGACCTTGTAGCCTGATCTCCTGCTTCTGTTGGTAGATGGTTTCAACAGGAATAACTGGTCAGATAACATAGTTTAGTGCTGTCTGTGCACACAGTGACCTGGCTTATCCTTGATGACCCAGTGTTTTAGTTCACATTTACCTTTACTGCACTGTTCAGAATTTTATCAGTGCAAGTTCAATGCATTGTATCCCAAGTGACCAATGGACTTTAAATTTATGAACTTAGTTAACTAATAACTATGTAATACCACCTATATGTATGACCTGAGTTCAAACAATAATCTCTCTAAACTAGCGATTTCTTTGAACCCCTAAATTTGTGGATTGGCCTGATGATGGGGTAAAGTGGTCAGAGTAAAGAAATCTTAAAATACAACTTAAAAACAAACATTTTTACCAAGCTTTTACTTAACGTGTCTGTACTATGTATGGTCATGCTCTTTTAAACACTTTATTTTCACTATAAGTTGGAGTGGGGATTTGATGCATGACGTGTGCTACACAAATAAACACTGACTGATTATCTTAAGCATAAAGTGATTTCAGAGACCTGAAAGAGGAAATGAAATGTGAACCAGCCACTTACCCTTTAGTTTCTCCACTGCACTCTGCCCAGCTCTCTCTGCGACCCGCCCATCCTCCCTCTGGTAGCGGTCATCCAGAAAAAGGGCGGTGGCTTCTGACAGGTGGACCTTCCCTGCCACGCCCAGCTGCTCCATCAAGTTAGCAAGATTGACGTCATTTGACCATACATCAAACTTAAATCGCTTCATTCCCAAGATCCCACAGAGGACGGTGCCCGTGTGGACACCGACGCGCATACTGACAGTCTCACATGTCTCCTGGCAGAACTGCTCGATGGCCTGGATCATACCCAGACCCATCTCCACGCAGCAGTAGGCATGATCGGGTCTGGGCTCGGGGCAGCCTGCTACACAGTAGTAACAATCTCCCAGAGTGCTGATCTTCTCACAACAAGTTAATTCACAGAGGCGGTCAAAACGTCCAAACAGATCATTCAGAAGACCCACTAAGGCTGGGGCTGACTTGTTGGCAGACATTTTAGTAAAACCCACAATATCTGCAAAGAGAATGCTGACTGGCTCCATGCACTTCATGTTGAAAGGCCGGAATATTATCTGTCCACGTGGGATAGAGGTCTTCTTGCGTTTGTGATTGTTGTGAGGGTGGTTCCTAGGGCTTGTGGCACTTTGGGATTGTGAGGCTCCACTGCTTCCTGCCCCCCCCACTGAGACAGCTGAAGCAGAACAGGCACCAGAAGAGTAACGCTTGCCAGAGTTCTCCCCACCACCGCCTTCATCGTCACCTTGCTTCATCAGTTCGTCTGCAACTCTCCGAGGCATCACAGAGTGGATCATGCGTTCTTTTAGGGCTTTCTCAACCTCCAGGTCCTTGCCATGCATGATAGCCTGGCCCACTTTAAGAAAGGTGCTGCGAGAACGCACCTCTGACATGATGAACAGGTGGATGCCAATGACATGGGCACACAAATGGAGCAGAGTTTTAGCTGGGCCCAGCCAGCGAAGAGTGTTTTCTTCCCAATCAGATCCTGAACCCACCAACCCTGTCCCCCTGTGCAGCAATGGTAACCACCCCAATGCCTCAAATAGTATAGAATACAGCAGCCCCAGCAGTACAGAGGCATACAGGCGCACATGGAGGACACTGTATAGCAGCAACAGCACCTCAATGCACAGAGAAAAAGTGCCTACAGGGGAGATGCAAGGGGTCTTGAGTGGTGCCTTTGAGAGAAATGAAGCATTCCCACCACCAGCCCACTCCAGCTCAGTGTAACCCGCAGTCTGTATTTGTGGAGCTAAGGTGATGGCAAAGGTGACAGCAATGAGGAGCAGGGAAGTTTGGTTATACAGTCGTGTGTAGGGCTGGGTGAACGTGAACAAAAAGAGGAGCACTAAAAGGATTAAAAAAGAGGCTGTGGGGACCAGGAAGGCCATGGGATCACAGCGGTCATTATTGACACCAAAGTACAACCCCCAGAGTATAGCTGCCACTGCTAGATAGAACAGGACATAACGGAAGCGCCGCTGAGTCTGAGGAAAACACCTCTCCTGGCATGCCTCTTCCAGTATGGGGGAGTCAAACTTGGGGTCCCAGCACTGGGCAGCAGACCTTTCGAACAGCGGTGGCGCCCTTCTGTGCACCCTTGAAGTGGAAGTCCCAGCTGGTCTGGAGTCTGCTGAGCTGCAGCTGGAGGAGATGCTGTATTTGTGGAGGTTAGGGTTCATTTTACTCACAGCCCCATAGCCTCCAGCTCCTCCTCCTCCTCCACTGTTGGCAGCCATCAGTGACTCATGTTGATGCATGTGTGGTGCGTTGTTAGTAATCCGCACGGTCACGGCACCATCCCCGCTGGAGTCGCAGCTCACTTCCGTGCCATGCATGAGAAGCTGCCGGTGATGTTGCAGAGTGGCCATATTGACTGGTGTGACGCGATAAAGAGGGGGGTGCGGACGATGTTTTAAATATTAATCTTCTCCTCTGAAGGCGCTCAGGCAATTAAACGCCGTGCGTGGGCGCCGTGTGTGCACATGTGGCACCGTGAAGGAGGGAGGAGGCGGCGGTATGACAGGGGCAGGCAGGCTGACGGAAAAAGGAGAGAGAGAGGGGGAGAGTGCAAAGGTGTTTGTTGGAATAATCACACTGCATGAATGGTGAGCACGGCACAGACGTCTTTGCTACGCACACAGAAGCCTGCACAATCACTCACACAAGACGCACCGTTCCAGTTTCTTGAGCAGTTCATTATCTGGCTCCGGGTTTGCGTCAGTACTCACATTACATGTATCCTTCTCCAAAGAGGCTCTGGGTTTGAGCCCGGTGTTCTCTCCAGCTGCGGTAAAAACACTGTCATCACTCTTTCTGCCTCCTGAATTGAACATCCTTCTCGGAAAAGGACTGTTTAATGATGCAACGGGATTTTTATGCCTCCATCAAGTGAGTCCTGACGTTACATGACTGGAAATGACCTCCTCTGGATGTGCGCAGTGTGTCGATACTGCTGACATTACAAAGTCACACAACGTCAGAAAAACGTACAGATGTTTACTTCCGAAAAGACAGCGTTCAAGTCCAGGTCTTCATTGTGTGAGCACAGACAGATAACTGTCAACAGTTGGTGTTGCACAGCAAGTGGCAACAAAAGTTACACTGTCTGTCTTCCCTTCTTCAACGCGCGAAACTTGCCCATTTACATTTATTTTCCTTTATGAAAAACAACCTAAAGTCTTATTGTTTGTTTGGCCATACAGTGCACATTGAAAAAATGTTGAAATGAATAATCTCGGTTGTCAGTTTAAAGCAGCAAAACCATTTAAAAAATATACTTAAGGCAAAAATAATAACTTACTATTGGACACTAGTCTCTGACATTACACAGTCTACCGTGAACCTTACAAATACAAAAAATAATGCCAGGCTTTAACATGTGGAAAATGGTTGAATTCGTTAATTTTGGTGATGTGAAATAAAAACAGCTCTACCTTCCACTACATCCCTGCTCAGGCATGGCTCAGTGTGCTAAGGATTTCCATTTATTAATCCCATATATCCTCCTTCCACCTTTACTCCAGCGAGTCCACGCAAATATTAAAATCTGTGATATTTTGGAGCTTGTCCAGTCCAAGACCCAGATCATAAAAGGCCTGACAGACAGGCCTAATCCCACGGATCCAGCCCCGTCCTTTCCTGAACTCCCTCTCCGGATCTCCACTGTATATTCCCCCTCTGCCTTCCAAAGAGGGGGTCGGGGAGGGGTTTGTGCTATTCAAAGACGGGTAGTCCAAAAACAGAAGGGCAAAAAATACCATCCGCTGGCCCAAATTAGCGTAGGTTTGCCTCTGCTGGGAGTGTCTGCAACTTGTTGCGCGCAGTTGGCAAAACATACAGCTATGAGGAACAGTCTCGGTCGGAGCAGGCTGGTCTATAAATAGTGATGATCAAAACTCTTGCAATAACAACACCTACAGCATGTAACAAATGATTGCTTTCCTTAAGATTACTCTGTGCCACAAAAGTGAAAAGGAAACAGGAACGCGTAATTGGATTAGTTAAAATTCGTAAAACGCGTGCAAAACGTCAGCTAGAGCCCCCCCTCCCCTCCCCTTTCGTTTCCAAAATCTTCCAAACTTTTTCCCAGGCCGTATTTCCTGCGTTTGGAGTGCAGACCCAGTTAAGAGTCTCTGGTTATTTAGAACTGAGGCTGGATTTCCTCCCTTCGCATTCCCGCAGGAGCAAAGAAGTAGAAAATCCCCAGAGCAGTCCAGAACAGCCCATTTGAAAGTCCTCCGTTGGATTATTAAAAATCGCCTCCCAAACAGCGCTATCTCCTTATCTAAACCAGTTCCTTAGGTCTGGAGAGCACTAGTTTTCGCTGGCATGCGTGTGTCCAACAAATACAACAGTGTATGTGCGCTCTGGCTGTAGTGCGTCCTCTTCCGTCCGCTGCTGGTTGCCTCCCTTTTCCCCCTGATATAGCTCCAGTGGAGTTGGGGGCTAAATAAAACACACCTTCAGCGGGAGTTTTGCGGCTGGCGTAGCGTCTTATCCGGGCAAACCAAATATCTCCACTGTTGAAGCTGCCACCATCTCTGCGACTGGGTCGGAAATCCTCCCCCAGCTGTTGTGGCGGTGCGGGTTGGTGGGACCAGCACGTCAAGTAAAATACAGCTGTATGCAACACTGCTTCCGGTGGTGTCCTTCACAGGCCATATGAGACGGATAAACAGGAGTAAAGTCTGTGAAAATGGCACATAAGCTTATATAGAAAAAGTCAAACACGAAACACTACCCAAGACGAGCTCTGATGGGAAATAGAGTGTTATCTGTGTGTTAAGCACCAATCAAAGCCAGATAAATATTATTAATCCAATTTTAAAATCAATCGATTAATCATTTTTTATTTATATAGCAAGGCAACTGATGGACACAAGTAAATATTTAAATTACAAAATATGATCCAAAACAATTGCTATAGTAACTTTATTATAGTGGCTTTGCTAAATTAGCCACCAGTACTCATAACTGAGGTAGCAGCTAACTGTACAGGTTGCATCTATTGTATATTTTCCTGTATTATAAAAGGGAAATGGACTCTGTGTGTGTGTGTGTGTGTGTGTGTGTGTGTGTGTGTGTGTGTGTGTGTGTGTGTGTGTGTGTGTGTGTG
>JAQQZY010000001.1:17575086-17586999 GCA_030068375.1 Ostorhinchus rueppellii
TTGTCACTGAAAATGGAAAAAAAAACAGGACGAGAAAGACATTAAAAGACAAACACAAAAACTGATGTTAAAATGTGTCACAGCAAAGAGCTTACGTTAAAAAAAAAACAACAACAAAAAAAACACATGGAAAATTCATCTCTCATTACTGATTCAGGCAGTACAGAACAGCAAGTGCTTCATATTGAACATCGACCAAACGACAGCAGTGCTGCAACGAAGAAATATTTTAGGGAGGATATGTTTCTCTGACCGGTTAAAAAAAAAACCTCAGCACAATCACGTAGCCGATACGGAACCAGCAGATTAACTTCAGGCTATGGTTTCATACCGGTCAGTAAAACATCCGACCCTTTAACAAAAGCTTCACAGACAAATTATGAGAAATTCCCCCCCATGTTTGGCAAGAACATACTACTCTAACCAGATCTAAAACTGAACCCAGCAAGTGAATACGTGCCCACACATCTCACTCTAAACGCCTTCAGCCACAATATAGAAAAAGTAAACCCGCAAAAACATCAACAAAACTTCAAAACAAAAGCCCGCTTTAGTCAGGAGAAAACATTGATTAGTAACATGCATTCAATTGGCAACAGAACATATAACAGATCAAACGACAGATCCGAATCCAAATAAATGGAATGTTTACAGCATCAACTCATTTATCAAATCGAGTATGACAGGGAGAGAGGCTCCAGGCAGGGGTTTCCAGTCAAATTCCCGTGGCAAATATAAGCAACGTTAACATGAGGTGGACAGGCTTGGTGCGTTTTATAGAGGGACGAAGGGAATGGAGGAGATCTGCAGTGCTTTTTCTGTACATTTCAGTCTCACTCTACGCTTGGTTTGCATGCGTGGCGTTAAAAGAATGGATAAGCAGTAACTTATCCAGAAGTGCTAGGTTTGGAACTAAAGCCACTGATTGACTCAACGTTGTGGACAAAATAAAACGTTCCTCAAGTTAATGTTTTGGTCACAGTTGACATTACAATGAGAATGTAAAACGTGCTGCCAGGTTTAAATGATTACCTCACCCTGCATCTTTTTCCCAATATGTAATTGACCATTCTGTATTTCAGAAATATTCAGACACACATATAGGAATCATACAAGTTAAATGACAGGTCTGGACCTCAGCTCACTACATGTCAGAACAGCACCAAGTTGACGCAGAAGCAACTTATAAGTAGAGCCTACATTCTTTGATAAGAGTACTGTATGTCAAGTTTCATACGTATACTGTAGGTGTGCACACCTACCAACGGTGCATAGATAACTTCACCTCATGTGTAAATGACTACAATAAATGTACTGAAGATAGAATTGCATAAACAGCAAAAATTCTAGTGCATAGTCACCTAAATCATCATGTCAAACTAAGACCAGAAGAAAGAGAGCATATTTTGGCAGAAAACCAGAAGCCTTCATGCAAACTGTTGGACAAATATTACATGTGTTCAAATTCATAAAACACAACTTTTGGCTGGGCTAAAACAGATCATCATCATCATCATCATCATCATCATCATCATCATCAT
The DNA here is from genome assembly GCA_030068375.1 of Ostorhinchus rueppellii. Lineage (NCBI taxonomy): Eukaryota > Metazoa > Chordata > Actinopteri > Kurtiformes > Apogonidae > Ostorhinchus > Ostorhinchus rueppellii. Next base: position 17,576,628 of record JAQQZY010000001.1, read on the forward strand.
CATCATCATCTGAAGTAACTTCCCCTGTGAAAAGGAAAGAAACAGAAAAGTGCCTCTTTTTTTGGAGACTTGTTGATTTAAGGTAGGGCTGCAGATTCCACCGTCACTAGGATGAAGGGTTTGCCTGGTGGACTACTTGATTTTTAATTTTTACTTAAAACTGAAAGGAGATTTGTTTGTCAATTTATCTTAAGGCCTCTGGCAAACCTGCCAAGTTTAAGTGAAAAATCTCAAAATGACAAGTCCAAAACCTTCAACATTCAGTAACCCTGACGGCAACAAAAGTGAACAAGAATGAGAAAACATTGAAAACCACAAGACGCTCATTGTGAATTGTTTAACAGCTTATTTTTTAAGGGCTTAGATATGAAAAACACCTTTTCTTCAAGTAAGTCAGACTATATGTCAATAACTATCTTCAAATTAGCTTTGTGATTAGGTGACTTTTTTCCCCCCTCAAACTGAACTTTAGAAATGACCTCAGCTTTGTGGCCACTGGCACCAGACTGTCAGTGAAGCCAATGGGATGAAGGGGATACAAGACAGATAAGAACAGGGAAAGAACTGCAAATTCGTGTTTGCAGATTAAACAAGTTGAGAGCTTCTTACTCATTGTGTTTTTACATTCAAATCTCCATTAGTGACTATATTAATACTGTCAGTGTGCCAGTGACGACAAGTAACTGATACTGCAACTGCATGTACACATAAACACACATGAAAAATGGACTGATGCTCAAGTTTGTTGTTTTTTTTTGTTTTTTGTTTTTTTAAAAACACAAGGAGATCCTTACAGGAGTTTTCAAGTAGACCGGCTCAGACAATGAAAAACAGCCTCTAGAAATCCAACTGGGCCTCCCCTGCACACCAGCATCCTATGTTTTCAATCCTTAGAGAAATTACAGTATAAGACTGACACAGAGCTTAACTACTGGATTTAGGAGTTTGGGTAATGCCAACGAATGATTTGTTTTAAAAAGTAGTCAAGCTCCTGGAGGGAATCTTACAGTGAGAAGGTATCTTAAGTGTTTGTGTGTTGAGTTCATCTGATGGATGGATCAGTTCATTGAGCAGTCCTCTCCCTCTGTGTCCGTGTCTGTGTCAGAGCAGGCAGCGTCCATGGCGACATGGGCGGGGCTAACGATAACAGCTCGCCGCTGCTCCTCCTCTGCGCTGGCTCTCCTCTCCTGAGTGCGTTCAATGTGCTGGATGGCCTGACAGCAGAAGACAACAAATAATGAGGGCTGCTACAAACACTTAACATTCCCAGAATCTCAGAAAAATTGAAAATATTAACCTGAAGAATCTTTTCAGAGCAGGATTTAAGTGCATCTCTACCTGCCTTTTCTTATTTAAAATTAAACACATACCTGAACAATGGTGTCCAGGTTCTGTCTGGACGTAGACACAGTGCTGGTGTGGACAGAAGGGCTCATGGTCACCACGGTTACGTGATGATGGGGGTGCTGAGTTAGTGTTGGGGCTGGGACGATCACTGTGGGGTGGTGAGTTGGGGCTGGGGGAGTTGAAGGAGCATGAACCTGGAAGACGGACAAAAAAATATATATATATAAAATAAAATATACAGGAGGTTAATGCTCACTGGTCACTGATACCCAGCATACCCAGGGATGAATTTTGAGTCTTAACTTTCAATCTTTTTCACAACTTTGAAAAAAATTGATTACAAAAAAATGTAAAATATGCGAGGAACATCCTTATGAAATTTGAAAAGAATTGGGTGAACAATGTCTGAGAAATGGATGGACAAAAATTTTCGACAGATGTAATTCCTGGTATATATACTTTTTTAAAAGATTGGGGGAGGGATATAGTGCGATAGTTTTTTTTTTTTCCTTGAAAAACTTGATCTATACAAATGTACATGTAATACACAGATAATCTACCAGGTGGGAGGGATTTGTTCATCAGAGACTTTTCCAGTGACACTACAAGACCGTCATAATGAGGAAGGAGGCAGGACTTTACCAATTTAATAAAGGAGGGATCAATTTGATAGACATGTTTGTGTCACACTGTTTTTGTTGGTTCAAAATAATATTTGAGCATTGAGGCCTGAAGTATCAAATATGATACAAAATTGAAACTCATACATCAAAATTGATAATTAAAAAAAAATATTTTTGGGTTGTTCAGAAGGATCAACAAAGGCTCTAGATTTAAAGAACTGGAATTTTCTGTCAATGAATCAATGATTCAGGCTTTACAGGGTTAAAAATTGTGCTTAAATTTGACCTTGCTCTTTAAAGAAAAAAAAAAAAGTAGGCAATGAACAATTAGAAATAATTCTCTATGCTGCCTGAAACATTTCATGATGACATGTCAAACAGCTGTACCCCCCAGGCCTAAAGCTGTGTATTTGTGCCTTTCTGACCTGTGGGCTGTGTGTTTGTCTGTCCACAGCCTGTCCATGGATCTGCTGCAGCCGTAACAGCGTCTGGCTCTGGATGAGTGCCTGCTCCTCCTCCACCTGCTGGGTGATCACCTTCAGACGCTCTGGGTGCAGCTGGCTGTCCATAGAGCGCACCTGTGCAAAGCCACACAATCCTTTTTTAAACAGACATCCCCGCTGTATCAGTGAGAGGAACAACCCCTCATTATGACCGTGTTGTTTGTTTACACTCAACCACACAAAGGCAGCACCCTCCACACCACACCTCAGTGTTTAATTTTAGATTGCACGGCAGCACTTGAGAATCAGAGGCCTAACACCACAGTATCAGTGTCTGGGGTGATATGACGGAAGATTTAATATGTGAGCATTTAAAACGAGACAAAAAGAGTTTGCAGACCCTTGGGTCATATTCATTGGACACAAACACCCTGTATATTATAAATCAATTGCTTGACCCTGAAAGCCAAACTCAGAGCCAATACTGCTGGTACCATTGGAAACATCTATTAATTATGGCGTATTAGGAAATGAAAATACACTCTCAGTTCTAGATCTTCTGGGTCAGCAAGAATTTGAACATGTTGATGCATGTACTGTCATGCAGCAGGTGTCATTTTATCAGAGCAGTTATTACCTTTAATTCTGGCGAAATGGCAAAAATTCTAAGAGTCTTGAGTCCAGGTCCAGATTAAGACCATCTTTGAAAAAGGCCAAGATATGAAAGAGACCTAATGCTGATGTTTTTTCCAAGTTACATCAGCTCTGAATTATTATTTCTAAGATGATTCATTCTGCTGTAAAATTTTTGGGTTAATTAAAATATACCAATGGAGTGTGAACAATATAAATCACAATAATTCAATAAGGAATAATATTTTAAAATAAATAAATTAATGAATTTATATTTTTTAAATATATGCTAGTGCAGGGGTGGCCAACTCTGGGCCTCGGGAGCCACAATCCTGAATGTATCCCTGTTCTAACACACCCGATTCAAATGATAAGGTTATCATCAAGCTCTGCAGAAGCCTGATAAACGCCAGGTGTGCTGGAAGAGGGATATATCTAAAACATGTAGGATTGTGCCTCTCAAGGACCAGGGTTGCCCACCCCTGCACTAGTGCATTGACCTGTGGGAAACCATGGGTCACATTAATACTGATATCTAGGGATTAAAGTTAGTAAATGTGTTGTTCCTGTTTTTAACTTCATTTCCCATCATGCAGCATGGTACTGTACTTCTGGTCAACCAAGGAACGTGATTGTAAGGCTATTGTATTCCAAAACGAGTAATATCTCCCAACATATTGGTCCTATTAACTTGCCCAGATATTTGATGTGGAGATGGAACTATTCCTCCACTGTAGATAACTAACTGGCCACTTAAAAACGTCTCAATTTCTCAGAACCGTGCAGTTGGATACACACACACACACACACACACACACACACACACACACACACACACACCTACCAGTATTATGATATATATCAATATAGAAAATAAATCACAATGTGAACAATAAACATTGACAGCACTGCACATAAATCCCTGTTTTGCAATTTCACGTGTGACTGATTCTTAATTAACATCTACTTCTCTAGTACAACACAACAATGCATCATGTGAGGGATTCTTTTGAAATTAGACAAAATAATAAAATGGTTGAATTAAAGCCCATTTAAGGTTAACTTATCAGAGAACCTCCATGCAATGGACATTATTTGAAGACAAAGCTGCCCCTCTTGTCTGCTGTTTACATTTCTCTTTGCGCTTTAGTTTCCATTTGCCCTAACCAGCTGTTCAACCCCCTTTATCTAAACCTGCTCTTCCTGTAGGTCCGGATGTAAACTTATCAGTATCTGGTCCACTGCTGTGTCTCTCAGCACACTCCTTACCTGTTCTTCCAGCTGCATACGAGCAGAGCGCTCCTTGTCCAGCTGCTGTCGCAGCTCCAGCATCTCCCTCCTGAGCTCGTCGACCTTCTCCTCCTCCAGGGTGTCTGGAGACCCAATCCCTTCATCCTTCTCCTCAGCTCTCCTCCTCTTTGGGGATGAACCACTGAACTCCTTGAGGGACACAAAGACCACGCATCAGTAAGAGACAGTCTCAGTAATGGGCATTGATACAGAAAAGGTCACCTTTACGATAAAAAAAGAGTCATGATGCTTCTGCTACACTCAAAATAGACGACACAGGTGGTAAGAAAAATCAATTGCTGGTGGACCTAACAGCTGAGTGAACAACCAACAGGTACACTTAGATTTTTCAAATACATGGTATATCTGAAGACAGAATGTAACCAGAGCAAAGTTAGACCCCTCGGCCTGAAAATCAGATAAAGATATGGTTAGAACTTGAAAAGAAGTGAACAGCTGATTTTCATACAATTTTACCTGAATCTGCTGGGCCGCACACAGTGGAGCGCCCCCTCTTGTACAGATGCAGAATGCTCTTTCTGCATTTGTACAGGAGTTATGGTGTTTTCAAACCTTGGAAAATTGGGTCACAAAATAGGTTGTGGTCATCCATTTCAGAACTTGTCCAGGCTCTTTATGTGATGCATGTATGGTAAAATTTTTGTGGGTTTTTTTGTTTACAAGCTGTGTTGCAGATGGACACACAGAAATGATGATAATACCACCTTTGGTGGGCCGAGAGGGTAAATAAACAGTACTGTGAAATGGTGGCACTGAAGTAGAACACATTTGTTTTTTCCCCCTCTAATTACAAAACATTTTCTAGTGTCACTCAATTTGGATGCAGTGCCATCAATATTATCATTTACCCATAAAGTTATGGTGATGAAATCTCTTAGCCACTACGCAGCAGGCAATAAGTGACAAGGTCAAATGAAGAGCGGGTACTTTCTGATCTCTACTGACTACTAAAATAAAGTTAACCTCACTAGCTCCCTTACCAATGTAAAGACCTGAAAACATTAGATTAAGTGAAAGTAGCTTTATTCACGTATCATCATGTTTTAATGTGATCTTTTGAATTTCATCTGTAGAAATATTTGTGCTGTCAGATGTGCTTAGTTTTAGTGTAGCAATGCAAAGTTAGACGCATTGGTCCTTTGTTCCAACAAAATTATTCAATACACTGGTCTCAGACTGTTAGCTTGTTCTTGATATTTGTCTGTTTAAAAGCTTGTCGTGCGAGTCATATTCTGTTGTCCAAAAACTGGTTTAAATGAGCAGTTAACGGATGTTCCTCTAGTTCATGGGTGTATAGCATATGTATATTGCTCCAAGTGTCCCATAGCATTACCATGGCAACACAGATGGAACTGCAGCTACCCCTGGTACCACGGTAACTGGGCTCAAGAAGTTAAACTGAGAATTATTGACAAGAAGTAATTTTTCAATAAATAACTCAGGAAAAACAACCAACCAGCACCTACATATAGCCATATTCAATCAACCTATGCATAATGAACAGTTATCATGGCCAGTACCTGGATGAAGCGTTTGAGCTGGTTATTCTGTGCCAGGAGCTGTGTCTTTTCTTGCTCCAAAGTGAAGATGTAGTCCGCTGTCTGCTGCAAGATGGCCGCCTGGGAGAGACATGAATCCGCCAGGTAAATACAGGGCCAGTATAAAGACAAAACACACTCAGAAAACCCCGACATCCTCACAAATTGAACACAATTAAAGAATTATATTATGCCATAAGAGATCATCAAATCATAAGGTTATGCCGTAAGAGATCATCAAATGCAACTGAGGGCTGGACAGATGATGACTTGGCATGTATCGAGCTGAATCCTTGCTGTACCTTGCTGAGTTTCTCTCCGTCTGTGTGGGGCAGAAGTGTTTTGAGGGACTGGAAACCAGCGTTGATGCTCTGCATGCGCCGCCGTTCGTTGCTGTTGGCAATCTCACGACGGATTCGTCTCTCCTGGTCCTGAGCGGTCTCTGGACTGAGGGGGATGTTGGCCAGGCTAGAAGAGACATGACAAAGAATTCAAGGTGATCCTCATTCTGTCAATGATGGCTCTGTGTCAGGAATGAGAGGAAAATCTGCTACTCTGAACACATTTTGTTTCAGGAGTACATAATCACAAAGACAAATACCAACAGGAAAATCTCTGACAAGGTTTTCAACAGAACAGCCTTTAATCTAGAGACTTAACAAGTTTACTCCTGACCCCTTTAAGACCCTGTCAAGTTGTCTGGAGGTCTCTGGGTTCAGCTGAACTCTGTGCCTCTATCGCACAAGGTTAGACATTATGGTGGCAAAACATCGCTAATATTTACTCAAGCAAAGAAATCTGTGAACCATTAAAGCTAAAAATGGTCACATTGGCAAAGAAGACAACAAACCTGAAAAACCAGATCTGGGATATTTTCTAAAAAAAAAAAAGGTCAGTCCATGAGAATGTGAATGTTTTTAGTTCTGTTTATCTGTGTTTCTGTTGCACAAGATGGACAGGTGAGGTTGTGGAGGCATACTTCTGTTTTCAAAGCTGAAGTGAATTCACTTCAAAGATTAGGCTTACACACTGTTAACATGCCTCTGAAAACACTCTAGTTCTGTTAGGGGTTTGTCTTTTTGTACCTACCTGGCCCACTCTCAGATTGACAGAAATTGTTGGATTTTTGATTCAAATAAGGACACATCTTGTACTGATATTCTACAACTATCTAAACCTCAACATGCTGCTACAGCAGCAGCTGAAGTTACCTCCATTTGAACTCTTTCAAGTATCATGTTAGAAAATGAAGCAAAATCATTAGATTTGACTTCTAGGCTAAAATCTAAAATGCATTCTAGTCCACCTTGTAGATTTTATTGCTTGAAATATGTTAAACACACTATATTTATACATAAAATATATCAAGCTTTAGAATCTATGAGGAGGGCCAGATGTTCAATTTGATGGCAATCTAAGAAGGTTTAAAAGTTATACTGATCACTTAAGTCTTACTTACAAATGTTTGATCACAAGTATTTGGTACTTTAAGTGAAGTCCTTTTCAGTTGAGAAAATCATGCTGCCATCAATAGAAAGGGTTCCATATTTAGTATTACAGACATCATCATGCCAAAAGGGATCAATTTTGGAGATGCTTGATGTTGCCACTTTGCTTCAGCTACTGAGTCATGCATCATTGAACATGGTCAAATGATTTTCTACACATACTTATGCATTTACTGAGACATACACCTATTTTTAAAATAAATCCAAACTGGGTAAAACAGATAGGATACCAGAACATGTCCTTTCTCAGCTATGCAACAACTTTATCATGCTTCAAATGGTTTGAGGACCTGGTTTTCAGATACTAGGAGAGTGTGGATGTTTGAAAACATGAGGGTTAATTTGATTTGCATCAGGGGTTATATATGTTCAATTCACCTGTTCTGTCATTTTTTACAGAGTACATCCAGTGTATAATTCATGCTGTTACACAACAATATAATTAGCAGTGAAGTGATCAATAACCCCCCCCCCCACACACACACACACACAAAAACCTTGTAATTTATGGCATTTGGCCAAAAATTATCCTGGCTTCACAAATGTATTTTCTTTGTTTTGATATTCTTTGGACAATGACCTTGTACAACCCTGACTATTATGACCACAAACTGCCACAATTGATTCATTAATACATTTGGAACTTTTCAACAGGAAGCAACAGTGGGGGAAGTTTGTTATGGTTTTCTGCAACACACCTGTTGCTCCATTATGTCTATAGAAACTGTTTACAAGACAACTTATAAAACCTTTAAATAACAAATACCAAACTCATTTTAGTTCAGGGGTCACATACAACCCACTTTGATCTCAAGTTAGTATAAATTCAACAATATTCTGCCTGTTACTGAAGGTTTTGTGCCTTTGTAGAGCCACTGTGATATGTAGGTTCTAATGCACACTGATAAATAAGCCGAGGCACTTATTTTTTTTGAAGAAATTTCAGGTTGTGCATGGTTCATATTTTTATAATACACAATAAAGACAGTTTGTGGCTGTAAACATTTAAAAATAACTTTTTTTACTGTTATTTCACTGCTCCGATCACATCCTGAACTGCGTTTGACACTACCTAACAGCTTACAAGTACCAAGACCGGTCATCTTCCATCAGAAAACGCGGTAAAACAGCTTCATGTGTCCTGGTATTAGGCCGATATCAGCTGTTCGACGTCTGTCGGTTCCAGGGGATGTGGATCTCCAACATGCCCGGCAGAGGGCGCGTCTGAACGACAGCGACAGTGAAATGTGACTCGAGCAGCAGCAGGCCCCCTGGCAGCACGGAGAACAATGCTGTTCACCGTTAGCACTCAGCTAGCAGACACTATTAAACACGCTACTGACATCCTAACACCACTTCTACCAGTACCAGTGTGTTTTAGTTAAACGCTAGTGAATAAAAAAAGATAAACAACATCAAAACACTTGAGTGCAGTTGCAAAGCCTGCGCGCGCTGATAGCTAACTAGCTAGCCAAGCTAAGCTAATTTCAGCACACGACACAGATGTAGCTACCTCACCCTCGTTCAACTACTCATGTTTAAGGAGGAACCGTCAACGCGCAGCCCAAATGTAACGCACCTGTCCACGCATACGTTACATGTGCATGCATAATTCAGTAAATGGGCTAGTAAATACACGTGATTTGATAAATAGCTCCGAAGCAGCGGGGAACACGTTAACTACCACGTGGTTGTTGTTCAACTGGACGCAAATGTAACGATTTCATTATGTGGGTGTACATATTTCTGAGCCCAATGGCTGCAACGTGCTTCGCAGACACCAGCAACATAACTCTGCCGTTAAATGTTCTGACAGAAGCTGACTACTGTCCTATTAAGTCGATGCCAGCAACAACGACTGGCACAACAAGGTGCTAATTTCGACAGCCATGCCCCAGCTGCCAAGGTATCGCGGTGATGCTAACAGCTAGCATGCTACGTGTAGTCAGACTTACATCACACACACATACACACACAACAGCCACATGAGGGATTTTTTGAGGAAGGAGCATTGTATCAAGGGATACATGTAAGTCCTTACCTGCAGAGACCCCCTATCACATCCTTCTCTGTCTTTTTGAACTGCTGTAAGGTCGGTATCTTCTCAGTCGGCATCATGAAATATTCCATGCTTTCAAAGCCTCCTTCTGAAGTCCGTGATTTGTTTTTCTCCTTCCGTCGCTTCTCTTCAGACAGTGTGATAATGTACGTTTGTCCGCAGGTTTTCTCTTACATTCCCCAGTGGCGCATAGCTCGATCGCTGCGTCAAAATATGGGAATGTGAAGAATCGAGTAAGAAAAATAAAAAGTAAATTGAAGCTGTGTGTTGCTTCCCACAGCTGATGGGGTTCCCTCCAATGCGTGTGTGTGGCTTCTTGCCTCCGCCTACTACGCATGTGTGTATGTGTGTGGTTGCAGCCTCCGCCTACTCCGTGTCTGTGTGAATGTGTGTGTGCAGCTGATCTGTGTGAGGCGGGAAACAGCTGGTTGGAATCAGAGCCCGTTTTCCGGAAAGCAGAACAAACAGACCATCCAGACTGAGGCGGGCCAAGTCACCCCCTCATACTGAAACTTAATAAACTGCAAAAATAGAGCAAGAGCGACAAATCACAGATTACGCACCGTTCAGGCCTGGGCCAGCATGACAAAAGTGTCCTGTGTCTGTAAGCACCAGTGGACCAAGAATTCAGGTCGTTTATACAAGAAAAAATATTCCACTGCAAGAAGGTATTTAAGCAAACTATGTGCAGTAACATAGTCTATGTCAGTGTTTTTACAGAAACACGTGAAGGTTGAGCATATTTCTTTTTAGCTGGGGTGGCAATCAACCGGTCAGGGCCCCAGAGGGTCCAATCCGGCCCATGGGATGCAAAAATAAGATTTAAACAATCAAAGCTTTCTTTCTTTCTTTCTTTCTTTCTTTCTTTCTTTCTTTCTTTCTTTCTTTCTTTCTTTCTTTCTTTCTTTCT
>JAQQZY010000001.1:17597511-17607749 GCA_030068375.1 Ostorhinchus rueppellii
GATATTCTATTCTATTCTATTCTTCAGATTATATCGGGCTACACCAAAATGAGCTTCACACCCCTGTTTGATACAGTAATGTGAACGTATCATTTTCTGAAAACATTCTACTTTCTAACATTTATTTGGAATTTTAGAAAAATGTGACTAATTTCTAAAAAACAAACAAACAAACAAACAAAAAAACAATGTTCATTTAATTAAAACACACACCTCTGTAGACTGAGAGGGCTGATGTGACATTTTTGCAGGGCTGCTGTTGCACTGTCTGTCCTTTGAGTCTAGTTTTATGTTGGCGTTGCAGTTCTGGAAGTGGTTTTCGTACATTTGGAGGAGCTTGACGGCAGGCAGCGTCTCTGTGGGAGGAGTGGAAAAGCCTAGAGAAAACCGTGCGGTCAATAAAAAGCTAAATACACACATGGATCGTGGGATCTGTGGTACTGTTGGACGTCCACAGCTGTTTGCACGGTGTCTGCGTGGGTGAACACTTTTAATGACTGTGCAGATCTGCAGGACACGTGAAGAAGAGCAGACGGAGAAGGCGGTGGTAGCTCCCTATGAAACACTGACTCAATAATAAGTTGTAGCTCCATTCCATCCAGGGATTGACTCATTCATCGTCTTCCTTCTCAGTTTTGAGAGACAGCTGATTTGTAAAGGAGTCGGTTTGTCACATGTGTTGCCCACTTCATCTTCTATGTTCAGGTAGCCTAGTTTTCTGTGGAAGCTGCTTTGCTCCTGTTACCCCACCCCCGAAGGGGAGGCAAGGGGTGTTGTTTTTGGTTCGGATTGTTTGTTAACGCTTTAGCAGCAAAACTTTTGGCTGAATTCATACCAAATTGGGTCATAGATTGCCAGAAACTCAGAATAGATCTCATTACATTTTGGGAACAGTAGGTCAAAGTAAAAATATTATAGGACTTTTTAAAGTCTTTTTTTTTCTCTTTTTAAATTTTTTCCCCCCATTTACTTATAATAGCTAAAATTTCAAATGTCTGTGGCAGCAAAACTTTTGGTTGAAATCATACCAAATTTGATTTATATATTGCCTGTGACGTAACATAGACGTCATTACATTGTAGGAAATGCAGGTCAAAGTTGACATTTTTTATACATTTTTTAAATCTTTTTTTCCTCCCATTTACTTATAATAGGCGGAATTTCAAATGTCTATAAAAACATCAAATTTGTTTCAGTTTACTTTAAACTCGGAACATATATAGAGGGTTTTGATATGCTGGAATCACCACATACATAGACATGGTGACATCAGCCAAAATAAGCAACAATATGTGTGTTTTGCCTGACACCACTTGTTTTTTTTCTCTTTTTCCTTTCCTATGAAAGGGAAATAGTCCATTGATGTACCAACCTCAGATCCCAGGCTGCTGATCTTATTTTAACGTTGGTCATTGTTAAATAAATAATAGGTTAATCTAGTTTCTGCCTTTTTTGTGGGGGAGTAATAACAGGACACGCTGCTCTCTGAAGTCTAAATGTTTTTTAGGGAAACTTTCCAGCCTTTGGGGTTTTCCAGCGCAGCCTTTTACTTTGTGGTCTTCCTCGTTCTATGTCCAGGCTGGGATCTGCACCACAGTGGAGGCAGCCTCTAGACCAGGCCTGCATCATGTCAGGGCAAAGTGCAGCATCTGGACTTCCTCAAGAGGCTGAGCGTGATCCAGACCATGTGAGGACAACCCACCCAGACCTCGGCCAGTCGCAGCAGGACATCTCCGACATCCTCCAGCAGATCATGAACATCACAGATCAGAGTCTGGATGAAGCCCAGGCCAGGTAATAACAGAGTCCAGATGAGGCTGAAAGAGCAAGAGCGACAGTTTGATATGGGTCTGCACAGTAAATCATCACTATCATACACAGTAGTAACTCCCAACACTGACCAGAATACTGTGTATAAAGCAGTAGTGTCAAAGTCATTCACATATAACCCAGTATGATCTGAAGTGGGCTGGACCAGTGAAATAATCACAGAACAGAACAGAATAGACAGACGTTTTTACAATGTTGCCCACAAAGTTAGAATAAAATATTTGTGCCTCTTCTTATGAAAAGAGTGTGACAATGTGATTTATGCTTGATACAAAAAGTGTAACTGGGACTCAGTATGTGATCATTTTTTTTTTTACTGAGCATCAAAAACATGGTACATAGATACACATACAAAGGGATCATGATGCTCAGGTTTATATTTTAACACTTATGCCACCCCCAAGAACATGTTGGACACCAATCCATATGATTGAATGAGCAAAAGCTAGATAAATAACTAAAATAAGTAGATAAACCTATACATACACACATATATATACACAACATATATGCACGTGCAGGGGTGTCGACAGGGGGGGGACAAAGGGGTACATTGTCCCCGGCCCAGGGATAGAGAGGGCCCAGAATTGGATCCTCATTACATTGCATGTATTGACTGGGGGGCCTTTTAGATGAGTTTGTCCTGGGCCCAACGAAAGCTGTCGACGGCCCTGTGCACGTGCATACATATGTACATATGTATACACATATATACATATCCATCCATCAAAAACAAATAAATAAAATAAAATAAAAAAGCAAAAATAAGACCAACAATAGCAAATAAACAAAAAAACAAACAAAAACAAATTACAAAACAAAACAAAAAAACATGGGCCTAAACTTGCCTAGATTGGAATTGTGCACTATACCAGACATGGTTCACATAGATTCAATCAGAAACACAAATATAGATGCAAGATAACTGGAGGAATGTGTCTTAAACGTTTACATCGACAAATTGTACTTGAACATAACTAATAATAATTAATAACTAATAATTCTTAAGTAAAATAAGTGCAATGTTACCAATATTACACCTCTGTTTATCATTTATACATGTGAATCACAACTTACTGATCACAGTGGATCTACTGGATTAAATAACAGGCAGAATATTATTAAAATTACATATACTTCTCTTAAGAGATTTCAGGTTATTCACATTTTTTTTTTTTTTTTGGTAAAAGGCTAATCCATACACGTAAACAATTTTGTGTAATTGTACTTTTTTTACAGTAAAACGAAGAGAAAAAAAATGGTAGTTTTCATTATTTATAGGTTCTTATGATAGTATTTTACTGGTCTGATCCACTTTAGATTGAATTGACCTAAAATGATTTTAACATCCCTAATTGTTAAGATCTTTAGTGTCTTTTTTGTATTTCACAAATTCATCCCAGGGGCCAGATTGAACCCTTTGGTGGGCCGGATTTGACCCCCGGGCCGCATGTTTGTGCTTTAGACAATAGGATGAGGAAGCGGTTGGTGTGCTGGAGTCTCTATTATCATGGCGGGCAGTGTCTTGTGACTGTAGGAGCCATCTACTCAGGCTTATCTTCACATTGTTGGTCACAGGAATGTATGTAAATTAATATTTCTGTCTGTGTCTGTCCAATCAAGGAAACATGCTTTAAACTACCACAGAATGAAGCCTGCCCTCTTCAGTGTCCTGTGTGAAATCAAAGACAAGACAGGTGTGTTATACATGGATATTTTACTTTTCAGCCTCTGCATAAAAATGGTTGCATGTAATTAAGAGAATATGGACTTCGATAGATCTTCAGATTATTACATTATTACATAGCCTATGTAGACTCAACATAAAGTGATTTATGTTATTTGGAAAAGATGGTTAAGAATAAAGCTTTAAAGGTTTCATATTTTGCCAAACCCACTTTTATTAGTCTTTGGTTCATTTATATGTTTATCTGGACTTGAATAGTTCATAAAGTTTGAATTTGAACCCTCCAGGTGCTAAAAAGCTATCTTTATATTAATTTTGGCAAAAATCTAGTGGATTTCTACAACCCATTTTAATTCCTTCATAATTTGTGAGGTCTATAACTGGTTACGTCACAACATTTGCACATATAAGGTCAAGTCTTCCAATGAATATTTCTTCTAGTACATCACAGTTGTTTATCAGGAGCAGTGGTTGTAGTCCTAAAATGTTCAGTTGCTGGCTGAACAGTTGGACCGAGCAGCACAGCCAACAACCTGGAGGGGGCGGGGCATAAAGTGGTTCATGTACATTTAAAGGGCCAGCGCTCAAAACCACCTCTCTGGTGTCATTACTCATAAATAGGGTTGAAGATGCGGAGTTGAATTAGTGAAGAATGCAGACCCAAGCAGAGCATTTACAGTTTATGTAGTTTTAAAATGCATAATTCCATTTAAAAAAGGAAAATATCATTCCTTTCATGGGAAAAAGTGATTTTTGTGTAATCTGTTGTTCATGTATTTGCCCAGAAAGCTGTATGAAGACACACCTGTGACAGAGACTGAGAGAGAGATTGGAGACAGACAAGCAGTTTGTACATGAGGCCGGACACGTTTTCATAGCCTTCATTCTTCTATTGCTACTTGTGAACTACTTACGTATTAACACATTGTCTCTCTTTCTCCCTCTCTTGCTCTTGTGCTCAGTGTGTCGCACTCTCTTGCCCCTCAGTTTGTGATGGGATTTTTCTAAAACTCATCCTCTGCTGGCTGCCTTGATGATGATGATGATGATGGTGATGGTGATGATGGTATTTGGTGATGGTCTCCTCCAAATGCTAGCGGGGGCTACTCCAGGAGGAGTATCATAACATCAGATGCTCTTGACTGAAAAAATGATGGGAGCAACAGGATCGTCTAATCTGGGTGATTAACATTAGGAATTAGCTGTTAAGATGACACAATGATGAAGTACAACTATTACTGTGGATCACATGACTAAACCGAACAGCAGCAGGGAGACAAGCTACAAGCAAACAATGTGATTGAAATATTTGAGCCTGGCTTGGTTATCTAGTCACTCCTGCTGATAGTTTACAAAAATGACTGTAAAAGTAATTGTTTTTCCCAATTCCAGATTAGAAGTGAAACAATTAGTTTATGATAAGGATGATCATGAATGTCATGATAATGAAATGATGATTAATTATCACATAGATACCTGCAATTCAGCTGTCTTTTTCCTGTTAATTTTGTGCTACTAGTACCTTATCAATAGTTTATTTTACACAAATCTTATGAATAAGTGGAGTTATTTACTGGCACTGAACACTGGAAAACATAAATGAAATATATATATTAAAATGACTGATAATGACCGTTGAATGCATGGAAAATTATGTAGAAATGGTTATTCATGTGTTGTACAAATATGCCAAATAATTCCATTGGGTGAAAAAAATTAAATAATAATTGTGGTTTTGTAACTCTTAGTCACTGCAGTGTCTTTGTTACCCCATTCCTGAAGGGGAGGCAAGGGGTGTTGTTTTTGGTTTGGTTTGTTTGTTAACATTTCAGCAGCAAAACTATTGGCTGAATTCATACCAAATTTGGTTTATAGATTGATTTGATAGTGACCCAGAATAGATCTCATTACATTTTGGGAACAGTAGGTCAAAGTTCAAATTTTGTATGAATTTTTAAAATCTTTTTTTCCCTCCCCATTTACATATAATGGGTGAAATTTCACATGTCTGTGGGGGTAAAACTATTGTTTAAATTCATGCTGAATTTACTTTATAGATTACCAGTGAACCTGAATAGATCTGATTACATTTTGGAAACAGTAGGTCAAAGTTCAAGTTTTTAAAATGAATTTTAAAAATGTTCCTATTTACTTATAATGGGTGGAATATGTGGGGCGGGGTTTGCTGTGCCTGGCACCACTTGTTTTTTTATTTTTTTATTTCATTCTTAGCTTGGAATCATGACGCCTGAGGTTGTCAGTAGGAGGGAAACAGACTTTCTAAGACAACCTGTTTTCACACAGGCATGGTCTGAGTTTACAGAAGGTGGTTGTAAATAGGAATAAAAAAAATAAGTGTCAGGAAACAGTAAAACACTGAGTGCAGAAAAATAACAAGTGACTAATCAACAACAGTGCAAAGAACAGTCTGAGTTCTCACTGGCCATCCCTCCTTCTCCCCATGTAACTGTGTTATCGTATGAAAATCCCATTTTGCTGTCAGGGTTACTGTGAACGCTTCTGTGCTCCAGTTGGGACAAACCCAAAGCAGCAGTAGTAATCCAAGACAACAGAGAACAGGTGTGGGAGGTGATGGTGAATGACGGACAGGTTGATGGATGTGTTTTAGGGAGAGGCAGTGAAGGAGCCGACAGACAGTTGATAATCTCAGACCCCGCGGCCCTGTCAGCCTTCACAACAAACAGATTCTCAGTGGGAGACAGCGTGCCACCCGACAGGGAGCACACAGCTGGATTTACTTTAGCGTTGTAACACAAGGAATCACAGACGGCGACTAATCACTTTATCTGTTTCTCTGTTTGGGTGTGTCAGTGTTTGTTTACTTGGCAATGTCAGTGGGTGTTCTGGGGCATGTAGGCAAATGTAAAACTTTGCTGTTGTTTTTAATCATCTGCAGAAAATCTTACTTTTATGAAAATCATCATGAGTTTTTGTTGAATGGAGAAGGAGTTTGTGTTGATCCTGTGTAATCTTGAACTCCGATATTCAGACTATGGCTGCAGGGTATTGCAAAACTTGCAATATGTGATTTGGATGTACAGCAATGCGATAACAATAATATTGCAATATTTCTCGTTCACCTAAAAAAAATATCAATTTTATTTTAAGAAAGGTGTTCCTTAATACTGTTAAAATGAGCCTGTTGTTTGTATGCTGACTCCATTATTTAGAATTTAAGACAAAATACTAAACTATAAGAATTCTGTCCAAAAACCTGCTGATGCTGCTAAAACAGACCTTCAGACACAAACACAGTCACATATTTAGTCATTTTATTCACATAGAACAATGTATAAATGACATGCATGTATTTGATAATAACTAAAGTGCCAGAGTACCACCATGGAAGAGCTTGAACTAAACTATATTCCATTGGCTGCCTGGTTTAGTAAATACTGCAGATAAAAATAAAATCTGTAAATACAAGTGTTCAGGCCTTGGACAAAGTTGTGCTCTGAAAATATTCACATTTTTTCAACGTTAATAACATGTAAACTTACATTCAACCAGCAGCAGTAGCATTATTTCAGTTTTGGTTTTTTTTGATAGAAAAACCAATATGTTAGAGTGATAGAGAAAACCACTGGTACCCCATGGTGTGGAAAACAGGAAGTTAATACAAATAAAATAACATCAATTATTGCACGTCTTTGCGATATGAATATTGCACACTGCTTTATTGCGATAACGATATTTTTGCGATATATTGTGTAGCCCTAATTCAGACAAAATTAAAACAGAGCCTCTTAATAAAGCTTACAGCTGACATTTGTGCATCCATACTGTGTGAGTGTGTAATGTGAAGGTGTATCATTACTGTTTTTAGGTGCACTGCACATATTGTCTGTTTGGGTGTTGTGTAGATCGGTGACAGTGCTGAATGTGTGTATGAGTGTGAGTGTGTGTGTTTGCTGTCGAGGTATGCCAAGTGCTGTCATTGCCCTCACTGTGGGATAATGAAAGGGAGACGATCCCTGGAACTACCTTGTAATTGCTGCCTAATTTGCATAACTGTGCAAATTAACAACCTCTCTAATGAGCGCTCATTTATCACAGGGTCTTTATTTGCTCCTTACGAACTACCTTTAATTAACAGCTGTGTGTGTGTGTGTGTGCGTGCATACAGGCAGGCATGTGTGTCTGGTTATTTTGACTTCCCGATGCCAAGGAGAGCTGGTGTCAGCGCCTTAGTAACACCTCCCATTTTTCTTTTTTGGAGCTCTCTTCCTTCCAGTGCTTTGTGTTATCTCTATCGACTGTCTCTGCTGCCTGCGTTATCTCTGCCAGGAAATATTTCTCCCACTTCTCCAATATTTCTCCAAGTTCCATTTCCAAGGACATGCTTGAAGGACATAAGACAGTGTTAAGGACTTTATTTTGGATGAGTATAGTGATGGTGAAACACGCTTCTGCAGTCTGCTGGCTGCAAAGGAAAAGCAGATGATGTCTCCAGCATCATTCATTGAACTATTAATGATGATTATATTGGGACTTCTGTAAATATTATGCACACATCATGAATCAAAACCATAATAAAAAGGAATATAAATATTTGAACGCTATTCTCAGTATCTCCTGCTAGTGTACAGAATAAGAGTTGTTCTACTACTTAACATGACCTTGACTTGACCTGTTTACACAATACATGACATGGTCTTGACAGTTTTTGTCCATTTTCTCGAAATCACAGCCCTCAGGATCCAAAGTGGTCATGAAGAGGATCCTCCAGACCCTCAGCTCATGAGGCTGGACAACATGCTGTTAGCAGAAGGGGTTGCAGGTCTGGAGAAGGGTGATGCAGCAGAGTCAGCATCAGCCGGAAGGTCTCCTAATGATGCAAGTTTAGAGGATGCAGACTACAGAGAGAAACTCGCACAGATACAACAAATCTACCACGGTGAACTGGGAAAATACGAGCAGGTGGGTGGTTTATAGTGAATGTCCACCAGTCATGCCATTTTACCTGAATTCGTCAATGCTTTCACGCAGGCTTGCAATGAGTTCACCGACCACGTGATGAACCTGTTGAGGGAACAATCCCGCACGCGGCCCATTTCCCCCAAAGAGATCGAGTGCATGGTGGCGATCATCCGGCGCAAATTCAGCGCCATCCAGAAGCAGCTGAAGCAGAACACCTGTGAAACTGTCATGATCCTCCGCTCCCATTTCCTGGACGCCAGGTTAGTTTGCACCTGAGCGCTGTTTTCAAAGGCCGCCGTCTGCTTTCTGTTGGTGCGTACCTTCTGTTTCCCTCCACTTGTAGGCGAAAGCGCAGAAACTTCAGCAAGCAAGCGACGGAGATTTTGAATGAATATTTTTACTCCCACCTGGTAAACCCCTACCCCAGTGAGGAAGCCAAGGAGGAGCTGGCCAAGAAGTGTTCCATCACTGTTGCTCAGGTCAGGACATGGGGTCAAAGGTCACACTGGGACACTTACACATGATATTGCGTAATGAAATCTGAATCCTTTATTTGCTATACCTTTTATTCTGACGTTTTAGGTGGCCAATTGGTTTGGAAATAAGAGGATTCGTTATAAGAAGAACATTGTAAAGTTCCAGGAGGAGGCCAACCTGTATTCTATGAAAGCAGACATGGATGCTGCCAGTTACAGCCAAGACAACTCCCCAACCACACCCAACTCAGGTAGAAACCCACATAACAACCCTCAAAAAACCTAAACAGTCAACAGCAATGGAAAGCACTTACTGATCTATGTTGATGTTTAATAACTATTGAACCACTAATCCAACAATACATGTAAATAATTCAAGTAAAATGCAGTTATTCATCTTTTCATGGTCATCAGCTATGACCTATTTGGACACTCAGAGGCTCTGCAGTGAACATGGAGACATGTTCACTGCAGAGGAACATTAATTCACCAATAAAATATGTAGTTTGACAAGTGACAGTGGACGTAGACATTTTTATGTTCAGTTGATGTATTTTGCTGAAAACCTTTTCTTCAATTTTCTCTGTTCTGATTTAATAACCTTTGAATTTACTCTAAACTTTTTTTTTAAACTTTACATAATCTTGATACTGAATATAAGAAAATAACTGGTTTTCACTGAAAAATGCAGAATATAAAATGCAACCAGTGTTGACAAACGGTACAAAATTTTAATCAGATTAATCACAAGTTTGCTGTAGATTAATTTGAATTAATCCTGATTAAATGTCATTCCTTTTTTTTTATCTATATAAATCACGTTTCATTTTGCTTGAGCAAACAGACTCAATAAAGAAGGGATATATATGCATTATATATGCACTTAACGTGTTTGTGGGTACGAGCAGAATCCTAAACTAATGTACGCTTTGCATTAATGTTGTATTTTAAGATGAAAGTGCTTTGGTGAAAAGAAAACTCCTTCCTGCAGAGTGTACATAATACTTTATGTCAGGTGACTGTTCTGTCTTGGATTTTTTTTGTACTCCAATTTTCCATCCAGAGGGCCAACATGCTGTTTACCCTCCTTTATGGGTTGGTTCTGCTGCCTGTCACTACCAGATCAACTGCCCATTTGCATGTGTGCGACAGTACCTCTACTTCACAGGTGTCAAACATGCTGCCCAGGGGCCAAATCTGGCCCGCCAAAGGGTCCAATCCGGCCCCTGGGATGAATTTGTGAAACGCAAAAATAGATATGAACCATTTTAGTTCCGGTTCCACATTCAGACCAATTCAATTTC
>JAQQZY010000001.1:17745887-17759348 GCA_030068375.1 Ostorhinchus rueppellii
CTTTCTTGTTCTTAGTAAAGGCTCAGTCGTGGTTTTCTCTTTTTCCTTGAACCACATCTACAGAATAAAATAAATGCAAAGTGACATTTTCTATGTGCGCCGTATCTGCCCATCTGTATCCAGCAGCAAAGTGATTTTCATTCTTTTATGTTTCAGCTTGGACGAGTCAGAGGAGCAGCTAGAAGACTTCCTCAAGGAGCTTCCCAAGAAGAGCCTGTTTCTGGCCTACGAGGACCCCTACAGGAGGTGTGTGAGATTGTCCCATGAGTTGTGTGCAGAAGCTGCTGGTAGTTGATTGTAATGTAAATATACCCAGCTGTATGAATCCATTAGCTGTGTGAATATGTGTGTTCCAGTCTGTGTGTGTCCACAGGGAACTAGAGGCCATGTTTAATGTGGAGACGCTGCCCACGGTGGTGGTTCTGCGTCCCGACTGTTCCATCCTCATCCCAAATGCAGTGGAGGAAATAGTCAACCTTGGCCCTGAGTGCTACCAGAACTGGCAGGAAGCAGCGGAGCTCATCGACAGGAACTTCCTGATGAATGAGGACTTTGAACAGAAGTCCATGCGCAGCTTCACTGACCCTATAAGAAGACTCAAGTATAAAGTGGAAGATGAGAAGAAGAAGATGAAGAAGGAGAAAAAGGAGAAAAAGGAGAAGGGCAAAGGGCGGGGTGGAGGCAGAGGTGGAGACCGAGATGTGGAAGCAGATGGAGGAGGAGGGTCGCCATGGTGATTCAGACTAACAGCAAGAACATTAGCAAAAGTTGCCGTGATTGGTTGTGTAATTAACAGATGTCACAAAGTTTTACACATACGTTTTGCTTGACCAAACACAAAGACAAACAACAGGTTTTAATGCCTGGGTGATGTGGCTTCATGACTCATGTTTTGAGTCCGTTTCAACTAGGAAGGTTTATATTGCAGTTGCAGCTACTGAAATCTCACAGACTTGTCTTTTCATTGTCAGAAATATTTTTAACATCAACACTGGGATTTGAAGTTAGTAAAACTTCCTGCTACAAATTCATCCAATAACTTGACTCCAGTCTATTTTTACATTGTTGTAGGAGAGACTGTGGCTGTCTGGAGGAGAGCCAAACCTTCTGCAATAAAATCTAGCAACTTGAACTACAAGGTGTTCATCTGTGATGATAAAAATATGTAAAACTCTGCAATGCAGTGATTACAGAAAGAACTGGAGCTGTATCAAACTTTTATTTGAATCATAAAGAAAGATAGAGATGTTAGCAAAGCAGAGTTATATATTTGACTCAAGTTCTCTGGAAACTCTTCAACCTCCACCCAGAGAGAATATGTGAGCATTAGCTAAATATTTTAATCACACATGTATTAACTGCATATTTCAGCATTCTTATTAGCTCTTTACCACCATGTTCAGTGTACTTACCATCTAAATATGGAAGGAGGAACCAAACACAGTTTTACCTTTGAATCTGAGAGGAGACGTTTGCTGACAAATTATTGTTTCTAGCCTCTTATTTTGATCATTGTCATGACTCGATCTAGATGTAGATGGTCTTGACTATAACATGATGTTTCAATATTAATGGTAAAACTCTATTTTGATCAAGCTCTGGTGAAGAATAAGGACCTGAACATAGGATGAAATCTCAATGTGCCTCCAGAATGAAACCCTAATGTTTAACAGATGGATGTTTTGTTTGGCCAGACAAAACCCACTCCACAGCTGAATGTCAGAAACAAAACATCTCATCCTTTTCATGAAGAAATGTCAACCTGAACTGTTAACAGCTTTGCTTTCCAGTGCTAAGTGTCTTTGTATATTAGCTGCTAACATAGCTCCACTGAAAGCGTGTGTGTATATGCCAACAACCAATAAAACATAATGTAAAACAGTATTTAAAGGAACACTGACTGCTGCTAACTATTGCTGACCTCCACTTAGAATTGGCTGTCTTTTTATCATTCAGTGCTGCCAAGTAAACAGTCAAGCCAAGGTTAGTCCTGAGCCAAGTCTTGCTATTAAAGCTTGTTTTATGACTCTCAGGAGATTATTCCAACCATTTTCCTATTTTCAAAGACAGAGCTCCGTGAAGCATTTTTTTACATGATAATTTGTACCATCCAATCAAAACACACTGTGCATAATCTGAAATCGATGAATTATTCAACACCATTAAAATAATTTTGTTAGTGACTGTTGTGCTTTGAGTGTTTATGAAGTCTAGCTTCACTTTATACACTATAAGCAATCAGGCCCATTCAAAGCCAGGCAAGTGAAATTATGGAAAACTGGCTTTATACATAATCAGTGATTTCCCTCGAATGTGACTCATCTCCTTTAATGCTGAAGATAATGTTTAACGTTTGCACTCTTCCTCATATGTAAACTGCGGGGATGATGCTTTTATGTGATCAGACAAATTGATGTGAAGCAGATATGTCCTTAACATCAGGGAGCTTTTCTTCTCGCTCCCTTCTTTTCACTCTTTTTTCCACCAGAGATGCTTATATATTAAGGATGGAGAGCAATAGCTGCGATTCAATCTTGTGACAAACGATCACATCAGGGATGCACAAAGGTGTAACTGATTGATTGGCGCGTCTAATGGGATTTATAAATAGCAGTGATGCAGTGATTTACGCCAAAGAAACTGTTGTTATATCCTAGTAGAAGATTTTTTTTTCTTTTGTAAGGGCAAATCTAAAGGTAAAGAAGTATGGTAAATACCTGTACTTGTATTCCAGCAAATATAATAGCTCCATCATCATCATCATCATCATCATCATCATCATCATCATCATCATCATCATCATCATCATCATCATTATCCTGCGAAGGAAAAAACAAAAACAAAAAACATGTAAATGCAACTCATAAACCAAGCTGGCCAATGCCCGTAAAAGACACCGAGGCCAAATAAACATGAGCCGCTACTTATTTCATATTCCTTTCTTGCCTACACAGCAGCTTATTGTTGCTCAGTCAGACAAACCTTCATAATATAGTCGAAGCTACCTCTCTCTCTCTCCCTCTCTCTCTCTCTCGCGCACTCGCATAAACACACACGCGTCCGCACAAAAACACGCACACACAAGTTGCGCGCTCTCGAGTACAGAACGCGCAACAAGCGGACCAGCGGATAGAGAGAGAGAGAGAGAGAGAGAGAGAGAGAGAGAGAGAGAGAGAGAGAGAGCCAGGAGAAGAAGAGAGAAGGACGGTTTCGAGGCGAGGCCAGGAACTGGAAACCTTATCTCTCCTGATTGTCCAGCTGTTGTCTTTCTTTTTTTTTATTTAAACCTCATTTTATTCCACGGTAGCCGTCTTTTCCTAGATGTGTTCCAAACCCTGACATATGACCATCTCCATGCTGATGTGCTGCTGCGCCTCATCACGATTCTTCAAGGATATGCAAGGCGTCTGTTATCACGTCGACGTTATATTTTCCGCTCATTGCAAAGGATGTAATATCGGAACCACGGGATCCACAATGACGAACGCTATCCGGGCTTGATCAGCTGCAGAAATCGACGGCAGAGAGGGGGGCGCAGAGCAAACCCGGGTCCGTGCGTGCGTGCGTTCATTTGCGTCTAATTTGTATTGTTTTCGTGTGTGTGATCGAGTATTTTTTCCCTCCTCACCACCTATCGGAGCTATAAGGCCCACAGCCCGCATCATCTCTGGGCATGAAACCCGTGGGAATTATGATACCAACGTGACGCACAGTCACACAGCCCAGCGGGGAAGACATCGAGCCTCGACAGGACTGAGGGAGGGTGTGAGGTCCAGCAGAGCCCTGCACAGCACACCGAGCACAGGAAGAGGAGGACGCCCAGTTGTTGTCGGACAAATCGGGCTAATGACTGCCTTACTGACTGCCATATAGCCCCAGCAAGGTATCGCCCACCGCCATTCACTACTGAATATTTTATTTTTCATGCATCGGGAGAAAGGGAGGCGAGTACAGTGGGTGAGGGCGCGGACGCGGAGAGACGGGATGCGGGAGACGCAGTGAGCGAGGAGGAGGAGGAGGAGGAGGAGGAGGAGGAGGAGGAGGAGGAAGAGGAGGAGGAGGGAAACCGGAGGATTGACGGTAAGATATGGATATAGGCTATGAGGATGCACCCCGCCCCTCCTCTTCCTCTCTCCATCTTACTCACTCTCTCCCCTCACATGCACACATACACACACTCTCTCTCTCTCCTTACATGCACACGCGCACATACATGATCAATGCCGGAGAAGACAGCCGAGTGCCCTGCATCCATACTGCTGCTGCTGCTGTCAAGGGCCATTTGATCACTCAGGGACAGGGATCTGATGTGCTGATGTGCCGCTGTGCAGGGCCTCATACTGCTTGGCTGCCATTAAGCTGGGTCAGTAGTATAGGAGCGTGAGGCATGAGTGTTGTGAAATATTCATGTGCATGTGATTAGCCTCCTCTGGGCTTGAGAAGAGAGCAGGGAGAAAGTGGCATAATCATCCAGGGTGTCCCACGCTGGCTCACGAGAGGGGTCTGTCCCAGGTGGGCTGGATTGTGTTGATTATCACACATCTATATTGCTGCATCTGTGGTTTGTAGAGTAACCCCCCTCCTGCTGCAGTGGAAAGTGGTGTAAACATGCACACACGCGAGGGGATAAATGCAGGGATTTGGTTGAAATGTTTGTTAATTTGGTTTGCTGATTCACCACAGATGGGAAACTGAGTGGGAAAAAAGGGAGCGTAGCCTGAGTGAGAGTCCATTATCAATATTTCAGAGAGGGGAAGAGAGGACTGGGTCAGTGGAGGAGGCCATGAAGGGAGGCGGGAGTGACCGTGAGGAGGAGACACTCGGGGAAAAGATGCAGAGGAAAAAGGAGACGAAAAGGAGAAAGGCGGAGGAGAGGATGGAGGATAGAGGGATGAGGGAAGAAAGGAACAGCTCAGTGGCTGACAGGACTCCTGCTATTATGTCAGACTGAATTTTTGATATGTTTGTAACCTTGAAAGAGCCAGTGTGTGTGTGTGTGTGTGTGTGTGTGTGCCTTATATCATTTGTTTGTCATGTTAATTGTAAGATCAAGATTTTGCATGGGAGAAATGCAAAGGATGATTAATTTGAACTGATTCGTTTCACGACGTGTTGGTGAACAAGGATTTTTACTAAGGTGACTCACCTAATTGTGTCGTACATGTGCATAACTGTGTGTGTGTGTGTATGTGTGTGTCTTTTGTTTGTGGGTCCGTGCTGTGGATGTTAGATGCCAAAGAAAAACAAAGATAACAAGGTTTTGTCTCCATGAAAGGATCATTTACATCAACCACTAAGGGAAAAAAAAAGCATTGATTTGCTTAAACCACACACACACACACACAGACACACACACACACACATATAGGAGCACAATTTGGATGGATTTATTGTCGTTTGACTTGTAAAAACACAGCACATTTGTCTGTTTTTTGTTGGACCACCTCACGCAGGTTCCACTTATGTGTCTTTGCATCACTTATGGCAGTTGCTGTGTGTATGCAAGCATTAATCCATGGTTGTGCAGGTCAATAGGTCAGTGTAACAACAACATTGCGATCAAATAAAAGGCATCATTTTACTCCTAACAATGTAAATTTGTAACATGCATCAAGACAGAAAATGAAAAGGATAAAAATGCTATATACCAACATGACAATATCAAGTTACTTATGTTTCTCAACAGACAGTGAAAAACTGTTCGGTTAATTATTTTTCTGATTAGATGTGACGAATAGAATCAGGTTCTTCTCATTTTTAGAAACTGGAGGCAATGATATTCACTGGCAAACTCACTAAAATGATTAATCTCTTACAGTCTGGTGCATTTGTTTGATTATATTGGCTTGTGTTGGTCATTACATGTGTTGGCTGAATAGATTAGGTTTTCTATAATTGTACATCTTTAAAGTTTTCTTCAACCTTTTTCAGATAACAGTGCTGATTTCTCCGGTTAATTAAATACCAGACTAATCAAGGTCATTCATCACATAAGTCCAGTATTACACTGAGCTCTGGTGCTCGCATAATAGCTGAGAAATTCAGTATAAATATCTGATTACCCATTTTGGCATCAGGCACTCAACCCTGAACGCTCACATTTCAGTGATCGATTTCAGCAGAGGTTACAGCAGTTGTTGGAGGTAGGATATAGTATATTGTCACACTTCACAATTTCGTTTCTGATAATTGTTTTAGGGTTAATCAAGAAAAGCAGTACGAAGAAGCAATACCAGATTATGAAAAAAATACAAAACCAGATTATTACTGTCTAACTCATTGCAATGTCTACGTGAAATAATCAAATCTGATAAATTATTACGGGTAAAAATGTCCGAATTAAATATATAATGTACTTTAACAGAATCATTTGAATTGTAAATGTTGTAGAGTAGATCAGTGGTGCTTGCGTCTGTTGTGAATATCCATCTAATGCATCATTTACAAAGTACAGTCCTCTGCATATGATCCATGTCAGACTTTTCATACCCAAACCACAGAGGCAGCGTACCTCATTTAGGTACAAGCTCCTCATTTTGTCTTGGCTGTACAGAGTCCTTCTACTGTTCTGAACGACCCTGTTCTGTGTCACATTCACTCGCCTCACTGTTCATTCGTGTTCATGTCATGAAACTTTCCTACCCTTGTGTGGAAGCAGGCAAAGTCAAAAAAAAAAAAGCAGATATATCGCCACATCGCACCCCTCATTGCTTGTAAAAATCAATAAAAAGCCATAGCTCTGTGCCTTATATTGTTAGAAAGCAGGTTTGCACATTGATTTCAAACAATATCACTGAATCTTAAATAATGCTTCTGCTGCACAAAAGCTATTTTTGCATTTACAATACAAGTAAGTGATTCTCGGACAAGGCAGTGTGAAAAAGTGTAGTCTTTATCCACAGTAAACGAAGCATAGAAATGCTATTAGAGCAGCTTGAGCGAGAGTGAAGAACATTTTCAAAGCATATGAAATAATTTTTTTTCTTAGACCTTCAATTTTTTTCTGAAAAACAGAAAAATCTGATGGATGGAGCCAACCAGCATGGAGGGCTGAAAATGTGTTGGCATGAGGCACATAGGGCAAACAAGTCCAAAAGGGCAAATAAACAACATGCAAAAGGTCAAAGGAGAGCCAGCAGACCTGTTGCCAAGCTGGGAAACAGAAAGGATGACCAGAGCTGCTTGTTTGGATCAAACAGAAGCATATGATGATGTTAGAAGATCAACTGTTTGGGATCTAAATGCACAGAGAAAAATCAACACACACTCTTGGGAGTTCGCAGCAAAGAGCAAAAGTACGTATAAGGCGATAAGGCCCTGACAAAGTGTGCACTTAGGGCAGGATTACGATCTCGATAAATATGTGAGGAAATTCATCAATGTTTAATCAACTTCTTTTACTTTTGAAAAGAGATTCAATTCTTCACATGAATGATAGTCAAAGAGTTAAACTCCTTACACACCTGGTCTGCTTAATTATGGAAGAAAAAAAAAATCAATATCACAATTATTTTGATCAATATTGAAATTCATGAGGAATTATTTCGAGTTTCACATGCATTTATTCAACATTTCTCTCTCAAAAAACACTTAGTTATTGATTCTTTAAGCAAAACATTCAAATTGAAAATACATTTTGGCTACAAATATGTACTTTACAGCTGTTTTGCAATGGAATGGAATGTATTGCACATGCGCGTCTCTCAGAAATTGTGTAAAGAAACGGAAAATAAATCATTTCAACTCAATTATATTATGAGTTTTGAGATCGTTCGACAACAAAATGGAAATCGTGATCAAACTTCAATAAACCACCTCTGCTCACTGGACACAATGCTCATAAATCCTCTATTGTGTGTGATTTGACTTCCAAGTCCTAAACAGTCAACAGTGACCTAAATCATCTACTGACCAAAACTGTTTAATAACTTTCACTACCCTTATCGAGCCACTGTTCCTATCAATACATGTCGATAATTGACTGATTGATTAATTCTCAGCTCTTCATGCTCATCAGATGTGACCCATTTGGACATTCAGAAACACCACCATCTACTGAAATATTGATTCACCAGTAAAACACATGTTTGATAAATGGCAGTTGGTTGGAGACACTTGTGTTTGTGTTCAATGAATGATATATTTGACTGAAAAAGCCACTTTTTCTTCAGCTTTCTCTGTTTTGATATAATAACCTTTGAATTTACTATGATTTTATGAAGATCTTCATCTATGATCAGCAAATTAAATCCAAGAAAATACATGACTTACACTGAAAAAAATCCAAATTCTAAAGGGTAGGATTATAATATATAGTGATACGCCAAGAAAGAAGAAAGAAAGAAATTTGGATGGTGTGCACAAGAAAAGTTCCAGGTCTCTAAGGGTTAAATAGTGAATATGATGACAGATTCGAAAAATAAAAGAATGGATTGGATGCATTCTTGGATAAATCTTATTAAACCTCTTGCTTTTTTTTTTATTTTTACGATAAATTCTCCCACCTACATTATACGCTGTTATATTCCGAGACAGGATTGCGGTTTGGATCTTAATGCTCTGAACTTGGCCCTGAACGCTGCCTGCGTTTCCTGCCTGCAACAAGCGAATGATTGGCAGAGTGCGACACCTCCGTTCCCCAGAGTCAAGCATCGACCAGACAAACATACAGCCTCTAAAACCCTTTAAGTGCTTTGACTGCGGCATGTAGGCCTGAGCCCTCTGGGAGCTGTAGAGGTCAATGGTCTGAAACAGGCTTGTACTCACAAAAGGCACTGTAGTGTTTTTAATCCTTAAATATTAGCAGCAGCAGCGTGGAAAGTCTTGCCACTGTTGTCTTTGAAAGGTGTTGCAGCTAATAAAGCTCTTCCTCGTCTCTTGATCATTGTCTCTGTTGCTTTGCACTAGCGCACACACACACACACACTCATTCTTCCATTAGGAACATAACATTACAAGCCTGTTTTGTCACTTTGTGCTCTGTAGCGATCTGCCCTCCGGCGCTGGTAGCTCTCTGACCAAAAGAGGGGGAGGTTATTCTCTTTCTCACTTAGCTGATTTTATGGTCTGTACAGCAGCATCTTTGAACCTGGTTTGTTAACACATCACTGTGAATGATTTCCAACAGGTTGACTTTGATTGATTTTTTTTTTTTTTTTTATTTCAACCACCTACAGTATATTCCCCCCCCCCAAAAAAACCACATGGGATTTATTTGCTAAAGTCTTGTTTCATATCTCTGCCATTTAGAAATGCAAAATATGACTCTTCTGTAATCATGACTTGTTTTGTTAGAGCATTAGTGTTTTGATGATCTGATTTATTGTTTTGAGCATAAAATGTCCGACATTTATTTCATCAGATCTCATCAAAAGTTCTTGTTTTGTCTCAAAAAAAATAAAATAACAATCCGATACCCAATGATGCTGAATTCACTCTGATATTTAAATAGAAGAAACAACAGATACTCACATTTCATAAGCTTGAAACAGCCGGTATTTGCCAACTTCACTTGATAAATAACTCGACGCCTTTAACCTCAATAACTGTGTGGAAGGTCAGGGAATATGCACTCATTCACTCATACATGACTTCATTTTTAATTCTAGTGAAGCTCCAAAAGTTTTCAGGGACTGGATTGGTGAATTCTAGGTGATTGTTTTTGCAATTTTGTAGTAAACTTTTAAGACAGCTCCATTTGATTAAATGCAGTTACAAGTGACACTAAGAACAAGTTGGTTTTCAGTTCAAGTAGAAGGACGCACCGCATGATGGGGCACATATTTCCATCAAGGCCCCACAGCCCTGTGAATACACTAGTGTGTTATTTTTCCCACTGTTAGAAGAACTTATAACTAATTCCAGGACTTGCTTCAAAATATTTTTTAACTCAGAGATCCGGGAAAAACAGGTGAGATGGTGATCCTGCTTTTTTCCCCAGCACTAGTCCCACAGCCAAGCCAAAGGAGCAACAGAGGCGAGACAGGCTGGACTTTTACATAATGGACCTGCATTCCGGAATCAAAGGGGCGGTGATGCAGCGTATAGTGTGGCGTACAACTTCCACGTCAGAAATACCCAGAGCATAGCGCTGTTGCTAACCTCTCCAATCCTCTCCTGTCTTTCACTGTTCCAATGTTAGCATGGATAGAGTCCTCCGCCCGAGGTGACAACACCTTGCAGATCTCAGCGTCTCCCCATTTCGACATCTTTGGTCGCGTTGATATGTTTGTTTACGGTACACAGCCTGCACTAATATTTAAATCCCCCTCAGTGTGGGGGTCGCATACGCAATACTTCATCAAAACGTCACATCTTAGTTGCGGAACGATGATGTGATTCCACTTTTATCACGGCTCAGTTACTACCTCCAGAGGTGTTACAGAGCCATGATGAAGGTGGGACCAAATGATCGCATCATTTCGATTACATAGACGTCCTTCTGGAATAAAGGTGAAATATTCCCGTAACAGAAGTGCTGTGTAAAAGGGGCTAAAGTCAATGTACATGTCCTGCCCTTCAGCTAAGTTCTTGAAAATTTTGTGTTTTAGTTTTGGCGTAATCCTACAAATAAACAAACCTACAGACAGGCGCGAGTATTGCTGCTCAGTTGAACTATTTTCAAAACTGAAAAGACTGTTTGAAAAAAAATACTGCACACGTTACAAGTTAGTTCATGTGGTTGCTAGCAACAAACCGGTTAGCACCAATGACACACGTTTCAGGGCTTCCAGTTTTTTGCATTATGGGTAATGAAGTTCTTCTATGTAACTTAAGGTGTTCAGCCTCAAAAAAATCCTTTATGCTCAATTTTAATAAACCAAATGTTAAAATAAAATAGGCTGTTTTTACTCACTTTCCAGTTAACATTAATGTGGTGTACGCATTATTTATTTTTGTAATGTTAATGCAAACTTTAAAAATATTGCAATAATGAGTCATTATAGTAAAAAATGGATACAATTATAAACAAACTAATGCTTATAT
Source organism: Ostorhinchus rueppellii (assembly GCA_030068375.1). Taxonomy (NCBI): domain Eukaryota; kingdom Metazoa; phylum Chordata; class Actinopteri; order Kurtiformes; family Apogonidae; genus Ostorhinchus; species Ostorhinchus rueppellii. Next base: position 17,756,874 of record JAQQZY010000001.1, read on the forward strand.
TGTAGTGTAGGGTTTTTTTTTAATTATTTTTTTCTTTTGACATTAAGGAGAAAAGGTGAAGCTGTTTTAGATGGACAATAATAATGCATTGCTCATTAGGGCTATAGCTACCACAATATACATGTATATGGTAATAAATCATTATCTTGATATATTTCTTTAGTCTTCAGCATTTGTCATGCTTAAACTAAACATCTCAGTGATTTCTCTTAATTGTATGCATCTCCCCTGGTATTTTCATATTGATTAGAACTGTTTTGAATGTTCTGCCTTCATATTTCTGACAAGTTCCACTGCCTTGTGCTAATCATGCATGATGTTTTTTTAAAACCAGAAACAACCATCTGGATTCTTTAACATCCAGCATCACCTTTTGAAGCTGAAATAATGATGTGACATGTATTAATTATCAGTATCAAACATTCGCATTTTTATTCTGACAACCATCTCTGCCTTATTGCTCTGTCCAAGTGCACACTTTCTGCAGCTGAAGACTGTTAGCTTTGGTTTTGTATTTTCAGTTGAATGTTTAATATGCTAAACATACTGTAAATGCTGCGTATGTTTTCATGTATATGTGGCTCAGTGTATACATTTACATTAATGCTTGTGTGTAATTTATTTCACTCCAGGCCAACTACTCAAACTCAAACTCCCTTACATAGACGCTGCTCCTCCAAGTAGGCCGGCCGCTGGCCTGGGGCTGGAGTTTGGTTGCAGGCAGGGAGCATGGTGCTGCAAACAGGGGGACTGGGTGTGTGGCTTTGTCAAGGCCCATCAGTGTCCTTGCTCTACTTACTCTGCATCAACACTTAAGGGTGTGTACGTGTGTGTGTGTGTGTGTGTGTGTGTGTGTGTGTGTGTGCGTGTGTGTGTCAGAGAGAGAGAGAGAGAGAGAGAGAGAGTGGAGGGGAAGGGGGTTGCAAGCAAAAGAACATGCTGCCATAAGGGTTTTGGATGAGAAGTAGTGTGTGTGTGTGTGTGTGTGTGCATGTGCATATGTGTCAGTATGTGTGCTGTAAAAAGAAACGGCTCTAGTTGTGCAAGTCTTTTATGTACTTTATCTTTATACGGTGCGTTTACATGTGTGTACCATGTTAGTCCTGAGGCCTTTATTACAGTCTTGTTGGTTGAGAGGGTAGGGGTCTCTCTTCCTTTTATTTTGTGTTTGTGTGTGTATGCATGTGCACTCATACAAGCACAAGCCTTTGAATGCATGTTGGACATTTGTTGAAGAGTGACCTAAATCTGTCTTCCATCATTACCTAACAAGAAGACGGAGAGAAAAGGAAGTCGCAAATAAAATCACGCCAGTACGCATATGGATGGCAGCTATACTCACATGCAGACACACATACACTCGTGCACGCACGCTCACTCCAGTGACTAGATATTGTGCCGACACTGCAGCAGCAGACGGGACTGCCAAGGAGGAAAAATAAATGTTATGCCGTGCATGTTTGTGTTCAGCCCGGATCCTCCCTTCTGTCCGAGGCCAAGAGTTCAGACTATATTAAGGAGTCATATTACTGTTGTTCTCCTGCAGCTCGCCTGCCTGCATCCCTTATGTCCCCTCGTAAACCTCCACAGCACAGCACTGCCCTCCGATCACCTGCGCTCTCAGTCAGCTGTTTACCTCATTACCCCTGCTGCGGAAGAACATGGCAAACTAAAAATCATATCATCAACTGCATTATCTGCGTCAAAACAGGATGCATCTTGTGTCTAGGGTGAATTTGCATGTGTTTAAAGACATGCTGCCTCAACTGTAAAAGTGCGTGGGCTCAGTGCTTACCGGTATCATTGACTGATAAATAGATAATATGATGCACAAAACAGATAAACTGAGTTGGGGGGAAAAATAACCCTATTTGGGGGTGTGATAGAATAAAAGGGCAGGATTAGGGATGCAAACCGGAAAATTTTGGACTTTATTTAAGACTGAGTAAGAAAATAAAGTTCTGGATACACTCAAGATCAGGTCTGTTCTGCTCACATCACTTTGAATAAAATGTGGAGAAAAGATCTATGAACTTCAGCGTATTCTAACAATTTATTTGAATATAACAATTTCCAAAATTGAAGTGTAAGGCTCAAAGTGTGGATCCAAACCTAGGCTACAGTCTGCGCATTAAGTCAATTTTATGTATTTATTTATTGTTTATTTGAAAGAGAATGCACAATACTGATATAGAAATAACTAAAAGCTCTTGTCATCCCAGGTTACAGTGAGATCACTACAGAAATTGAAAACCTTACATGTTAAGAAAAAAATGCATCACCCTGAAACACTATACAAAAGGCCATAATATAAAACAATAACAGTAACATGCATCAACACCAGCCTCCAATAGGAAGCCACTGTTTCCTGTATGTAGCACAATGTTATTTAATAACTTTATTACCTCCGCCAAGGAGGTTATGTTTTACTGTGCGTTTGTTTGTTACCATCCGACTTTGTTTGTTAGCAACATA
>JAQQZY010000001.1:17779213-17790249 GCA_030068375.1 Ostorhinchus rueppellii
ATCTATCTATCTATCTATCTATCTATCTATCTATCTATCTATCTATCTATCTATCTATCTATCTATCTATCTATAAAGAGAGAGAGAGAGAGAGAGAGAGAGAGAGAGAGAGAGAGAATTTATTCTGTATTTTTTTTTCTCTAAAATTAACTTTTTTTATTTTCTATGACTGTTCTTTTATGGTGGGGCATGACCACAAAAGTGGGTACAAATCTGGAAGTGTCTGGACATGAGGTGAATTCATCCTTTAGTGATTATTTCTTTATTGTTGCATCTTTCCTGCAGCGGTTACTTGTAATATACGATCGGTCAAAGCGTGCTGATGTGGAAAAAATAACTACGCTTTGTTTCGTCTTTTATAGTGATTAAATGTCTCTTTCATTGATGTCGGGGTAACCTGCCAGTATGTTCCCAAAAGACATGAATAGATTGTACTGTAAGAAAAAAAATAGTGTGGAGACAGATGTTGCAGGATGAATTGAACCTTGGTTCTCCTCTTTGATTCTGCATTTATGTGGGTTAATGTTCCTCAAAATAACATTCATACATCTTAGTATAATTGATAAGAGTGTGGCAAATCACTGGGGATTGCGCTGGTTGGTGTTGAGTAATTTTGAAGTAACGTCTTTAAATTGAAATGATCAGCTTTAATGTGATCTGCTTTGTGCAACAGAAACCCAGACACGAGACACTGATCAACAGATACATAACAAGTTTTTGTTTGCATGTTTGTAATCAGAGTGTATTTGCTCTTCAGCGCTTTAGAGTGACATATAAAAAGCTAATGCATATGTTAATAAACTAAACTGTGAATATGCTCATCAATTAATTTATGCGAACACTAATGCAGTGCCTTGTTGTTTGCAGCAGTCTAGCTTTTATATTATTTATTTCTTGTGATTAAATGAGGCTGTATAGAGACCCAAAAAGGTAAACTTGTACTAGGAAAAGTTGGAATGTTTGAACGTGATACCCAAGAAGAAGACTTTCTCATGACTTCAGAATCCACGTGATTCTACTGAACCATGAGTGACCTCTAGAGCGGGGTGAATGTGTCCACAGAGGTCAGACGCATGAAGGCTGAGGCTGAGCGTGTTTGTTCTCGTGTAAAACCATGTGTACACGCATGTACACTTGTTTTGTTTTGTTTTTTTTAAGAAAGCCTAAGAGCCTTCTGAAGTAAAATCAGATGAGATTCATGTTTGTTCATTTTTCTGGTCATACCTTGTTGGAATAGAACGCATACCTTGAGCAAAAAATAATTACACTGTAGATTCTTGCTGAAGTGTTCAGATTTTTTCTCCATTTCATGGCCTTTTTGTACTCTGCAAGAAGAGAACTGCAAAGTACGTGAGCTGTGAGTTCAATCAGATGCACCCATTACTGCTGCCTCATAATGTGTTCATGCAGTTCTATCAATTAAAAAAATATTCTAAATGTATGAATAATGCAAATTGCAGCAAGGAAGAAAAATAAAGGGATCTGCATAACAACAAACAACAGTACGGCAAGAAAACAGTAAAAAAAAAAAAAAAAAACATGCTGAGAGCGTTTTTTTTTTTTTAACCAAGGAGTATAGTGTGTAAATGATAAATGAGGAGGTTGTGTTTACCTTCTAGATATGAAAAAATCATCCCTTCAGTATTTTATCCTGCTATAAATTCATGGTTCTGGATGTCTAATGGATGTTTAGTGATATGATGATCTGTGCATCTGTTCTTGGGATGTTCCAGAACATAACAGGAACCAAGTGATGGACAAACCTTGGCAATATGTGCATGCAAAATAAGATACTAAGGTGTTAGATACGTGGTCCTGTGTTACTGCAGATACTCATACATTTACCCAAAAAGACGTATTTATCTACGGTGGTACTAAATTTCACAGTGCTCTACAAAATGTTACTTGAAAATCAAGCTCAGAGGGGGTGTTAATTGTGGGATGTAGCTGTAAGAAAGAGTCGAATGAATGCTGCAGGGTGTTATGTCGGCCATGAAATTGAATTAATGTCCTCTGTGAGATGTTCGCTTTATTCTGTGTGACTCCATTCATTTCAAAAGGTGTTATGCAACACACAAAGACACACAAATATTTCACATTCTCTGATTTTTATAAGCCTGTGTGAGTGTAACAACACTAGTGCAAAATGTATGCTCTCTTCTTCCAGCAGTCTGGGGTCGGTGTTGAAGAGCTTCTGGTCAATGTGGTTTCCTGGGTTGGCATCTCAGTTGCTCTGGTGTGTTTGGCCACCTGCCTTACCACCCTTTGCTGCCAGGGGGCACCGTGGCACACTGATCATAGCACCATCCACTGCAACCTGTGGGCCAACCTGCTGTTCACCGAACTGCTCTTCCTTGTTGGTGCCAATAAGGCTCAATACATTGTAAGTACTGTTGTAGCACTACATGTACTGACTTGTAGGTATTCATAATAGAAGTGATAGAAAAGACAGAAACACCACGACTGTGGTTAGGACAGCCAGTACCCAGAGTATGCAGAAAATCAGAAAAAGCACTGTATTCTTAGTATTCTGATCAGTAATAATGGTTGTTACTGCACCCTCTGAAGGAGAGGCAAGGGGTTGATGTAGTTTCTGTTTGTTTATTTATTTATTTGTTTGTTTGATTGATTGATTGATTGATTGAACACTCTAGGAGTTGAATTCATACCAAATTGGGTTTATAGATTGCCAGTGACCCATAATAGATGTCATTACATTTTGGGAAAAGTATGTCAAACTTTTAAAAATTTTTTTGTATTTTAAAAAACCCCCCCCCCCCCCCCCCACACACACACACACACACACACACACACACATTACTTGTTTATGGATTGCCAGTGATGCATAATAGATGGTATTACATTTTGGGGAAAAAGTAGGTCAATGTTTCAGTATTTTATGAATTTTTAACCCCTCCCATTTACTTACAATGGGTGAAATGTCAAATGTCTGTAGCAGCAAAACTATTGATTGAATTCATATCAGACTGACTTTATAGATTGCCAGTGCAAAGTTTAATTTTATTCCTGAAATTTTTTAATTTTCCCATTTACTGATAATAGGCAAAATACGTGCGAGGGGCGGGGTTTGTTGTGCCTGGCTGCACTTGTTTAAAATAACAACTCTAACATTTGTACAAAATGAAATTGTATTCAGTGATGTCTAAAAGTTGGATTTGTCAAAACTAAACTAAAAATATCTAAAAATGTGTAAAACAATAAACAGCTATTGAACATTTCATTGCCAGACTGGATCTATATTTCAGATATCTGTGATTTGATTCTTCTTTGTTATTTCATATATTTATTCCTCCAAAACCACATCACACGTCCATGAGTCTAATGAGGACATATGAATTTTTAAGATTTAAAAAAATATATATTTTATACATTTGATGCTTCAGCTAAATAACATACCTTGTAAAACAGTGACCAAACCATCTCAAGATGATACTGTTCTGTTCCCATTTTTTTCTTCAGCTTTTTAAACTTCATTTTGTTCTTTCTCTGTCCACATTTGCAGGTTTTGTGCTCTATCATCGCTGGCTTGCTGCATTTCTCGCTGCTCTCTGTGTTTTGCTGGTTGTGTCTGGAGGGAGTGGAGCTCTACCTGTTGCAGAGGGAGGTATTTGAAGGAAGGAACTCCAGGAGGAAATATTTCTATCTGTGTGGCTACTCTATTCCTGGGCTGGTAGTAGCTGTGTCTGCAGCCATAGACTTCAGAGGCTACGGCTCAAAGACTGCGTGAGTGCACCTATTTATATCCTCATGTAGGCTCTCACACTGACTTGGTTTTCAGGTGATTCATTCATGTCTTTCTATGACTGTGTGTTTTTTGTGTGTTTACACAGATGCTGGCTGCGAACAGACAATTACTTTATTTCAAGCTTTCTTGGTCCTGTAGCTGTCATCATAACGGTAAGTTTTCCGACACAGATACAGTATTTTTTTTTTCTCTTGGTTATGAAATTAAATTATCTTGGTTAATTATTTATTAACACTCTCACTCTGTACTTTATACTTGTCCTTTTTGACTCCAGTTGAACCTGGTTGTCTTGGTGATGACCTTACATAAGATGCACAGCACTGCTGCGCTGAAGCCAGACTCCAGTCGCCATGACAACCTGAGGTCAGTGTAATGTCCTATATTGATTTGTAAGAGTCCATTAACTGCTAAATTACAAGCAATAGCTGCAAATGCATCTTGCTCAGAATAGATATAAAAGCTGAAAGAAAACTATCAAGATTTGAAAATGAATGCATCCAGTTATTTATGACTTAGTGACTTTGTTTAGAACTTTATCGTAAATGAAAAACATTCCAAGCTGAAACAGAAAGTGAATTTTTATTAGAAGAATTGAAGAAAGCCTCTTTCCTTTGTTTTGTTACATTTTTTTGTATTCACACAGGGTTTAAAGCAATCCCAGGTAAAGAAAAAAGCTTTTAAGAGGACCAGAATATGACACATAAACACTTTTGACAGCTGTTTGAACTATATAGTCCTTGCATTCTATTGAGGAAAAAACATCTAATCTTAAAAGTATTATTGGAATGAGAAAAAAAATACATTTTCACAAGGACAAAAAGAAATGGCTTGTGTACATGACGAATGTCCAGCAACTTTGAAAAATAGTTTGCACTCACACTATTAATCACTTTTCTTTATTTTTTCACTTTCTATTTTGCGCTGAGGAAAGCTGCCTAATGGGAGCATTAGACAGTACCCACTGAACAGTAATAACATGGATTCAGCTCTCTCAGAAACATTCCATTAACCTTGTGTGCCGTCGGGGTCTCTCCGTGTCCTTGCAGGGCGTGGGCAGTGGGCTCTCTGACGCTGCTGTTCCTGCAGAGCGTCACCTGGTCGTCAGGACTGATGTTCCTGTCCTCTCCATCGCTCCTTCTGGCTTACCTTTTCTCTTCCCTCAACACTGCCCAGGGTCTCCTTATCAGCATACTGCACTGCACCCTTGCCAGGAAGGTCAGGCTTCTTTTGCATGTGTATGCAGTTTATATTTTACATTATTTTGTAATGCATGACACAGTTCTACATTTCAATGTCATATGCAGGGTCAGAAGGACTACGGCCGTTGCCTCCGTCTCTCACAGTGCTGTGCAACTTCATCGTCCAGCTCTCCAGACTCAGTTAAAGGTGGTGCTCTGCGCTCCAACAGCCGCTACACCAGCAGTCAGAGTCGGAGAGCCACTGCTAACAGACAAGTACGTTTCAATACCATGCACCTCTGATGGAAGAAGTATTCACTTTTCCACTTTTCCACAGTGTAACGTGTAGATTTATACTCAAGTTGTGGGACTGGCACAAATGGACTCCCTACATAAATTAGATTCATTTGCCAATAAATGTCCTCTTAGTGAATAAAATGTGTAAACTGATCCGTTAAATACTACAGAAACATGAGGAGAAAACAAACCGAAGCAACAAAGTTTAAGGGTCAAAACACAGTCCTGTCCCGTCAGACAGCGAATTTCAACATTTATTTCAATATAAAGTCGCTCCTTGTTTTGGATAATCCCTTATGGTTCAACTAAAGCAAAAATGAATTTAAAGTATAAGTATGAGTCACTTAACAACACTAATCTGTCAAATTGTCTCTAAAATGTCCCGTCAGAGAGATTTCGAATACCGTGTTTTGAGCCGTAAACAAAATTCAGGGATGAACCCATACCGGCTGATACTGATACCAGAGGATAAAAGGACATTTTTACAGATCGCTGATGCCAACACCAATGTGACTTTCTGTTTCTTTGTTTAGTTTTCATTGCTATTTATCTCCCTGAAGAAAACTACATTACAAATATAAAAACAGCTACTGTTTTAAAGTCTTTCAGCTCTTCATCATATGAGCTTTGAGCGAACCCTGATTTAACCGTGTAAATTTATGACAAAAGAAAAATAACATAAGAAAATAAAGATGACACAGTGGATAAATATCTGGTACTGCAGTAGGTCAGAAGCGCTGCCTATGCCAAGTTTGTCTTTCATCAGCCAGTATTAACTACCCGTGATACATACCGCTAAGTCTTTCAGATGAAACGTAAACTACACAGAATGGTTTTGTAAATAGTAGTAATTCGTGTCATAATTGTACTACCGTATTACAAAAATATTACTGTAACTTAAAAGACAAAGCAGAGAATGGCGCATTTTAGTGGACTGCACATTCTGTTTGGTAACCTCAGCTTACATCACATTTTATTTATTTATTTTAAATTCTTTGTATTTTCTTTCACTCTGCAAAGTGATTTTATTTAACCTTTATTTTACCAGGTTAAAAATGACAAAACTAATTACTGCTCTGCAAAGTGATCAGTAAGTACACTTACTAAATAAATGCAGTGGTGGAAAAAGTACAGACTTTGTTCCTGAGATGTGGTTCCATCAAAGCATAAAGTAGCAAAAATAAAAGTATTTTCCGCCACTGCACTGCATGTATCTTTTCTTCTGAGTCAGTTTTGACCTTGGCAGATATATCTGTGTTTCAGAGCCGTATAAGGAGGATGTGGAATGACACTGTTCGCAGACAGACTGAATCCTCCTTCATTGCTGCCGATGTTAACAACACCCCCACTCTTAACCGAGGTAAAGATTTTGTTCTCTTCTTTTGCATATTTTGAATTCCCTTCGCTGTAGTTCAAGACTGTAAAATATTGTTTTTAATATTTATTTCTTACTCTCGATTCCAGCTGCGTTGGGGAACCATTTCCTCACAAATCCAGTGCTGCAAACCCACGCTGGAGCTTCTCCTTATGACACTATGCTCGCCCAGGGATACAATCAACCCTTCACCTCCACAGGTACATATTAGTACAGTTTTATTTGGAAAACCTTTTCTGTCTCTTCTTTTCTTCATTTTTTCACAACTCAGTTACCTGTCTGGAGTCTCCTCTTATTTGTATCTACACACTAGACCTTAAAGTAAATTATTGTCAATACTTGCACCACACTCAGTACTGTTCATTTGAAGCCTAATATTTGCTGATGTTCATCTTAAGAGTGCTTTTTAGCAATAAGATGAACAGAAAAAACAAAAAAACAAAACACAAGTTGTGTCATAAATGTCTGTAGGTTCTTCTGTAAAAGATGCATAGAATACAGATGGCATCCAAATGTATTGTGTACAATTCTGACATAACTTGATCCAATTTCCTCTATACTGAACATTTTCATTGTGGCCTATAAAATTACACTTTCATCAAAATGACAGTTTGTTGTGTTTGTCTTTTGTAGTTGTATGAATGTTTAGAATCTTCTGTAACTGTGATGCTCTGTGAATTTATTTTATGCTGTTATGTTTTTAATTTGTGGCCCTTAATATGTTTGTCTCTTGGCTGTTTTTTGACACTTGCCTTCTTTGTCTCTCTGTCTTAACATGGACCAGTAGGAACCTTCAGAAACAAGCCGAGTATGAGCTCTCCTTTATTGTGCTCACTCAACCAGTCATTGAGCACCTCTTTCTTGTTCACTGTGGTTTAGTTCATAGACGATCTGTGCAATATTTGCACACAGTAACTATGCATAGATCATAAAGACATAATACACATCTCTTCCATGTGGCAATTACCAAACATTTCATCAGTATTAAAGTTAACACTTCAATCCTGGAATAGCCACTCCCTCAGTAGACACATAAACCTTAAAGCTCATTCATTCATACATTCATTCATATAAATCTTTTATGAATATCATTTATGTTTATTTGTCTTTCTCTAACTGGCATTATTTTCTTTTTTGATCAGAGGGTGGTGTATCCCAGAGCCAGGAGTCCTGTGGGTTGGACAGTGTGTGTCTCAACGGGGGCTACACTCCCAACACGTTTACCCTGCACGGTTTAGGGTCCACACCTGGGTCCCGGGCCGGAGTTGTAGGCAGCTCTGACCTTCTGAGGGAAGGAGGAGTGGGGATAGGGGGAGATGACATCTCTCCAGCCCTCCTAACTCCTCACGGGGCAACAGATCTGGGCAACAGTGCTGGAATGCGTCGCAACTTGTCTGATGCAGCTGCGTTGGAGAAGATGATCATCTCAGAGCTGGTGCAGAGTAACCTGCGGCCCTCTGTTCCCATGCCCGTTCCTCCTGAGCGCTATGGAAGCTTAGCGAGGCCTCACCACCATGACAGGGCAGCTGTCACTCACACTGCCACACTAACTCGACATGTGCAGCCACCCCAGGAGGGCTGGGCTGCAACAATGCAGCCAAATACACGGCACAACACACAGCAGGAGGGGTGGGCACATACAAGGCACCACACACAAGACCCTGAAACACATTCCACAACACGTGGACCAGATCATGCCACAACACCACGCTTACAAGATGGCTGGTCACACTCGCGTGTTTCTGGGGATTCTGAGACCCGAGAGCTTCTTAAAGACGGGGACAGATCACAGCTGCAAGGCACTCTGGGTCGTCGAGGGTTCCAGGACAGACAGCAGGCACGTCCCCCTGATGTTCAGGCTCGGCCTTACTCCACCCTCAGCCGCACCCCTGGTACTTTGTCCCGCCACCGCAGCGGAACTGAGTCAGGTGCAGCGACGGACAGAGACAGGGACAGGGATCGTTATCGGGACAGACCGCTACCGCCTCCACCCCCTCCTCCTCCGCAGGAGTCTGAGCCCTTGTACAAAGCTCTGGAAGAGCCACTGCTGATGAAACAGAGGGAGGTGGGGGTTGAAACATGGAGAGGCGGCCAGGACAGAGAGAAGGATGAAACATTTCTCTTAAAAAGAGACGGAATAATGGAGGAATGGAGGGGAGGAACGGAGAGAGTGAGGGATGAGTCTTTTACCTCTCAGAAGAGTGTCGAAGAGATGGATGAATGGAGAGGTGGAATGGAGAGAGGGAGGGAGGAACCCATTTTAATGGAGAAGAGAGATGGAAGAATGGAGGTCTGGCGGGGAGGCACAGAGACGGAGCAGGAGGAGACTTTTATCACCCAGAAGAAAGACTTTGGGATTGATGGATGGCGAGGTGGGATGGAGCGGGAGAAAGAAGAATCCTTGTTTTTGAAAGACAGAGACGGATGGAGAGCAGGGATTGAACGTGAGAACGAGAAACAGAAGGACAGAGTGCTGGATGTTTGGAGAGGGGGAATGGATATCGACAGGGAGGACTCTTTCCTGTTTGAGGGCAAAGATGGCGGTGCAGATGGAAGAAAAAGAGGCAAAGACAGAGGGTCCATTAGATACCACGGTGATCATGATGATTCAGATAGCTTTGCGCTGCCTTTGACCCCTGACCTGGACCTCGATCCTGACTCCTCACCTATCTACGCAAGGGATTCAAACCCTTCGCCGCTTTATCCTGGAGACCGCCGCTCTCCACCGCTCAGCATCTTTCCACGAAGCTCTCCACCAACAAATATCTTCGCTCCACGAGATACTAACTCGCCTCCAAACAATCTATACTCTCGCCACTCTCCGCAGGTGTACAGCCGCAGCAGCTCCCCTCCTCGCTTCTACACCCGCACCTCTCCTCCCACCCTTTCTTACCCCGACAGCAGCCCTGAAGGCCAAGAAGAGGTCAGCCCCCCTGGCCAGCCACAGCGGCCCGCCCTGGAACTCCCCTACAGCCTGGGGCGTCCTCCGCTGGGGCCGCGGCCCAATCATCTGCAGACCTTCTACCAGCCACCGCCGCTGGCATCCAACGGAGAGGCAGTGTACACAGCAGAGCCCAGCTCCGAGGGAGATGATGGACAGATGCAAAGGGTGACGAGTCTGTGACTAGGGCGGTGGTGATTGGGGTATAGAAACCAGGGAGGAGGAGGAGGAGGAGGAGGAGGAGGAGGAGAAAGAAGATGGTGATAAATAATAATAAATTATGATCAAATTGATGAAAATGATGATGGATATGTTTAGAGAATGAGGTGACACCGATAAGTGGTGATGGATGTAATGACGACATGACTGTGATGGCTCCTCTCTGCTTCTATCTCCCGATCACCACGAGACTTTCCCCTTTTCATGTTTTGTTACTTTTCTAAGACTGTGATCCATTTATAACTCTTCCTCTCCCCATCCCCTCTTTCCTAAACCCTGCTGTGTCTTCCCGTGTCATCGGTGCTTATTATTATTAGCCCATCATCTAAGTTTCTATTGGTTCATCGGCTGGGTGTTGCCCTTCCCTGTAGCAAGCAAACAGTGTGTCAAAGAAGCACTTGTGTGTTGCCAAAAAATCCTTTCAAAGAACATGTGCATGACTTTATAGTGGCTTTACAAGGCTACATACTGTAGGAAGGAAGTGCTCAAGTGTGTGCGTGTACGTGTGTGAGTAGCTTGAAGAGCATGCGTGTGTGTAAGAGTGTGTGTGTGTGTGTGTGTGTGTGTGTGTGTGTGGGAGAGAAAAAGAAAGAAAGAGTGGTAGAGAGTGTGTGTGTGTGTGTGTGTATATACATCATTCTTGTATAATTAATGTATCACAGTGAAGCATTTTATCAATATCAAAGGGGGCCTCTTACACACATCTACCCCGCTACTGATTTTGAACTCTTAACCAATCCCATTTCACATCCAGGCCAAAACCTTTGCCTCCCCTGCCACTAACTGTTGGTGATGGAACTCGTTGCCATGGAGTTTGTCATAGCAACAGGACTCTTGACTCCAGAGCCAGTCATATAAAACCTCAGAACTTTTCTGCAACCCCCCAGATCCTTGTACATATCGACCTCAAGTGTTCTGATTGTCTTGTATTGCTATTGAAGTTCAAGTAAACATGTGAAATAAATGTTTCTGTCTTTCTGCTTGTGTGGATGTGCAGAGTGATGTGGAAAGAAAGTTGATACAAGAGAACATTTTAGACAACAGTGTTACCAGGTCTGTAATCAGTACTATCAAATGCAAGACTAAATTTCTGGACAGGAAATGAACTGCACCTTTTACATTGGGCCTTGTAGCACCCTATAATGTAATCATTTCCTGAAAATATAATAACATTTGCACTTAATAAAAATGTAATAAAACCCAATAATGTAATAACTTCACCAATAATGTAATAAAATATCCTGACTGATATTGTAATAA
>JAQQZY010000001.1:17814583-17831812 GCA_030068375.1 Ostorhinchus rueppellii
ACTCAGTAGAGTGGTAGAGATGAATACATTTCTAGAACATATGTCTAGAACATCTAGAATAAATATTTATAACACATATTTATTTTCATTTTTGATTGTTGTTATTCGTGCCCCAAGGAAATAAAAAATGTAAAGAAAAAATATTTTCATTGCTTTTTTTTTTTGGTGAGGACTTTAAAGGGTTCAAGCTGAATGGACTGCATCTGTCGTCTCATGTGACATGTTACCAACACCAAAATACGCCCTGCCTTGGCACATTGGACCTCAGTCATCAGGAATGAGGTGAAAACATGTATTACAAGAGGTAAGAATCACTAAAAGTCGAATCTGCATCTCAGAGCAGATTGTGAGTTACAACGATGTCATATCCATGGTTTTCAGGTGTTTTTATTTAACCTTTGTTTAGCCAGATTAAGTCTCATAGTTATCAAGATCTCTTTTATAAGCGCGATCCGGCCAAGAGGTTAGCAGCAACATGCCACGAAAGAATACAAGTTTAAATGCTAGGAAATAACACTAGATTAAAACAGACAATAATTACTATGACAAATAGTCTGACAAATTTTTTAAATGTAGTTTAGTTGAGTTTAGCGGCAATTAAAAACATGCATTATTCATAGGATTTATGCTGTTTAGTCCATAAGATAGAGCGCAAAGATTAGACTGGAAAGAGTTCTGGTATTTACAACTTAAACCGAAGGGAATTCCGGGCAGAGGGTGGTGTGTAGTCTGTAGTGTAGTGTATTTACATATTCTCACAGTCTGATACTTCAACAGTTTTACATTAAACTTACACTTGACCTGCAAAATTATGTTTTAAATTGACAAACTGCAAATCTGTAAATACCATCATAAATATGAACATTGCTATAAATGTGCCAGATGTATAGTAGCAGACATGGCCTTTGTCCTTTAGGTCAGTAGCCCCTTTTACACAACACTTGTTATTATATATATAATTTGCCTTTATTCTGGAATGATGTCTCTGTAAATGAAATGGTGGGATCCTTTGGTTCCACCTTTATCGCAGCTCTGTAACGCCTCTGGAGGTATTAACAGAGCTGTGATAAAGATGATTCCAGAACTCTATGTGAAAGGAACACCCCTCGTTCCGCAACCAGGGTGTGACATTTTGATGATGTGTTGTGTGTGTGACCCCAGGGCCGGGGGGATTTAAAAATGAGAGTGGGACGCGAACAGTAAACAAACATATCAACCAGAAAAATGTCAAACTGGGCAGACACTGAGATCCATGAGCTGTTGTCACTTCAGGCAGAGAACTTTATCCATGCTAACATTTGTAGAATGGTGAAAGATTTCGGAGAGGTTAGCAACACCGATATGCTCAGGGTATTTCCAATACACAAGTTATACATCACACTATACGCTGCTCTGCATCACCATCCCTTTGATTCCAGAATGTAGGTGCACGGTGTAAAAGTCCAGCCTGTTTCACCTCTGTTACTCCTTTGGGTCGGCTGTGGAAATCAAGCAATGGTGGAAAAAAGGTGGGTTCACCATCTTACCCTTTTCCAGGATCTCTGTTTAAAAATAGCAACTGCATTGTTCCCAAAACTACTAGAAACACAAAACACGCACATCTTCAGTTTTTTTATTGTAAGTGAAAGTAGAACATTGCGGTCATGAGTGGCCAGGTCAAGTTTCCTAAATAAATATGTCAGTTTTTACAAATATAAATGTGTGTGGTTGTGCAGGATGGTGCACTGTGTTAGTTTCATTAGGGAACAGAAGACATGGGTTACTGCCCTGCAGAAGCATATGACCACATTCAGACTGGCTGTCATACTGGTAATGCTACATTTCTCATTTTCTGCATTTCATGCTGACTTCCCATTCTCTCTCTATCACTCCCACACAGAAATAGTCCCCTCATTTTTTCCCATCATACCCACTATCTTCTCTCAGTTGTCATTCCTCATGATCTGTTGTGTTTTTTTTTTAGTGCTTAGTTTGCAACTTCCTCTCTATAAGTTATCTCATACAGGAACAGCCAACAACTAAAGTTCCTTACCCAGCGAGATCTTAAAAAACAAAACAAAACAAAACAAAAAAAACCCAAGAACCCCCTCAACCAAAACAAACCCAGAAAACAGAAGAAGAAAACTTGGGGGAAATCTC
Organism: Ostorhinchus rueppellii; assembly: GCA_030068375.1. Taxonomy (NCBI): domain Eukaryota; kingdom Metazoa; phylum Chordata; class Actinopteri; order Kurtiformes; family Apogonidae; genus Ostorhinchus; species Ostorhinchus rueppellii. The sequence goes on from JAQQZY010000001.1 coordinate 17,816,723, forward strand.
GGTAAAAGCAGGCTATAAGTAGAAACATGACAAAATGAGACCGAATTGACATTCAGTAATAAGTAAATCAGCAAAGTTCAATATAATGAGTGTGGAGCAAAAACTAAAGGCATGTGAGGTCTTTCAGATGTGACGGTGTTTTATTTATAGTCAGCAAAGTAAATTAAAAAGTAAACCACTAATCTGCTAAATGTGTGAAGTACTTTGTCCAAGCATTGCAATATAGCATAGAATTAAAAATAGAAAAATAAATACGTGTGAATGTAATCATTGAGAGGGGAGTCATGTGCTTGTTTTGACATTGAGATCAGCTGTTTGTCTTCTGTCCGTGCAACTGTGTAAGTTCCACATCTGTTTTCATTAAACCACAGACAAAAATGTTGCAAGGACTGCAACTCTGCATAGTCCCTTCCAGGCCCACAGCAGAACTGAATGTATTCATATAAGTGTAACATGCCGGAGAAAAGAAGGAAGGAATAAAAAATATGTGGTAAAATTAAGTATGAAAGCATATTCAGTCAAGTCGTAGGACAGTGATCATTCAAGCTTTTACATGAACCTAAATTACAGCTGTGTCTTTGAAACTTAGAAGAACAATCACTTTCGGTTTAGTGTCTTTTTTTAAAACAATCATTTAACAAGCATTTCCTCTGCACACTCAAACCACAAACATTCCCTTTAAATGTTTAATCTGTAGGGGAGAGTGGGGTGATTTGTGCCAAGGGAGAAGGCGTGCGCCCCCTTGTTTCTCGAAAACCATAAAAGAAATTAGTCATGTGACCACATATTTTTCAGAAGAGCCATTCATTTTACTCATCCTACGAAGAAGAAGGACACATGGCATGAGAGGGAAGCACATTTTAGCTCAAAAACACTTCTTTTTTTCCCTTTCAAAGTAAAATTTCTACGATGAAGGTTTTTCGATTCTTGTGTCTGAACAATTATAGACAGGTTTGAAACCATTTTACGTGCTTTAGTAACCAACACAATGAGTCTCTACAGTTAGTATGATGTTAGCTCTAAACTGCTGGATCACGGTAGTTTTTCAAAATGGTGGAGCTGGGATGGTCTGTGCCAAAGGCCATGGGTTCAGTTGTCATCACTTATGATTATTTTCAACGCTTACGGCAGGGTGACATTCCCAGTTCAGTGCAGCAGGTACAGGAGTAATGTCAGCAGTGTGGAGATTTAATTAAATAAACGAAGGTGACAAAAGTAACACCAACTGGAAGTAACGTTAAAGACACAGACGGATACTGACGGAGCGTATCGTCTGTCCTCCATGTACCCAGTTCTGTCCGTCTCCAGATGGAGAACACCACCGGAACCATGGAGGTAGCAAATCTTTTCAAAGAGCGACTGTGTGACTTAGTGACAAACTACTGACACCTTTATGACAACTACCCAGGGCTCAGTCAGTTTTCATCCTACTTATGGGGGTAAGCAGCAGTGCGGACCGCCACCCACAGAAATGAAAATTAAACTTAACGCTCATTTCACTTTTAAACCTTACCAGTGTCATCTCCATGTTTGTTCTTACTGACTTTCTTCTTCTTCACATAAAACTTTACTTTTCTTCGTGGTATTAGTCCGGTATGGTTAATTAAGAGCAGCGCCCCCTGGTGGATTGATTTAGAAATGCTCATTCCAACACATTAAATACCAGTAGCAGCACTTTGTTCCAGTCAGACTAATGACAAAGACAATAAAGCACATCTTCAGAAGCAACTAAGAACTGTAATGGGATTACTAAGTACTCATATTGGTACTTGGTATTGGCAAGTACTCAAATGTAAGTACCCACATACTTGTACTGGTACTCCGTCTGGAAAAAAGTGTGGTACTGGTGCATCCCTATCTAACACCCACACAGCAGACCTAGACCCTAACCCACACACCCTCTCACTCAGACCCACACCGACACGCCCACCCTCACAAATCCACACAACCACACACTGAGACCCTTGTACCTAGAACCCAGCAAACAAGGGCCAACAATAGCTGGAAAAGTGAAGCAGTGCGTATGCCTCATCAGTGTTTGATTTACCTGCCATTTGTTAATCTAGTCAACACTGATTTAGGTTTTGAGTTTGCAATGTTATTAAAGAGCAGTTTTCAGTCCTTCCAGCAAAATACAGGCAAAAATCTTTGATTATGCGATGGAACATGTGGGGGTTTATGTGATTTTTATGCAGTGAAATTGCAGGAACTTGCAAAAAAGTGCGAAGTTCCAAAAATATGTGAGAACTGGAAAAACATGTTTCAATGAAAAAAACTGATTCTTCTCCTACACTTTGTTGCAACTACTAACTACTACTAAAAGAAAAATGTCTAATCACATCCTATAACAAACAAACACACAGAAGTAAGCAGACACTACATTACAAAAAGTGCTGGTTCTGTTTTAGTTCTTTATTTACTAAGCATGACTCTAGTATGACTATAAGGTTTGTGAGTTACAAGTATCAAAAATAAAACTAGAAAAGCACTCGGAGAGCGCAGACCTCCCCCAAGGTAGTGTTTGTACTTTCCTCCACTAGATGGCGCTGAATGACCTCATATGCAACTCAGTGCCATCATGCCCTATCTCCCGTTGATAATGAAACCTTTAAAAAAAATTCCTGGACCCAGACGGTGATCCAGATCACAACCAAAATGTAATCAGTTGTTCCTCGTCCCATTTCTAACAATTCCTGAAAATTTCATCCAAATCTTTTGAGAATTTTTCCAAGTTATTTTGAACATAAACAGATAAATGCCAGCAAAAACATAACTTCCTTGGCGGAGGGAATTATTGCTTTCTGCTTAGTGAGGTAGAACAGGCTATTAGAGCTATATTCAACCCACATAGCAGAGATATTTAGCCCACATTTGGCTGGAAACTGGCACAGGTGGCCTTTAGTCAGCACTGGCATGCAGCATGTAAACCAAATATGGCCCAGATGTGGCAGAGGTGGCATCTTGTTTTTGGTGGTAAAACAGATGTGGGCCAGACGTTGAGTTCAGTATGTGGCCCACCTATAAAACTGGAACTGTGGGCCAAATTACTGTATTACTAGATCATTATTATCACCCTTTTTGAAAAATGTGGACCCCCAAGTAATGTGTGCTATTTGTTTGATTATCCATTGCAATCACATTATTCCATTTTCTAGAGGGACTGATTTTCTAAGCATGGTTCAAACATGGCTTACAAATTTGTGAGTCTCCAGTGTTAAAAACAAAATAATTGCTTCCCGCTTCACAAAAGTTAGGTAGAACGGGCTGTCTGTTTCAAGGCTGTTAGAGCTTTTATGTTCATTGATCATTTTTATCACAGCAGAAAAAAAAAAACATTTTCAGATGATTCACGCAGGTGAAGTGGCTCAAGCATCGATTTTCTCTTATGTTCCAACGTAAGTTGCAAGATGTGTAAAACAGCAGCTTATGCAGCCATTAGTGCACTTGATTATGCATTGAATTATGTGATCGCAGTCACATTGTTGTGAAGGGACTGAGTTTCATTCAGCTCTTAAGTGGCGTCTTACTTCTATGACAGACAGTGTTCTATGTATGTCAACACTCATCTATTGACAAAGCCGTTTTGCCACAAGTATCATGTATTGTGTATTTAAGTTGTTTGTGTTTTCCCAAAAACTAGAAAGCATGACATATGCCAATAGTTTAATAGGGTGACGATATTTAAATAAACCTCAAATGAGTAAATTTTGTATTGATTTTGTGTTGCTTTTATATAGCATTACAGTTTATAAGATTAAAATGTTCTGTTTTATGTCAATAATCACTGGAACAATTTACCCCAATGTATTCTCCCCAAAGGCACAACTTACCCTGCAGCAGGGGCAAGTTGTGCCATGTGACCACTTTTTTTTGTCAGACCTATATTTCTTAAATAATTTATTTCAGATCTAAAGTTATTGTTCCCAGGGATGCACCACATCCTGAAATATATGTACATACTTAAATTGGAGGCATTACTGTCATGGCCTCACTTTAAAGTCACTCTGAGTAAAAACTGGTACAATTCACCCCACTCTCCCCTACCCTGATCTGATGATCTGACAGCACTGAATGTGATCAGTAAAGAACCCTGCCATCGCCCTTGGTATAAACTCTGCTGGAGGCGGCCCTACCCGACTGGAGGAGTTTTATGGATCACCATCTGATGCAGGAAGGAAAGGCCTCAGCAGTAATTACACTATGCATGAAAAACCTGGAAGATTAATGATCACTCACCGTATGTGTTGAAAAGTAACAAAGGTCCAAAAGTACAGCTTTCTGCAAGAAATCTGCAGAGTTCAAAGACATCTATTCAGATATTCTGCACTTTACAGTCTTCAGATAAATACACCATATGGCCGAAAGTATATGGACAGACAAAAGGTTGAGAACATCTTCCGTTTGTTCTGAAAAGATTGGGATTATTTTCTGCACAGATCTACTAAAATGCAAGTGGACATTTGAGAGTAGACATTTGTGAAGAGTGCAATGGATTGGGGATCTAATAAATTCTTTCAAATACAGAAAACCAGTGTCTTACAGAAGTCTCACAGGAAAAGTGAGAATTCACTGCTTCCGTGTAATTATGTAAGCACTTGGAAAACAGTCAAAGTACACGGAATAAGATAAGGACCCTTACATATTTGTTTGGCCATATAAGCTGAATTTCCTGTGCAACTGGATGTCAGTTGGTCATCAGGTTGTGTAGTATGGATGTCTCACTAAAATCACGCCTATACAGTAATTTGCTGCTGCTTTTATGTTTAAGTCTCATACTTCTTTCTTTGTAGTCATATGTCCTGTGATAGTGGGACTGAGACCCGTCGCAAAGTTTGGCTCCTGTACACTCGTGTTAACCTTTAAGCATGGGGAAATATTAAATGTATGACCACCCCCTCCTGACTCGTGCTGTGTTTTGGTGTTCCGACTCTTCTCCGCACAGATGAACAGAGGGGGAATTTGGCTGCAGGTGCTTTTATACTGTACTATACTAAGACTGTCTGTTGATTGGCTGTTGAAGTCTTGAGCCAACTGAAGTCATGCTCTGTCTTTTGATGCACAGTCCGCAAACTCCCTGCAGAGGCCTGAACCTGTTTTCTTATTCATTGTAGAGTTGTATGGCAAGCGCATGCGCACTGTATACAATAGAGAATTCGTTTTTTTTTTTTTTTTTTTGCAATCACGTGGTAATGCCGGAATTACAACAGGTACATATACCTGTTGGAGTGACGCCATGAGCTATTTTTAGACACGTCCACTCTGCAAAGCCTCACCCTACTATCATCTTTTTTTCTTTTCTTTTTTTTACAGTTTGCTTTGATCTTTTCCAGTGAAGTTCTTATAAGACATGATCTCCATTGTGCCACTTTTGCCAGTCTGTTTCATTTTGTGATGTTGAGATTGTGTAGTGTTTGACTGTGTCGGAAGGCTTTTGCTTGTCCCTTTCGTTTTCCACCACAGTAACAGCCCAGTGGCACTTGCGCAACAGCAAAAAGAGCTGCGGAAAGTTTGTGCGTGTCGTTTTCTCACCTCCTGTAAGCGCACTGAAGGAGCGGGGCGTATGTGAGGAGGCGAGAGGGAAACCCATGACTTCCGCGTTTTTCCTCCGTCCCTGAAACTGTCTGCAAAGCCCAAGTAGAGTATAAAAAGCCATCATGGTGATCACAGCCCTGACAGTGATCTATAGAGCCGGACTGGTCTGTATGACATCCAGAGGACCGTGGAGCTGCGCGTGTGGAGGTTAAGGACGAACCTTTCCAAAGGCTGCGCACGCACTTCAACGCTTTTCAACGCTTTTTGATCCAGACTTTCTAAACTGGACCGTGTGGAGGAGAACCTTTCTGAAGCCCAAACATCTGCCTGCCGATTAATGGGAGGAAACCAAAACACAGACATGGACGTAGAGTCTCTCCAGAAAAGTGGGCGCCGGCGTGGACATTGTCTGGACACTTGTCTGGTCATTTCTGTGGTTATTCTGTTTGTGTCCGTGGCGGTGGTGGGGGCCGGTGTGGTCCTGGCTATCAGGGACCTCCAGTCCAAAGTGGCCCCCTCTGCTCATTACCTACATTATGGGGCCCCAGATTCAACAGAGCCCACAGACCCTCCAGTTTATAAGGTAAAAATAGCCCACTTATGATAAGCATAAATGTGACTGAGTCTGTCTGAATGGGGGTTTTGTGTATTTAGGGCCCATATTCATTATATTTTGTGTTTCTTATGTTTTGTCAACAGATGCAGAATTTTGCCTACCTGGACGCCACCTCAAGTAAGTTCACTTTTACCTGATAAATGATAGAGTTTAGTCATTTTTTTCTGCGTCAGGGTAGGTTTACAAAGCAGCTGAAAAGAGGTTTATATCCTCCTGAAACCCAGGAAAGGAAAAAGTTTGCCCTTTTTATGTTAGTAATTGCCCGGATTGGAAATAGGATGATGCACCAGTTACATTTTACAGATACATTTTTTATTTAGCAGTGGACAGTGTTTTTTTTAGTAAACCTGTGAAACTCCTGTACCACACAGAGGGCAAAAATGCACTCCTGAGTCTCCAGAGGATATCCTGTTATTTTCTTTAACATAGTGTTTTTAGTGTATGTTTTCGAGATCATCAAAACATGTCAGATTAGATTACATAACATTAGATTAGACTGACCTTTAGGAAATTGAGGTTCCAACAGCAGCATGACACCGAATATACACAGAAGAAATAGCACAAGAAAAAAGCAATACAATAACTATTATTATATTATTGTCTTATTATGTTGTAATATACAATATAATTGTATGAAAAAATCAGAAGGCAGTCCAGTGTTGTAGAGTGTTCAGATGAACTAAATGAAGTGTCTTTGTCTCCTCCTGTAGGTGTATTACAGAACTACACCATGCCATGGCGTGTTGTCGACTATGGTGCTGGAGACTCTATGGGAAGCAATTTCCTTTTCGACTCAATGAAACATTCACTTCAGGTCAAAAAAGAAGGGATCTACTTCATATATGTGAATCTCAATTTCACCTGCTCATTTCGCTGCAATGCCACCGTCGTCAGTGTTGACCTGAGTGATAAACTCACCTGCAAGGCTGAGCTTCCAGAGGTTGCAGACTCCAAACCTGTGACCAAGAAGTGCTGGACGGTGAACTGGATGGACACAGAAAGCAGCCTGATGTCTCAAATGACCGTACCGAAGGTGGGAGTGGAGAACTGGAAGCTAGAGCTGTGGGGCTCAGGATTGGGGATGTTCCTCGTGGACTAAAACAGACAATGTAGTCCTGTATTTTACAATACAAGAGACTCCAGATCTGCCTGACACTTATGGACAAAACCAGGAAGAACCAACACCAGACTTTCTTTGAGTCGACTGGTAGCAGGCAGCAGCAAGCTATAAGGGTATTTCTGAAGAGAAGAGAAGAAATACGGACTAGACTAGACACTCACTTCAATCTGGAAATACCTAGAAAAGTTACTCTGTGTATAATCTATTTATTTTTTTATGTTGATCTATTTATTACGGTTATTTATATTGATATTGCTGTTTTTTATAGAATTTATTTTAATGTAGGTATCACTACATTAGTGTCAAAGTGCAATACACTTGGAATTCAGCATCACCACCTTCCTAAAATAAGTGCCCAAGCCATTAAAAAAAAAAAAAAATCAGGAAACATAAAAGTGTAACTACTTAAACACGAGGAGATAATTTAGATGAAAAAGTCGTTTTTGTTAAAAAAAAAAAACAAAACAAAAAAAACCACAAGCATGTATTTTAGGAAGGTGATGAATCTTCAGTCTACATTTAGTTAAATATGACTTTATGGTTTGTCTTTCATTTTATGAATGGACCAGGACTATGAAGATAAGACTGATTAAATGCATGATTGTAATTGTCAAACAAGCTTTTCAGGGACCTCATTTTGATCTTCTGTAGTAAAGTGTATCTGCTCTAATGAGTAATAATGATGAGTAAGTTTCTGTGCTTGAAATAACTCACTAAATGACTCTAAATCACAATTAAAATATGTCTAAAAATGATGAACCATGTTTTGTTTTGTGAGATATGAATATTTTAACAGATTTAAGGCCTATGGACAAACACAAATAGAAGAATGTATCTTATTTAATCCATAATGTCTTAATATGGATATCGGCTAAAATTACTGGGTGTGTGACAAGAGAGTGTGAAAGCTCTAAACTTTCATATGGAATAAATTCAATGGTTGTAGGTAAAGGAAAGTTCCCAGTTGTTACGCAGGCCGTAACGGGAACTGAACTGAACATCATTTCCTGTTTATTTACCATACAATGTGGTTTAGAAGAAAAAAACCATTTGCGTCAGCAAATAAACACATTTACACCTCCTGTGTTCTATAGAATCAAACTGTTAACTATAAATAAATAAATAAATAAATAAAATGCGATAATTACACCTATTTGGAATAAACACTTCACAAGTGGATGATATTGAGCATGTGTCAAAATGTCATTAGAGTGTCGTGAGTCAAACATGCAGAGTTTTGGGAAGAAAATGAAGGTTTGTGTAATATGAATCATTAAATCTGGGGATAGAGATGTGTTATAAAGGTTAAGTTTGGGTCAGGTTAAGGTTAAAGTCAGCTCCGGGTTAGGGTTGGGCATGCTGTGAAATGAATATCAATAAAGGTAACGTCTGCTGAAGTGATAAGAACACGTCCAGGTGTCTAGGATTTTTGCCCCTGATTCTCCATTCTGCTTTATTTGCTATTCTTGCTGCATACTGAACATTTCCTTAATAAAAGAAAATGTCAGTAAAGGAGTAGTGAAAGATGTGTTTAACCCAACAAACTAACAAAAACAAACAAACCTTAGCTGGGGTAAAATGACAAATAACACACAGTAAAATTAATCCGGAAGTACTGAAATGACAACACCCAAATATATAACACTCCAGTTTATTATGTTACATTTTATTATGTTGATTTTTGCAGCACTGATTAATAAATAAATAAAAAGATAATAATTTTATTCGACGTAATTAGACACTGTTAACCTTAAAATGTATTTTTTTAGACACGTTCCGCCTTTTTATTCTTATTTATACACATTAATAATCACCTTTGTCTAGATACAGTGATTACATACCGAGTCCCAGCTACACTTTTTCAATCAACAATACATCACTTTATCACATCATTTCATTAGAAAAGGTTAACATATTTTATTCCAACTTTACGGGCAACAGTGTAAAACTATTCAACCAAAGTGATAGAGTAAAAATACAGACATTGCTTTTGTTATTCATTTACTGCAGAAAGTTGTTTAGAATAAGCAACTTTAATTCAAGTACAAAGTAAATAAACTCCTTCTACAATAAAAGAAAGTTTTGTGGGGGGTTTTTTGTGCTCGCTGGTGTTTGTTCACTCCAGCGCTAAAATGCTTATCTGTGTCTCAGTACAGGAAATGACCCAAATATCTCACTTGTATCTAAGGTCAGTGTCTCTGTTTGCTTTACTTTTGAATTGGTTACCTACTTGTCTGTCTGTCTGTCTGTCTGTCTGTCTGTGTGGTTTCCTTTCTCATGCGGTCATTGCACAATTGCATTTGTTTTTCCACCTTTATTCCCTGCCACATTCCTCCTTTTGGGTGTTAATGTCTCCTTCGCTCGCCGTCTCTGAACCCCCGCACTGTACGTCTTCTTTTTCCATTTGACAGCGCTGCGATGTCTGTGAAACTTTCCTCTCTACTCTGTGAATAGAGCTGACTCAGCCACACTCACCTCAGCACATCAGCACTCATCTCCACTTTCATCCTCTTTTCAGTGCATCCTTACTCAACCACATCCTGCTCTTCACACACACAATGCCTTGCAGGTGTTTATATATTTTGTGTATGTATACATCTGCAACTGTGCTGCATGGGTTGTCTGTCTGTGGTTTATTTCAGAGATCATTATAATATCCATACTGATTGGAGCCTGACAGTTACATGTACATTTTAGTACGCAAAAAGAAGAAAATAAATCTGTGCAGTGTTGCATTTAACTGTTATCCTTTGAAAAGTTTTTTTTTTTTCAGCAATTATTCTACTTTGCATTTCTGTTTGATGATTAAAAAGCACTTTATTCACACAAAATATATAAAAAATGATTTAAAAAATGTTTACAGCCTGAATATCAGTTACTCTTGTTAATCACAAGTATGTGGTTCTTTTCCATAAATAATACAAATACAAATACATTTAATGAATACACTATATATTAGATGTATATTAAATTTACCAAAAACTAAAAAGCCATATCCATATCCTTCTAAGAAGATATCCAAAAGGCTCCCATGAAACTATCCGTCGGTCCTGGACGCAATGACTGTCCGTTGTCCAGTGTGACATAAATTTCATCTCCTTTTTCGAGATGGAAGATGCCTCCAAGATAACTGTTCCACAGGTTCTCTGCAGTAGAAGATCTCTGACTCGGTGGTTCTTGGGTTGGACAGCGGAAACTGGAGGAAACACATTGGAGATGTTACAGAGCTGACTGGATACAAGCAGGCCACATTAAAGACAGTAACATACAACAACAGAGGAAGGAAATAAGGAGTGGCGCTATGACTAACCTTTTAGATTTCATAAGCTCTATTGGCTTTCCGTAAGCATTTGTGTTCTTCATGACCTTGTGACTGATGAGCAAACATTCTTTTGCAGCATTTAGATGAACTTTGGAGTAGAGGTAGTAGTAACCTTCTTTCTCAGTCACCAACCGGCCATTGTTGTAGCCCATGTCTAGAGTGAAGGCCTCGCCCTGTTTTTCCCACTGCACCACATTGTCCGGTCCCACAGTCACTCTGGGGCCTAGGATGTAAAAGAACAGCTCATGTAAATACGTAGTAAATAATCAGCCATAACTGTAAACGTTGCATTGGGGTGCAGGTTGTTATGAGAAAGCACTAACCTAGCAGGTGTGCCAGGGGCCGCCGTTCCAGCTGATCTGGAAGTGGTTGCGTCGTGTGAAACTCATCAGACCCTAGTGAAGAAAACAGGGTCAAACACATCACTTTATGTGGTTGAGTCACTGCAGTTAGTGACAGCAAGCGTGTAATAATTCTGTGTGTTTGCATACTCTACATGTGGTTTTCTGTCACGTAGAAATGTAGAATGTGAGGCATAAATAAGTAAACAGACAGTCAAGTAATACCTTCAGTTCCCTCTCGACTCGGTATGGGGCCGCCCTGAGACACACACACACACAAAAAAAAAATTATAAATGACTGTCAAGTAGCATTACTCGCCGCGTGCAATCAGATACATCAATCCGCACTTACAAGCCGGGCCGATATTTGGGGATTTGACTGGTTCTGGCAGAGAGAAGGTGGCAAACAGAAGAACATCTACAAGGAAAAAGAGACAAGAACTGTGACAAATGTGTGTGCAGTCCGGCAAGTCATCAAAAGTTTATGACCTTCAAATTTAGGAAGTGTCCTGCTCGGGGAAATTAGCAGAAACATACGTGTAGAAATGGGTGGAAAATCACAGACATCTTTAAATATAATCAGACACACAAATACATGATTGAATGTGTTTGGAGCACATCTTTTAATACAAAGAATGAACATATTTATTGGAACCAGCATTAACCCTCACCTATTTTTGATCATTTGTTACATTTAAATAAATAACTAAACTTCATGTAGTTCTATCTCTACACTGTAAAAAGTAAAACATTGAATCAACTTAAAAATTTTTCTTCAAAAGGTCACAAAAAAAAAAAAATTAGTTGAGTGAACCAAATTAAATGACATTAAATCTGGTTCACTCACTAATTTTTGATTTGAAAAATTGATTCAAGGTTTTATTTTTATTTTTTACAGCGTATCATTGTCAAGAGAGGATTATTTAAGAAATAAGAAATATAACAGCTGATAAAGGAAGAAGAGTAAAATTACTTTTGATCAGCTAAAATTCATCTGATTATTGTCTCGGGTGAAATGTGTCGAATAAACATTACGAAAGCGTTTTTGTTGGTGAAGTAATATTAAACATGTTGCATTTGAGAGTGTCACAAAAAAAAGGAGAAGTAAAACTACAGAATGAAATAATTTCCACAATTGACTTGTGACTTAGAGAGCAAAAAAAAAAAAACACCTCATGTACACTAGTGTTCAACTGTCCACTGGTGGGTATGAGTCTGACTGTGACGTTGAGGAAAATAGGGAAATTCTTGAAAGTAGGAATTTCCATTCTCCAAGCACTGTAGACAGACATTATCACATGCAGATACTGTATGAGTCTCACCTCAGTTTTTTGGTACAGTTTATAGAGGAAAAATCCCTCAACAACAAGTCCAAACAAGACCAGTCCCAGCAGGAGGAGAAGAATCCTTTGGCGCACTCTGTTCCACCACGGCTTCTTTTTGGTGGGCAGGGAGACATGACTGGCCTGACTGTCCACCACAAACACATGAGGGCAGGTACCCACGCCGCCCTCCATCCCACCTGATCACGCACCACGTGGGGTTGTAAAGGATTGAGGCGTGAAAGCAAAGACGCTGAAACAGACAGAAAGACAGTGAAGTAGAAGGCAAAGAATTAGGGAGCAGATAGGGGAAGAGAAAACAAAGACAGGCCCCACATCAAAGCGTCTGAGGAGTTTCTAATGCTGCTCATAAATGCAGACCGCTCAGAGAAACAAAACCTAGTGTCTGCGTGCATCAAAAACAAAAGAAGAGAAATCAATGTAAAACTGTTCAAGCCCTATTTTTATATTTTACAGAAATGTTTTCACAGTTCAGTCCCCCATCCAGCAGCATGGGGTGACACTTAAAAATATCAAACATCAGTAACACTTCAAAAAAAAAAAAAAACCCCAAAAAACCCTGAGAACTAGAACAATTTATAAGTATAGTCTTTATATTTCAACATCTTTAGATTTCTCACCTCACACTTGTCTTCTAAGAGGAGAAGGAGCTGTTGCACACTGCATACAGAGTTCAGTCTTCTGCCTTCGGTCGCCTGCTGTCAACTATCACTAATATTGCTTTTCAAACAAGTGAACATAAGGAGGAAATGAAGATGACATGAGGGAGAGGCAAACAGTGAGAGAGTGAAAGAGAGAAAGAGAATAGTACCAGACTGTATGAGGGGCACTCCCTACAACTACCGAATATTATTGTCATCCGTCAGCTGACACTTCCTTTTCTCTCACTTTAGTTTCTTGCTCCTCTGGCCTCAGTGTGTACTTTTGCTGTTCTCTTTGTTTGTAGCTATTTTTTGTCAGTTTCTGAGAAACTTGCACAGTCACATTGTTTGGCTGAGCTTCAGCTGTGAGGCTGAAGTGGGCAGGGAGACTTTTGATCTATAGAAATGCAGAGGTTGGCGTTTGTCTGGGGGTGGAAGGGCACTCGCTGACAATTTGTAAAGTAAAGGTGTTTAAAGGCCTTGACCATAAGATGCTGTATTTACTGTATTTACTTTTAGGGAAGATGCTGTATTTACCATAGGATTTGCACTCCGACCGCACAGCCTTTCTCTTCACACATTTGACTTTCTGTTGCATTTGTGCAAACTTTTAGGGCAAGTTCTGTTTTCACTTATAATTGAAAGAAATTGTATTACTTTTTCGGCAAAATAATTGGCTAAGATTTAAGATGAGTAATAAGTGACGCAGGTTTCAAGATGTGTAATCTGAACGTCTCCACAAGAGGCTAATGTGGCAGCACTGTGGCACGTTTTTTTGTTTCCAGTTTCCTTTCAGTAGTTACAGTCACTGCTTTGTTGAAAAAGTTACTTCACTTTTTTTTGTCTTCTTCCCTTTTTGTTGCTAGTGATTTATCAATACTTGTTCAATACCTTAGCTGAATCTCTATAAGGGTTGCAACATCCCACTAGTCTAATTCTACATTGCATGTCTATGAATAAATGAAGAAAAGCAGAAAAATAGAATAAATTGCATTAATGTATACTATTATTTATATTTGAAAAAAAAAAGACTAAGCTAAATTTTAGACCCATATTTTATTTGATCTTTTAATCATTCTATTACTAGAGTGGTTTTAGTAGATTTTAACATATTCACTATTTATTAGTTATTTTTTGTGATGGCTAATACAGGTCCTCGGTATCTAGTTTCGTTCTTTCTCTGACTGAATGACAATAAAACTTCCTTGAATCCTTGAAAACTGATCTGTAATTTTTTCTTTTCCATGCTGACATGATAGCGCTGAGTAAAGGTTTTCACTATTTGCTGGTGTATATTCCGTCACTTATATACAGGAAGTTTTTCAGAAGAACAGTTGCATTTCTCCATGCTCAGTGTGAAACTCTTGTAGGAGGGGGTACTTTGACATTACACACACAATAGTTGAAACTGCAGTATCTACACACACACACACACACACAATTCATGATATGAAGACTTATATTTGTGCCCCATAAGGCCATCCCCACAAGTCACCGTATAAACAGATTTATGTCCCCATTCCATGAGTTTCACAACATAGCGACACACAGCGCACACTGTGTTTAGTAAAGATAAAGAGACTCAGGGAGGACAGACGGAAGTCAACAGTGTGATGGGCCTGTCACGGTTGTTATTCGCTACAGAGAGGGGACTAGACCGACAGAAGACAAACGTGACTGCTATTACCTTTGCGGATAGGTGCTTTTTTGTTTGTCTGTCTGTGTGTGTCGCAGGATTATGTAAAACATTTCATGAAACTTGGTGAAAAGGTTGGACATGGGCTAAGGATAACCCATTCTATCTGGAGGCAGATCGAAATACACTGTAAAAAGTAAAACACTGAATCGACTTCCATTATCCATCCATTATTACCTCCGCTGAGGAGGTTATGTTTTTACCAGCGTTTATCTGTTTGTTTGTTTGTCTGTCTGTGTACAATATAACTCAAAAAGTTATGGACGGATTTTGATGAAATTTTCAGCATAGCTTGGGAATGATACAAGGACCAATCGATTAGATTTTGCTGAAGATCCGGAAGGAATCCTGGATTCTGGATCACTTTGAAATTTTCGTTAACATTGCGGTAAATGGAGTGTAAAATTTTGTTCCTCAATATTTTGAATAATTACTGACCGATCTTTATGAAATTAAAGACACTTATTAAGGGGGTGGTA
>JAQQZY010000001.1:17841570-17857836 GCA_030068375.1 Ostorhinchus rueppellii
ATGTACATAAACCAACATATATGTGGAATAACACACCATCATATATACTGAAAACATGAGCTAACCAGCACTTTTGTAATTTGTTTTCTGATTCATGTTATTAAACTATGTAAGATTTAGCACATTTAATGTCTGAAGCAGATATTTAATAAGAAATTGTAGAGCAGTGTACCTGATACCTATTTTGATTGATTGACAGTTGAGTATATTGGATTATAGATGTGAAACCCTATAGAAGCATTAATATTGGTTTGATTGATGAGAGCGCTGTGTGTCAAAGTTAAAGACATATGGTGAGAGAATCTGCTGCATCTGTGGGTGAAATGCAAAAAAGCACCTGGAACAATTGAAACTCTGGTGCAAAGCTTTGTGGCCATGTTTGTACCAGCTGATCTTTAGCACGAAAACATGTGTGAATAGGTGAAAAAACAGCATAATTCCCTGTACGGATAGCAAGTGCAATCTATTCTTTGTGGATCTGGGCTGTAAGAGTTACATTTGTGTATGTCAGCAATATTTATTTGTCTTTTTATTCACAGGTCTACACTGTGCGTAAACTGTTTGACGATAAGCGGAGGGTCTGCACGTAGAGAAATGCTCGTGCTGTCGTTTTAGGCAAGTCCACCTACCTGTCCAATAAGATTTTAGTTGAGGTCTTTTTTTTTGTTTGTTTTGCAACTTAAGCATATAGACCAGAAAACAGTCTGAGATGTGATCATAAAACATGGGGTACTGAGAAAGTTAAAGATGGTTTTTTTTTTGTTGTTTTTTCCATTAAGTGCCTTTTAATGTCACAGCTAAGGGCAGTCCAATGAGGAAATGCTTTAAAAGGCACTATCTGTACCATATGCAGTTCTGAAACTTGTTTGAGGTCAGGGGATTTTTATTTTATTTTTCAGTTTTTAAAGCTGACATTATCACTTTTAAAGGTGAAAGGTCAGTTAAATGACGCAATTCCTAGATTTGATCATGTATTTTCACTCCTAACTTTGACCGTTTACAAGAGATGACAACGTGCAATAGCCAGCGATTGTTTTCTTCAGTGACAATAATGATAGTAATGGGTTTTTTTTGTGTGTGAGTGATTCCTCCACTGACACTCCTTTTTTTTTTTTTTTTTTTAATGTTACTCATTGTATTTCATGTGCCAGTAGAACTCCACGCATACATGGTGACAGTTAAGAATGTATAAAAACAGTTTGCCAATGATGTAAATGTCAGTACAGTTCAGTTAAATACAGTATGTTAATGTTAAACGTGTCAAAGTAATTCAACGATGGCAAAATTGTAAGATACTGTATGTGTTTGTATGAACTTCTGGTTTGTGTTGGCAATCAGTTACTTTTTCATATAAATATTTGTTAAAACAGAATGTGACATTTCGTTCCACGCAGATCTATTGATTTGGTTTGTTGTTTTTTTTTTACCACAGTAAAAGCAAACATTTTATTACATCAAATAATTCTAAATATCTGTTTTTCATGGGGATTATTGATCTTAATAAAGACGTTTTTAGACAATAAGCATGTGGTTTGGTGTGATTTATCTTTGCACAAATTTAACAAACACACAATAATAGATATTTTTAACATTTTCTCATTCATTGAACTAACACTTTGAAGTTCAGCACCATTTATTAAACCTGATCAATTGCACAGTACAGGAAATCTAACAAGTGCATTTCCAGAGTTGCACATATCTTTAATGTCCAAAAAAAAAAAGAGAGAGAGAAAGATCATTTCACGTCCATGGGAATGAAGGGTTGGTTTGTCTTTGAAAGGATTGAAAATGATACATGAAGACAAACTGGTAACGCTCATGTAGCTCCCCCTAATGGTTGACTTTTATGAAGACAACAGGAATGTTTGGTATTGATCTGCAGTTTGTATGAATATTAAACTTATCAGATACTTAATCAATGTTAAAGTTAACGTATGCTATAAGATTGCAAATGGTTTATAAATACATAACCTGCAGCATTATACACAAATATAACTTATATACTCTCTGTAATGTACCTCAGATTGACCAGACCATTATGTTGTGGACTAAATTAAGCATTCCATGTACAGTATGATGGGACATTTGGTTGCTGTTTATTTTTTTTCCATTAAAGGCCAAGATAAAAAATAAAATACTGCTTGACCATAGCAGAGGTCAACATCTGTTTTGCACAAAATACACTGTTCGGTATTCTTGAATGTGAACTGGCAAGTCCACCATGCTGAGAAGAGTCTTTGTTTCAGCTGGATGAGCTGCTGCTTGGCTACAGTCCAGTTCAGGGTGGGGGGGGACATCTGCATTTCCTTCACCAGTGATTGGGGCGAGATGGGATTTGTGGAGGGCGTCTGTGTGGGAAGACCAGTCAGAATTGTCATTAAGAACAAGGAATTCAGTGGCGTCTAGGCTGTCACAGAAGAAGAAACAACAAAATAAGAGTGGAAAAAGGAATTAATTAGTGACAGAAATTCTGTATTGTAAGGTGTGATTTTATGTTAAGGCTGATTTAAAAAGTGCACCTAACCATTACATTCATCAGAAACTACATATGCCGAAAAAGAATTGACACTAAAACAGCTGAATCTAGACATCAACGCAGTGCATGACACCACTTCCTGTCAGTCGCTGATGATTACAGCATTAGTGACAAAGCTGAAACACACTGGAGAGGAGAAAGATCTATAGGAGACCATGTTTAAGTGCATACCTTATTTTGTATTTATTTATATGTGGCTCCTAAATCAGCTCAAAACCACTGAGTAAAACTATCTGTACTGTGTTGCCCCTGGTAACCAAAGTTACCATGGAAACTCTCGGCACTGTCATGCAGTCAGAAAGGAAGAGAGCTGCGGTCATGTGGGGCTGCACCGAGAAAAGTAAAAATGTTCCTGTTCTGCACATCTGTTTCAATTCCAGTACTATGCAAATCAGAAGGTTTTGGCTGTGACTGTGAACTCTAAGCTGATTGGAGGATGACTGACAGACTGACAGAAGGTTCATGTTTACCATCTGTGCATAGACATAGTGAATCGCAGCATGGATATGATCAGAGATGAAGTATAGATAACGCCAAAAAAAACAAAAACAAAAAACAAAATCCAGGGATTCTAAGAGAAAAACTTTATAAAGAAGCACCAGACACCACAGCTTCATTTTCTATTCTTTTATTTAGTCAATCACCTTTACACACCCTCTGAAAGACTCCTTACAGTCACCTTTTTTTATTATTATTATGGCTTCTTAAGATGATAATTTATGAAGTAATTACTAAATAAATTTTGCTCAAGGCTTCTGGGTATAAATTTCATCGAGGATAAGCGTTGGTAGGAGGAAACTGTCGGAGGTCGAGTAGTTGAGAAGGTCACTTTAACCTCATCCAGTTTTCTGTGATATAACAGACGACAAGACTGAAATATAAAGTATCCTCCCTCTGCGTTCTGTTTAACTGGCCCTCAAAGACAAACCCCCATCATGGAAATACAATACGATTGAGAAAAGAAAACTGGTAATAGAATTAATCAGCCAAGCAGAGAAACAAGCAAATTCAGTTGGTCAGTCAGATTAAAATGAGCTCATTTCAAGGCTGATTGATATTGTACCAACCATGGAAAGAAAAACATTACTCTATCAAAAAGTAATGCTACCTTTGTGAGGTGCTTAGTGTGTGAAATCACCGAAATGTTAGCAAGTACGCACCTTATGAAAAAGGAC
Source organism: Ostorhinchus rueppellii (assembly GCA_030068375.1). Taxonomy (NCBI): domain Eukaryota; kingdom Metazoa; phylum Chordata; class Actinopteri; order Kurtiformes; family Apogonidae; genus Ostorhinchus; species Ostorhinchus rueppellii. The sequence goes on from JAQQZY010000001.1 coordinate 17,845,282, forward strand.
TTCTAAACATTTTTTTTTTTACTTACGATACAAAAAGTGTTGTGAATTATAAACTGAATGTTTTCATCTCAAATGAAAAAGTACAAGACTTCATGGTTCATAACCTTTAAGTCAACGAAACAACAAATGTATCCCTTTTTTTTATAATTGTTAAAAAAAAAAAAAAAACTACCTACACATACAGTCAAAATTACATACATAATGTTTCCGAAATGCATAGAATTAAACAGAATCAGACTAATTATAGTGGGACAAGGCTTGAGGTTATGGAATACACATGAATAGAAACAGCTTCATTTACTGCCTCAGGAATATAAAAGTGTAAACCGAAAGCAAAGTGTTTTTTTGTGCGTTTCTAGTCAAGCAGGGAAGGCTCTGAAGGACGTATGACAGTGGGCCGGTTGGGAGCAGCCGGGGGTCTTCTGCTGCAGGAAGAGATAGTTTTGGAGTGGTGGGGAGGGGGGAGAGGGAGGAAGACAAGAAACATGCAGTCATGCACCATGATTCCCAAACCACCAAAAGCTAGAACATACGTTACAACCCTTCACCAGCTGCCCCTCAGTCGCCTCATCGGCCTCCAAAACAGAAAACCCTACACACTAGAAAGGGATTTGTTATGTGATTTGGGTTGTTTTTTTTTTTACCTGGGGATTCCCGGTGGCAGGGCAGGGGGCACACGGGCCGGCCTGGAGGGCACGAGAGGAACAGCACCAGGATCAGTGGGGGGTCCGGGTCGAGACGGCACAGGCGGGGCTCCGAAGGCTGGGGAGAGGTTTAGAGGTGGGGGAGGCCCCGGTGTGGGCCCCCTCACTGCTGGGGGTCGGCTGGGCGGGGGCGCTGTTGCTGACGCGGGACGAGATGCTGGAGGAGGACTGAGAGAGAGAGAGAGAGAGAGAGAGAGAGAGAGAGAGAGAGAGAGAGAGAGAGAGAGAGAGAGAGAGAGAGAGAGAGAATCTGTTCAGCTGGAAACTATTGTGGACATTCAGTACTGACTTTTAAAGTGTACCTGTACTGGTCCTGCTTATGATGGTATTTGGGCTTTGAGTGTGACTTATAATCAAGAGAGGTGCAAATTTAGTAAAAGAAAAAAAAAACAAAAAAAAAAAAGAAAGAAAAAGCACAGGGGCGGACGGATCTCCACACAACTGCAGTAGCAAGAGGCAATGAAGCAGTTTCTGTTTGTTTTCCCTGCAGCCATAATGCAGCTGTGTGGAGCTCTGCTTCCCATCATGCATGTTGTGACAAATTTCTGCCCGAGCGACCTTCCAGCTCTGTTAACACATGGAGTGTTTATGGACGAGTACACTTTGAGACTGTTCACCATGAGGGAAGAGATTCAAGTGCGTAATCATGAAAAGATTTGTGATACTTTGACAGATTTGATGAATAATTGGTGATAAAAGTCATATTTAGTTTTTACCACAATGATAACTCAACCTTTCCTTTTAAATCTGGGGTATGTGTGCGTTCCTTTGTTAATGACTTCATGTTCATTGTCGTTACCTTGGATCCTTGGCCATCCAAGTGTCGTCTACAGGTGGAGGAACTGGTGTTGAAACCGTGGTGGTGCTGATGTCTCCGATGATGACCAGGGCTTCTTTCAGTGCGTGGTACATCCTCAGCATCTCATCTCTCCTCTGTGCCTGTTCTGCAGACTCCTCCATCAGGCTGCCCTGGTCTCCTGCGTTGTACAGGTAGGCCAGCAGCTCCGAGTGGATAAAGTCTTTCGCCTGGAGACGGAGGAGGATGAAGCACAGGACATTTATTAATGCTACGACCACATACGGGGTAACATTAACCATCAGAGCACGTCAGCTGCCACTTGGGAGTTGGTGACGTACGCTGTTAATCATGAGGTGCATGATGGTTTTAGGCATGAGGTCTCTGATGGACTTGTTGACGATGCCGATGTAGGAGTCCACCAGGTTGCGGATGGTCTCCACCTGCCGCTCCAGCTGAGGGTCCATGGACACAGTATCGCCTGGAGTCATCGTATCTTCATTATCAGCCTGGACAAAGGTAGAGCGTTTATGTGACTGAGCTAATGTCAGAAATATCTTCCTGTCAGTGATGTCCTCTACATTTTAAAGGCCCAGTCACCAAACACAGTCAGTCTCTTGGTGCTTCTCCACTGGTCGCTAATGGCTCTAATAGCGGTGCTACTCGAGGTCAACCAGTGGATCTTGAAAAGTTTAACCCTAACCTTCACTTCTCCCATGTCAGAAAAAGCTGATTAATCAATAATGAATCCATCTATCTGCTAATCTATCTTTCGCTCTCTCTCAAACTTTTTATTTCAGTCTTTTATCCTGCTGCCGTCATGGCTTTAGCATCTTCTAAAAAAAAAAAGAAAAGTCTTTATTAAGTCAAGATGATCCAGCACCTTTTCCATCCGTTTGTGGTTACAGTGCGTCTTTCAGCCAGATTTCAACAGAATAGTGGAATCCTGAAATATGTTACAGACCTAGTGAAAATGTCATTTACTCTTCATCACCTGGTCTTTCTCTGGATAAACACCAGCTCTGAGGAACGAAGCCTTCCAGCTGTCCACATCCTCCTGAGTGTCACAGGCCAGCTCAATCTGTCGCAGGTCTTTATACACATTCCTGCATGACAGACACAAACAAATGCAAAGCACGGGCTTGTACATTATACGGTTTACCGATCAGCATTTGAAGTATCACTACCGATATCTGGTTGGTGGGTCTTGTTTTGTTTTACTTTCTGTGTCTACATGTTCAAAATAAAAATTAAACAAAAAAAACCAAAACTGGACCACAAAAATAAATAACAATATTTAAATATTTATATCACCTTTGTTCAGTGTTGAAGATGGCAAAGACATGTTTACTGGACATGAAGCCTTTTTCTAGATCTCTCAGCTTCAAGTTGTCAAGAGGCAACATGTACTTCTTCTCTTTCTCCTGAAAAGAGACATGAAAAACAAAGTTACACTGGTAAAGTTCCATCCATTTTCTGAACCCGCTTCATCTTCACTAGGGTCATGGGGGTCGCATGGAGCCTATTCCAGCTACTGATGGGTAAAGGCGGGGTACACCCTGGACAAGTCACCAGTTCATCACAGGGCTGACATATAGAGACGAACAATCACTCTCACATTCACACCTATGGGCATTTTAGATTAGCCCATTAACCTATCAGTGCATGCCTTTGGATTGTGGGAGGAAACTGGAGTACCCGGAGAAAACCCGCACAGACACGGGGAGAACATGCAAACTCCACACAGAAAGGTCCCACCAGTGGCTGGTGTTGGAATTGAACCCAGGACCTTCTTGCTGTGACGCAAAAGTGCTATCCACTGCACCACCGTGTTGCAAAGTGGTAAAGATGACAGGCTAAAATAAATAAATGGTAGGAGCTACATATTCGTTAAGTTAAGGTGACAGACGATCAGTTTCTGGATTTTCATGGCATGAAAGTTTTGCAACCTTTTTATAGCTACAACTCAGTGAGTGCTTGGTGGTAGAAACATTACAGTACCTCCTCATCTTTGTACCAGGACAGAGACTCAGCAGTCAGGACAAACCAGTAATCCTTGGATCCTCCCTTCATGATACTGATATTGATAGTGAGCCATCCTCTGCGGATCACCTGTACAGGACAGTCAAACAATTTAACAATAAAGCGCACAGCTGCTGAAACAAAGAGAAAGAAAAGAAGACATTAAAACACCGGAACCTCCAGAAAAAAACAAAGGCAAGATGTTTAAATAAACAGCACAAACGGCATTTCTGTTCCGTAAAAAACTATGTCGGGTGTTCACTGTGTTTTTTTTGTCAAACTTGTATAACTGAGGCTTTCAGAGACTTGGCCTCGAGGTGATCCCTACTTAATATCCTGCTGATGTTCTGGTTTTATTCTATTTTTTCCTCCTTTTGTGTTTCACAGCCTACCTTTAAAAGAACAAAATGTAACAGCACAACAACAAACAAAAGCACAACAGATTTTCAGCCAAACTGGTGAATGAGGAGACAGAGGGAAAAGGTAATGAAAGATGGCTAATAATAAGAATAAGAATAAGAATAAGCATAAGAATAAGAATAAGAATAAGAATAAGCATAAGCATAAGCATAAGAATAAGCATAAGAATAAGAATAAGAATAAGAATAAGAATAAGAATAAGAATAAGAATAAGAACTGAACTACAGAAAATGTTTTTGTGGTCACAACAATTCTGTTAAACTAAAAAAAAAAAAAGCAACTGTGTATCGTGTATTAAACCTTCAAACCATAAAAAAAAGTTATGAAGTTAAAAGACAACAAGGCCGGCAGAGAGAGGACCTTTCATGTGTATGTGCAGTGTCACAGAAACAAACAGAGTTTGGTAGAAAAACAAAAAAACACTGCATTTGGGTGAATAGGTGTCATTGTGGTGAATGGCATCAGGTTCCAGTGGTGGAAGAAGGTCCATTAATTAACTAAAAGCACAAATATCACACTGTTAAAACCCTGTACCTAAATAAAAACACACGCATTCAACGTTACTCTAGTGAAAATAAGCAAATGTTATCAGCAAAATGTCTTCATGGTATTCATTGTGCAGTAGAAGTGTTTTCCTGTCATCTGTGCTGTTAGGATTCATATTACTGCTGCATTTTCATCTGCAACAACTCATCATATTTTATTTGCTGTCATGAGAAAGACCAAAAACTCTTCAAAAACTTTTCAGGAGCTTTGAATTATCTATTTAGGTTAAAGCTGCGGTGTTTGATTGTTTTTTTTAGTGTCACTGGGTATTTTTTAGTTCAGGAGGTCTGAGTAGACATGAGACTTCTTCTTTTCAGGCTGTGGAAAATGTCCTCTGTGACACACATTTCTGGGTAATGACATGCTTTCAGAAAAGTGGTGGTGGTGGTGGGGGTTACATTTGTGATTGACAGCTGAAATTACCAATCACTGATCAGCTTTTGTCTGAGCTGAATGTGACTCTACTCCATGTGTCAACATGGGAACTTGGAAGTAGCTTCACAACCTCAGGTTCACCTGCATTTAGTTTTCTGACTAGGACTGAGAGGAGAGATGTCTGTTTTCATATTCTGGGGTTTTCCCCTGGGATTTCAGCTCCTGCAGCTTTAAGAAGTGTGAGGATTTTCTCAGCCCATAACAGAATCACTTCTTCCTTCAGTTTATCACTAACATTTAACAAATTTGGAGATACGTGGTTTTCACTGAGGAAGGATCTGATAAACTCTCATCTGGCACAAACAATCAGGGAAATATACTGGAGTGAAAACTACAATATTGGAGTAGTGCTTGAGTAAACGTGCTTGGTTACATTCCACCACTGTCCAGTTTCCCTAAAACATTTGTGAATGTCTGTCTTACTTTCACTTCCGTCTTCTTCTTCTCATCATAAAGGAGCAAAAATGTGGCTTCTGGAAAGTGACCGTTGACTCCCCCCACCCACCCAAAGAGGAAGTGAAAAGTGGAGGTGCAGGGGTGACGGTACTTACAAGAATCTCTCCCTGGGCCATAAAGAGGAGAAACAGAGGAGGTGGGAGAGGAAAAGGGAAATAAGGAGAAAAGACAAAGGGGCACAGACAGAGTATGTAAATATGAAGCAACAAAGGGCAATAATGACAGGAGAGAAGGGCTGAGACAATGACTGAAAGAAATCGAAAACAGGAGAAAGCAGCTGCTATGATGCTACACTGGTGTAAGAGCTTTCAGTGGGGTGTCCACGTGTGTCTGTTTAGACGGGTGATGTACCTGATTAGGCATGACTCTCTTCTTGGTGGCGTTGGCAGCGGTTCTTTGCTGTGCACTACAGAAGAAAGATGAAATTAAAAACATCATCCATAACAGAGAAATACAAAGGTAAAAGCTCACACCTGTGAAACAGCCTGAACTGGTTTACTCACACTCCAACCCCAGTGTCCCCAGGACATCTGATGATGTTTATGCAACATAAGATCTAAACCGTTTCACACACAAACCCACAACCTGACAATGCAGTTCCAATCTAGCCAATAAAAGGGGGAGTTTGATAGATGTTTGTTTTTCTTTGATGAAATCCTGAATTCACTAGAGGCTCCTGTGAGCTCAGTGCAGACATACACTTCATTTTATAGGACAGAAATATCAAAGGTATGTTGGGGGGAAAACCCAAATGCATACATGTACATTGCATACCTTGTCCACTAGAGGGAAGTGATGAGTTACATTTTAACTTGTCTGGAAGTCCACTGAAAACCTCTGGGATGTGATCAAGAGGACAGCAACAGTAATAACAAACAGTGTGCCAAGACACATGAACACTAAAACTGAAAATCAGTGTTTTGTCTGCAAATAAATCCTATAAATGACAATACTTTTATTTGGTCTTTGCAGGAAATGTTGTCAGTAGAGTCTTGAATAAACAGAACGGTTAAATTTACTCAGATGCATACCTATAAAAACTTAAACTACTGGTCACTTCCAGAGCTGTGCATTTACATAGAGTATATGGCTTCAAGTTTTGGCAGCGATGCATGTTGACTTTTTTGCACGAATGTGATTTTTTTTTGCCAATCTAAGCCTCTGAATATTTGGTTTTCATTGTACCTTAGGCATAGGAAATAAAAGAACCTGAGCCACTGTCCAAATCTTCAGCCATGACTGTTGGGGAGGTGACGGCGAGGACTAACATGACACCACCGGCAATTATTCATCAATACGCTGTCGCCCATGAAGTTGAAATAATTTTGTTTTCAGACACATTCCTCTTTTTATATGCATCAGTAGTAATCATGCTTGTCCAGGTGTAATGATTATACACTGAGTCCTAGTTACATTTAATCAAAAGTTAATTACACTGTCCCAATCATGTTATAAAAACAGGTAAAAAAATAAAATAAAATTTATTCCAGTTTTTCTTACTTAGCAAATCCAATGAAGTCTTCATGGTTAGTATTGATGTAAGAGAGTTCAATGTCGATCAGCAGCAGCACCTGACAGGCAAAACATGTCGTATGTTACGTTAATAAAAGGCTGCACAAGCTGCTGCAGGTCGACTACAGCTTTTTTCTGACACGTACCTGGTCTTTGGTTTTGCTGTCTCTCTCTCTGATGTAGGTGGTGACGATCCTCTCCGTCTCCTCTCTCAGTCGAGGATAAGAGCCGAGCTGTTAACACACACACACACACACACAAACACACACACACACACACACACACACACACACACACACACAAAGAAAACACACACATACACTGCTGCAGGCTGTGTAATTACAGGATGCATACTGTGCCTCTGCCGTACAGGCTTACATAACACACTGTGTATCCTCAAAATCAGCTACACCCAACCTGTCACTTAGAATATAAACACATACGCAATACAAACACAAATATGAAGCAAGAGATTATAGACATAAAGATCAAGGAGGCATGCGCTTGGATATCCCTATCAGCATGTGACTTCATGTCAAAGTAAATAACAGCCTGAAATCACCCACTACTGAGTCGACAATACAGCGAGTTCGTCATTTGCCAACAGAATTTCCACGTAAATCAACCAAGTTCATTTGTATTTTCTTCTAGTATCTATCAAATGCATAATGAGACTTTCCACAGTTTTCATATCTTACAAAAAATAAGATATAACTCTCATAACAACACCACCATGCAATGCAAATGTCTCAAAAGGTGATGATTTCAGACGGCTGTTTTTTAACAGTGGTGAAAAAAAAAAATCACAAATTACAAATGAGAAATAAAACGAGTCTAAAGCTCACTGTTATGTTCTCCCATGCTGATAGAGAATCTTGGTCAAATCAGGAAGGAAAAGGCTAAGTTAGAGTCTAAAAACAGATTATGTCGGTCAGACGAGGTGTGCAGATGTGTTACTGGGGTCAGTGCTGCAGGAAGCGGTGTAACAGCAGGGTTCATTTAAAGCAGCCAAAATGTTTAGTGTGAAAATGTGGGTTTGATTCATCGGTGAGGCAGTGTGAGGGGTTTGGTAAATAACCAGTCTGAGCGCTTATGGGGTAAGTGGGCTTTGCAGGTGAGCAACTTTTAGCGTTTCTCATTTCTCTGTTTTGCACTTCCTTGTCTCCTGTTTCCTATGTCTTCCTGCTTGTGAGCCACAAATGCATGTGGGTGCACCATCTTGAAGAATAACTCAATTCCTAACATTCATTTTGGAGAGACAGGGTTGAGGAAAGGCTCACAGGAGGAGTGCTGAATGCAGGTGTATCCTTTGTGTCAATATTTTTGTCTGAAATAGAAGAGCAATGACGGGAGAAGGACTCTGATAATAGAAATCGGTCCACCTGCATGTGCAGAATAAACATATACGGTGCTTAAATTTATTAGACCACCTGTCATGAAAAAAGAAAACATAAAAAAACTTCATAATTTATCTAAACCTTGTTCCAAATTAACGGTTTCATTGTTATTCATTAAGAAAATGACCAACTGGAAAAACAAAATAGTCCTTGTTGACAAATAATAACCAAAAATGTCCATATTTAGTGTGTCCACCTTTACTGCAGATAACAGTTTACATTCTTGCTGCCATTGTTTTTATGTAATTTTGCTCAGGAATGCAAGATAATAACTGGAATTGTGCAACTTCATAAAAAAAATAGTCATTTGCTGCTGCATTTCCCTTTGCATTTTTGGAAAACACTAAACTGGAAAATTCATGGATAGCAACAATAGTTCTATTTTATCATTAAAGATATGGTTTTGATAAAAAGATCTGGCATATACTGGTGGATGAACCATTATAGAAACATAAAAAGATATTTAGGGAAACAGAAATACTGTTCAATTACTGTATGGCAGCAGTGGAAAACACCTTTCACTGTGTGGTGGTGGAAGAATACGTTGTTAAGCAGTGTATATCCTTACATTTTTGTCACATTAGAAATAAATCAGACAAAAAAAAACAAAGCAAAATCCGCAAACGAAGTATCGGGCAGATTATAACATGGAACAGAAGGAAGGATGTCTCGTTTTGCTAAATGCCTGCTCCACTTACATCTTGGGTGGGAGGGACTAAGAAAAGACTAGAAGAGACGAGGATGTCCAAACTGAGAAATGAGAAGATGGGAGTGATTTGTCATTGAAGAGGGAGCTGCAGGACTGGGTTGAGGAACAGGGGACTTGAAGCAGCAGTGAGGGGGTAACGGTAAACATCTAGACAGTGACGAGTTAGTTTATTTTCTTCCTTTCATATCTGTCTGCCTCTCCTCACCTGCCCTCTTTCATTAGAAGTTTACATTTGTGTCTTTTCTTCATTCCATTCTTTTCCTGTTCTTAGACTGCATTTCTGAGTTGTTATTCTTTTATGTCTGTCTCTTCCTGTTTACCTTTTCAGTGCACTTCCTGATCAGGGTGACAAGCTCGGTGACGACAAGGTCAACGCATTTCAGACAGGGGTCTTTCAGCTTTATGACCTGCTTTTTCACTATGGCCTCAAATGCCAAGTCTGGGGTGAACAGGCCTGTCCTGTGGTGAGGCGTCGGGATGGCAGAGGTTTAATGTCGGGTGAAAATAGAAGTGTAGTGTGGACCAAATGTGAGGAAAGGTGGAGGAAAATAGGAATCCGGGTAGATGATAGTAAGGGTGGAAAAGCAGAAAAAAAGTTCAGGGAGGAAAAGAACAAAAGTAAGAAAAAGGGAAAAAAAAACAGGCATTTAGTTAGTTAGGCACCTCAGGTTCACAACAAAAACAAGCTGCAGCTTATTAAAAAATGCAAACTCAAATGACATTTAGAAGTACTCAAGGACGCCTTATGTTTTTATATTTGGATTTGTCATACATTAAGTTGAAAATTAAAAGTCTTGGTATCAAACTTTAGATAAACTCCAAGACATAGCGTAATGAAATGCCTTAAAGCTGACTTTTACATCAGAACAAATACAATCAATATATAATATGTCCATTTACTATAACTCCTCAGACTGATCTAAATGGACTAATATTATAAATAACTATGACATTAATACTAGTGAATAAATAAATGTAATCACCTTGCAAAAGTGACATTATATACTATTATTTAAGATGTCTAACCAACCAGATAACGCTGAGAATGGAAAATGGAGCCTACTGAGTGGTGAAACAAAGGCAGATGCATCAGAGTCAGTGGAGTTTTTAAGTGATTTATCATTGGTATTATATTTAAATACCAATAGCAAATACCAGTGCAGATGAGGTAAATCAAATTAAAAAAACTAAATATAACAGGTTTACCCCCAGCTCCAACTGTTGAGCTCGTCCTGAATTAGGTTAAGACTAAGTCTGCAGCTTGTTTCATAATGAACCTGTACAGACATGTGTAATAGCCCGTCTGTTTTTGACCACACAGCCTTGAGCTCATCGCAGTAGAGCCCGGACATTCAGGTATATCTACTATCTAGCATCAAACAGCTGCTTAATAAAAGCGGTACCACAGTAGTTGCAGGCAGCTGTGTGAGCATGGGCGTGGCAGCTGGGCAGGAGGTCATGCCGTGGTACCTTATTGGTGCACTGTCTGACTGTGTTGATGAGCTCCTGGATGACCAGGTCGATGCATTTCAGACAGGGCTCTTTCAGCTTTATGATCTGCTTTTTCACTATGGCTTCAAACGCCAAGTCTGGGGTGAACAGGCCTGTCCTGAAGGACATACAGACAAGACAGGACATGGACACATGGAGACAAGAGAGGAGGGACGACAGGGAGACAGTGTTGGAAAGGAGACGAGACAGAAAACACACGAGCAGACAAACAGTGAGGTGGACAAATGAGGACATGAGGAGGACAAACCTACGACTGCAAAGGGCAGCAAGGAGGACACAGGAGCAGCTCCATAAACTACACGTAAAGCAGTGACTTTGCTTTTTCAATGGAATTCTGCATTTTCAAACATTTCCCTGTGCTCTACATAAACTGTAAATGCTCTGCTTGGGTCTGAATTCTTCATTAATTCAACTCCACAGGTCCATCTTCAACTCTATTTCTGAGTAATGACACCAGAAAGGTGGTTTTGAGCGCCGGCCCTTTAAATCCACAAGAACCACTTTATGCCCCGCCCCCTCCAGGTTGTTGGTTGTGCTGCTCTGTCCCATTCAGCCACTTGTGTTCCTTTACACAATGAACTGAATATTTTAGGTAATCGGAAGCTTGGACATATTTTCAGTTTTTACGACAACCGCTGCTGCTGATAAACTATTACGTCCAACTCTGAGAAATGTTCCTCGGAAGTCTTGACCTTATATGTGCAAATGTCATGATGTTTATAGATGTAACAAATTCTACAATTCTACAGTTTTATTTAGCAGATGCTTTTGTCCAAAGCGACTTACAAAACAAGCAAGAATTTAGACTTCAAGGAAAACCCTTAGTAAGCGCAAAAAGTGCATCAGGTGTGATTGGTTAAATTAAGCAGGAAGTAAAACAGGTTGTAGAAATCCACTCAGTTTTTGCCAAAACGAATATAAAGATAGCGTTGCGACACCTGGAGGGTACAAATTCAAACTTTATGAACTATTAGGGTCCAAATGCACAAATAAATGAACCACAGACTAATAAAAGTGGGTTTAGCTAAATATGAGCCCTTTAAAAGTAACTCTAAAACTAACATCAGAATTGTAACACAAAGACAATGCCAACATACACTGTGGCAGAATAAACACTACCTGAATAGGCAGTATTTACCAGTTTCATAGTGGGACCTTCTGAGGCTGACAGGGTTTTTAAAGTGTGTCAGTGTTTGGTCCATGTATGTAAATATAGTCCAGTGTAGAGGTTTACACCAGATAGACTTATGGAAACTAACTGAACCAACTTTTCTCAATCTGACAGGTTTTGTCTAATTTAAGCTTTGGTAGTCTCATTTCTTTTCTGTTGAGTAGAAGTCCAAAATTTAACACTAAAATCTGGTACAACTGTTTGGTTCTTGTACAGTTTTATACTAAAATGGTGTAAAAACACATGTTACACGAGCCCGACCCTACTCCCTACCATCAAAAGAGTAGATATTTACATCTAAACATCAAGTGGTGGCAGCATTGACTAACAAACATTAGCAAACAACACCTGACAGAAGAGACGTACTGGAACACTTAATGGAGACAAGAACACGTGAACAGATAAAGCAGAACAAACACAGACAAACAGAGCTCACAGACAGAAACCACAAGACAGACATGCATGTAAAGTGTTGTGTTCAAGTTGTCACAACTTGCCTGACTCCATGGATGTTCTTGATTGCATAACTAATCTCTTTCCTCAACTCCTTCTCATCGAACTCCATCTAAGTCAGAATATAAAAACAGGTTACACTTCTTAATATGAGGCTCTAGACCAGAGGTGTCAAACATCCGGCCCGTGGCCCAAAACCGGCCTGCCAAAGGGTCCAATCTGGCCCACAGGATGAATTTACAAAGTGTAAAAATTACAATGAAGATATTAACTCACTCACTGCCACTGACATGTTTTGGTGTCATTTCAAAGCCAAACGTTGTCTGCCAGCGACGTGTTTTGGCATCAATCGGCTTTTATTGGGGGGGTTGCTAGGAAACGACCTGGCACAACTTTGAGGAAGTATTTAGCGTTCAGGCATT
>JAQQZY010000001.1:17979897-17999264 GCA_030068375.1 Ostorhinchus rueppellii
ACAGAATTGTGGAACTGATTGTAGTAGTTCAGTATTTGGTCTTAAATTCTAAATAACTGAGTCAGCATACAAACAATAGGCTGATCTTAACATTGTTAAGGAGCATTTTTCTTAGTAGATGAAACTGGTATTTCTTCAGGTGAACACAAAATATTGCAATATTATAATTATCACAATACTGTACACCCATATAGCAAGTTTTGCCAACATCACGCAGCCCTGGTTCTGCATCACAATAAAAACATGGTGGGCTCACGTCAACTCACTCTCTCTATATAGACATGAACGGCTCATTCAAAGGTATTGAAAACACAATGTTTTTTTTCCCCTTCACATAACTATACCCATTTATGCAATCGCATCTTCTTAAATACAAATAAATATGACTCACTGGACCTTTAGTAGTAAATATGCAATGCAGTGACATTGTGCAGTTTACAGGACAGTTTAAGTAGCATTCAGAAGAAATAATAACTCTTTACAGAGCCTCCTCAAATTGAGTTTTACAAAAAAAAGCTGTGAAAACTCGGCTCCTGAGTGAGTGTAATTTTCCACATGGGATGCATTTCTAAGCTTCGTAGATCGTGAAATTTTATTTTTTGTAGAAAATTTATTTTTGTGCAGCTTACATATAGTTTTCTGCATTTTTAATTTGAGTTGTAAATAATCTTTAAAATCTGGAGATTGTCAATGGTTAAGCCCCTTGAGGGTTTTTGGCACCGATCCATCCCCATTTTTAACCAACATATATTTATGTGTATGTTCTTTACTTTGTGAAAATTCAATTAAATTACAAAAAAAAAGAGAAAAGAATCTCCATTTCAAAAGCATTTTACAACACAACTAAAGATACAACTGTGGTACAAAGTTCTTCTGAAAAATGCCATGTATTTCTTTTGTGTTATTTTGTTAACTTCTCATGTCACTAATACACTTATAGCTATTAGCTGAGCCATTGTCTATTACCCAAGAGATAATAGACATCTTCTATCCTGTATATTCATTTAGAACTCATTCAGATAGGCTGGTGCCAAAACTCTTAACCTTGCTATGTTAACCTAACATGTTTGAAATATGACATTGTATCAACAGCAAATATCATCAAACCGGCTAATGTTAGCTACATTATCTGTCAGTCTAATTTTATTCCAGGTGCAACAGGTGTTATTTACCTGTATGTAGCCCTGTTGATCTATGAGCAGGTTTTCAGGTTTCAGGTCTCTGTAGATCAGGTCCAAAGCGTGCAGGTATTCAAAGGTCAGAACGATCTGAGCAGCGTAGAATCGAGCATGAGGCTCGCTGTACAAACATGGTGAAATGGACAGAAAAAGAGCTGATCAGTGGAGCACACAGTAAACAACAGAAAAACACAGCAGTAGGATTACAGCTGAACAGGTCAAAGTCATTCATATAGTGCTTTTTCTATTGAGAAGAATATATGAGGGTTCATTGAATTCTAGATCAAATCCTTCTGTGCGCCACTACACAGACAGACTAACCTAAATCTGCCAATTCTCCGTAGATGGGAGAACATCTCTCCACCTGGTACATACTCCATCACCATGTAGAGGTTAGTGTTGTCCTGCAGAAGACAGAGGACTGGTTAGTGAAGACACACATATACATAAAATAGGGTAAACACACACAGGACGCAGACTGACAAAGAAAAACATAGCTAGGACATTAAAAATAATCCTGTCTTTTTGAATATATTGGTATTTTGCAGATCAGATCAATAAATGGAAATCCTTCCTTTTCCAGTCCTCCAATTATTAAGCATTTAACCAGACAATATATGATACAATATAATATGAGTTAGACTATGACAGGACAGAGAAACAAAAACCTCCATTCACTCAATCTCAGATAATTACAACTTTAACCTGAGAAACTTCAATTGATGTGTAATAGAAGAGGTGTTTCCAATAATCGGTAACCTATCTGAATAGAAAAAACATAATTATATATTAGCTATTACCTTCCTAAAGTGGTCACAGTTATACTGTAACTAGCTCAGTTTTTCAGCTGCAGTTTCTCTGTATTTACATGCATATTTACTTAAGATAATTACCAAACAATACACTACAGTTTACCTTATATTTACAGGATCAATAGTTAATCATTAGGGGACTATAAAAGGAAGGTTTACCCAATAAATATGGAGATAATTTACTTGTAAAATTTACATTTTACAACTATGCTGAGATTCACTAACATACACAGTGTGGTTCAAAACATAATTAAATAAATAAATGAAATCAAAAACCACATTATATTTGTAAATATCACAGTTCTGAAACAGTTCACCCCCCCCCCCAAAAAAAAGAATCATCTTGTGATTTTTGTGTCCAATCATATTGTGTTTGCCCAGATGACTTTGGCACACGAGTCTTAAGTAATTTATCAACAGCAGGTGGAGCTATAAGTCAATTTAACAGCATAATCGAAAACAGCCCAAAACATACAGGTAACTTCAGGTGAGCCATACAATACTTAAAAATGAACCTAAAAGGGGTATGGTAGTGGAAATTTCTCCTCTGCATTCAACCCATCCTAATGCAATAGAGGGCATTTATTAGAAGCAGTGAGGATCAAATACTAGATCCAAGTCAGTGCCTTGGTCAAGTCACTGACACAAAAACTATCCCACTATGCACGTGATTATATTATTATCATTATTACTCATATCTGTGCTTTATAGAGGTCTGCATAATAACAGCACCTTTAAATTAAACTGGCACTTGCTGTTGTGATGATAAATTGCTGAGATTTGTGAGAAAAGTGAGGAAAGAAAAAATATATTGTACTTGCACTTGAAAACCCACAGCCTTCAGTTTTTGCATATACAGGTGGACGGACAGACAGACAAGCGAATGGACAGATAGACGGATGATGAACTGATGACAAAACCCCGTGGCGAGGGCCGAGGGTAAAAACTGTAGAAAAACTATGTCGAAAGTCATATTTTGTGTGTTTTTCTGAGATATACACATTTTTCATACATGTAAAACATGTAGCTGCATCTGAAACACAATGTATTAGAATTATGTCTGTTTGTTATGTACAAGTCAAGTACTTTTCTAATCATGTATCACATTTGTTAGACAATTCTAATGCATTTGTAAACCCTGTTCTGTTCGTTTGTTGGCCAGATATTGGCTCCAGGTAAAATCATCATATTATATACTTTCAAATCTCAAGTTACTTTGAGCTTTTCGAGGAGCCACTTGCTGTTGTTTACAGACTAGGAAGTTATAATTATTGGCTCCCAGAGTGTTCACTGTTAAATATAACACAGAATAAATCCAAGTAGGACAACCGAGGTCTATGTTTGTTGTGAAGTTTTCAGTCCTGGACAACACAGGTGGACAGGAATATTCTCTTAATAGGTTTATTTGAAGCAGCCAGGGTATTCAATCCCAGGGCATCTTAGGTGCATCTAAACAGCTTAACCTGCATAAGGACTCAATTGGAGCACGGCCGTCCACTGGGTCAGTCAGAGCAGGTGCAAACAACCAAGAAGGTGGGGGTGAAAAAGGTTAAGAGGACAGGTATTTACATGCTTGTAGTCTCTCAACATATGATTGAACGTATTTATTTCCATAGTTACTGATGACACAACCTTAAAGCAGCGTATGACTTTCATTGCAAATTTTTCTTCAAATTTCTAAAACTCCAGTGATAGCCTAATTATTGCTAATCCGTTAGTCTTTCCGAGCTTACGCACCTAAATCACTTCCCTCACGGTGAAGAACTTCGAAGATGTCTCCATCACAAGCAGCCCGTTTGTTTACATACCAAACCAAAACGACACTCTGACCTTTTCGAAAACTTTGTCACGAAGTGCATTGTGGGAATGGGGATTCCACAGAGCTGCAGCAGCAACAAACACGGAGACAGCAAGCAATGAAACCGTGTGTGTTACCAGGTCGGGAGAAATAGAAGGAATCACTGTAGTCAATTATCATCTTATAATACATGTGATCATGAAAAACAAGACATCAGTTTCAAGGCATTTTAGGAATGATATTATTATTATAAGTATAAGACGATAATTGACTACAGTGATTCCTTCCATTTCTTCTGACCCGGTAACACACACGGCTTCATTGCTTGTTGTCTCCGTGTTTGTTGCTGCTGCAGATGCGTGGAATCCCCATTCCCACAATGCACTTCGTGACAAAGTTTTCAAAAAGGCCTGAGTCACATATGGGTTTGGTACGTAAACAAACGGACTGCTTGTGATGAAGTCATCTTTGAAGTTGTTCACCTTGAGGGAAATGATTTAGGTGCATAAGCATGGAAAGACTAACGGATTAGCGATAATTAGGCTATCACTGGAGTTTTAGAAATTTGAAGAAAAATTTGCGATGAAAGTCATACGCTGCTTTAAGGTTGTGTCATCAGTAACTATGGAAAAAAATAAGTTCAATCATATGTTGAGAGACTAATTAGGCTGTCCCTGGGATTTTACACAGTTGAGGAAAAATTTGTGATGAAAGTCATACGCTGCTTTATTGGGACATATTGTCGAAGATTCAACTCTCATGTCCATGTGAAGGAAATGTACAAATTTCTAAACGAGTTACATGCAAAATGATTTCTGAAATCATGAAAAGGCTGTAAACTTTGTCTGGAGAATTGTGTTGTACCATTGACAGGGTTCCTACAGGTTAGATTTAAGACTTTTTAAGACCATTTTAAAACCACGTATAACAGAATTTAATTCCCATTTTACTGCCATACTGCCAAATATTTGCGACTTCTAGAATTTAGGAAAATGTACTGATTTGCTTCAACACCTTGATTCCTTCCGTTCCATATCATTTCAATATAAATTGTCGGGTAGGAACAGGTGGAACTGAGTACGCTAATGTTACTTTCTTTGCAGCTTGACACATTTCCCAGACACATTTAAACACAATAGAGCAACCAGGTTTATGACAACAGAACTTAAGACCTACCATATCAAATTTAATACTTTTATAAGGACTTTTTGAAGGTATTAAATCCAGATTTGGAAATTCAAGACTTTTTAGGACCTGATGGAAATCCTGAAACTAAACAATGTCAGGAATTTTTGGGGATATCAGAAATCATCGCGCACTGTGAAGCCTCCAGTTACAGTACTGCTATATAAAACTAAAACATTAGTATTTAATGAGACAGAATAAAGTTTATTTGTTAGTGATTCACGATTCTTTTCTTCAGTCAGATGTAGGTGATTAATAACCTATTTTCCTGTTGGGTGACACATTCATTACTGCTTAAATGACCTTTACGACTCAAGTGATGCCAGTCAGCTTATATTGAAAACAAACAATAGGCTGGCTATACGATTAGAAAGTCTTTTGTTACATCCCACACTTTCTGGTTTTTTTAATGCTCTTTGAAGTTAATGGGCCAGATATTTCCCACAATGCTGAGTCGAAAACAGTATTTGATGGCCAAGGGACCCAGTTCTGCACAGTCTTGATTGTACCTAATTGTTCTGTTCATTTTCATAAACATCCCAGAAAGACAAGAAGTTCCTTTTAAAACTACTTTGAAGGATGCACAGAAAGTTAAAGAGCAGATATGGAGAAATCACTGTGGTCATTCAGAATCATCACGCACAACTGCTGTACAATAGGTTCTCCATACCTTGAATGAGTACTCTAACCGCACCAGAAAAGGGAAGCTGACTGCCTGCAGGATCCTCTTCTCATTCAGCGTATGTTCGATCTGCTTGAGCTTTACCACCTGAAGTTAGAAGTAGAAGCAGCAGGGAAGGAGACAGATGTTGTAATACTTTGGTGCTTTTGAAAGTATAGCGAAAATAATTATAGGCTATATAATTGGCTCAATGTATCCCTCAATGCATTGGGAAAAGAACACCCCAAGACATACATACATATATACTACTTTGTGACAACAATCCCACAGTGCAATGCATTACATTTTACAGGTATGAGAATGACTATTACGCGTTTCCAAAGTTGTCAGTTATGATGGAAATTGACAAGTCTGAAATGTCTGTTTACTGCTTGCTAGCAAGTGAACTATTGACGGCTTATTATATCAGGAGTAGTGAATGAGGGAATAAGGCAGTGATTTCAGACAGAGCCTGACTCATCTGTTAAGGCATTTTTGCCAAGTATTGAAAACATCACAGATTGTAGACTGTGAAATACACTAATGTAGTAATTTTGGCTAAAATATAAAAAGCCACTCTATCATACCTGTTATTCAGATGGAAAATATATATAGATAAGTATAAAAATAATAATATAAAATATAATATAAATAATATTTTTTTAAAAATCAACATTTTCTGAAAAACATAAAATGGTACTATTTATTAAATTATGTACAAATATTTAGAATATTTCATTTTATTTGAATTCAGTTGGATAGTACTTGTGTGAACAACATGCAAATACAATGAAAAACATCACAGTAGTAAAGCTATACTGTTTTTTTTTGTTCTTGTTTTTTTACAAATTGAGCATGGCATTATGTCTGGATGTTGCGCTAATCTATAAATTATAGATTAGCGCAACATCCAGACATAATTGCATATGACATATATAACATAATTATATAGTATTGTCATTATTATTTCAAAGTTATGGCTATATTTTCAAAAGATTTAAGTGCTCTTTCCTTGTGTAACTGAAAAAGAAGCACACTCAGAAAATATATGAATGTGGGAGTCACAAACAAATTTTCCTAGTTTTGGTAAATCAACACAGAAGCATAATTATGGTGCAGAGTGGTACAGACTAAAAAAGGGCTGGATGTATCACGAGTAGGAGGAATAAAGTCTAAGCAGTTGGCCAGGTTGTTAGCACATACAGTTAAAACACTCCAGTCCAGCATGCTAGCATGCATGTGTTTGGACTAAGTTGCAACCCAGGATTTTTTTTTAAATTTTTTATTTTTTTATTTTTTACTAATGTCATGATTTTTAAAAAACAGTTAACAAATGATCTACTGAAGACATTCTATTTTGAATATTTAACCAAAAATTGTAGTTGTCTGTAAACATTGTTAAGAGAGGTGTGGACTAAAATAGGGACAGTTACACTTAAAATATTCTACTTGATTTGCATAAACAAGCACACGCAGGTTCACAGAGGTTCAAGGACAACAAAGAAGAAGAAAAAAGGTGTACCTCAGCTTAACATAAAAAGTTTGCACCTGCATTTGCATCTCTATCTGTCTGCATCTGAAAGCCCCAGCATCATCTTTGAAGAATATCAACAAATAACACGAGCCCAGTATGTACAGCTTTCACGTCTGTGACATTTCCATGTCATCTCACACTCAAGCAGGAATAACTTGTATGACAATGTAGCACACAATGTCCTTACATGACAAACAGCTTACATCCCACTGTGACCCTCATGACCCCTGACCCCAGCTGACCTTCTGCTTGTTGAGGATCTTCATGGCATAATGCTGTCCCGTTTCTCTGTGCCTCACCAGCATAACACGGCCAAATGAGCCCGTGCCCAGGGTTTTCAACCTCTCAAACTGCTCCAGGCAAGCAGTGTTCTGAGCAGACAAAGCAAAAAGAGTGAAAATGGGTTAGGATGACTGCAGCATGGCTAGCCAGAGTTTAACCTCTCATGTGTTCTATGGTAATGTCTCCAGTTCATAATGCATATGTTTATTTTTGCAAATACAAGTAAATGTATCTACAAATTCAACCTAAACTTAATTAATTGATCAACTAACAACAACAATGTCATGTAATTACAGAATTGTAAAAGTCACTGTCCTGTAAAAGTCTAGTATGATTATGATGGCATTTCTGGATTCAGTGATGCTGAGCAGAGAAAGCCACTGTTTTACTGATTTTATAGTACTGAAAATTTTCTATTTTATAAATTAGTTCAAGTTTGTATGACTGAGTTAGAAAATACATATTTCAAAATTATAACCAAGCAAAAAAACTCAAAACACAAATACAATATTTTCCACAAAAATCACAATATAACTTTGTTTAAGTATGTAATAACATTTTTATTTTTTTTATTTTTTTTAAATCAAGATTTCATTTATAGGCAATAACATCCAGCTCTTATCAACAGGTAGCTGGAAAAACACACTAAGGCAATTTTAAAAACTATTACTATTACACTCAAAACCCCTGTAACAGGTTGAAAATCATGTGCAACACTTGTAATAGTGTAGATGGTATATTTTGTACATCACATTGATGAAGTGTCAGACACACTAACCTGTGCTGGGTTTTCCCACTTCTTGAGGAAGTCCTCTTTGGCTTTAGCAAGGAACTCCTTGACTGCATATAATAAAGAAGAAAGGGTACTGGTGTTTGCAAAAAGAATGCTTATATGGTCTTCTTAAGTATTTATTTTAACATCCAATTAAAAAAAGTTCTAAAATGATGCAAATATTCATTAAGAAAACAAGTAGGCCTACAAACATTTGCAGGTTGTATTCCTAAATATTTTAATAGTATTTGAAAAATTATGAAATGGAA
Source organism: Ostorhinchus rueppellii (assembly GCA_030068375.1). Lineage (NCBI taxonomy): Eukaryota > Metazoa > Chordata > Actinopteri > Kurtiformes > Apogonidae > Ostorhinchus > Ostorhinchus rueppellii. The sequence continues at coordinate 17,988,389 of JAQQZY010000001.1, forward strand.
CAATCCCGTAAATAACAAAACAAATAATACACACCTGTATCTGCATTTTAATTACTTCAAAATTGTGAAAAGGACCATCTCACTCACTCAAAAAAAACTTCAACAGCATATGGATGCTGTATTCCTGCATATTCTAAACATTTTCAACAATATAAATATTCGACTGTGGAACACTCAAATAAAATTCACCCGCATGTACCTGTTGTATTTCTGAAGGATTTGACCTTTTCTAAATCCACATATGCTATCAAAATATATCAATTAAAAATTTAACAACTTTGTGCACATGTATCAAGCATCAACCTATAACGTCTACAGAGTCATCACACTGGAATGAAAACCAAGGCATCTGTTCAGTTTCAACCAGGACACTATTGTAATTTTGACTGGGTGGAAATTTAGACCCGTTTTACCAAGTGAAGAAACAACTTTGTGTTGCTATATTACTGACCCCCTGGCAATCCACTAGAAACGGGCTTGTGAGCTAATCGTAGCTCATGAGCAACATGTAGGAGATGCCTGGCTTAATGAGTTCTACATCTAGGCATCAAAATAATTGAAGCACACAAATATGAAATAATAAATCACAGCCTTACAAAACTTGAGGTTAGGACATATTTGTCATAAACTGGTATAGTTAAACACATAACAACATGTGAATATATTTTCAGAATTAAATAAGAAGAAGAATGCTTATTTATTTTTTGGAGACAGTGGAGGCAAAAGAGGGTCTGGAAATAGGTGTGTGGTTAGAAACAGAAAACAGTTTGGTCATTTGAATGTGTTACAATGTCATACATTTCCTGAAATAGTAAGAATCTTGCTGTTAAAATAATCTACTCTCTTTGCAAGTACTTGACATATGTTAAATGTTATGGGGAAAGAAGTTTGAGAATCCCTGTCTTTGATTTGTCATTGTCATACACTCATGCCACCTCAGTCACCCTTTCTGTTGAAGTGAGGCATTTTAATACCATTACTCTGTCTGATTCCATCAATTTCTGTTTAGGTAAAATGCCTTCCTTTTTAGGTAAAATAGCTTCCAGTTTAAGTAAAAAATGTATGTTTGAGAACGTATTTCACATACGTGTATGAATGCATTTCACATGTGTGTGTGCATTTTCACTTGCATGTGTGAATACATTTCACGTGTGTGTGCATTTTCACATATGTGTATGTGTTTTAACATGTGTGTGAAAGCATTTCACCTGTGTGTGTGCATTTTTACATGTCTGTGTTAATGCATTTCACATGCATGTATGAATGTTAATTCTGAACTATGTCTCATATGGCCCCTCAAAGAAAAACCTTTGCCTGGTGCTGCCAAGATAAAGGTTATTCAACATATGTCCAGGTAAAAACAAAAGCTATTTTAAATAGTCTTCCATGAAAACACCCCAGTGGCCTGTGTCATCTTTGTGCATGGCAGTCAGACAGTATCTTCCATTGGATTCACCAGACCCCACTTACATTCATTCAGCTCATCCACACAGTTTTTGTAGCTCATCTTCCCAAATGGAGTGAAGCAACAGGCCTCGAGTGTTTGGGAAACATGTGACACATAAATTAGTGTGATGTTACCAATACCTCAGTGCACCGAAGATGCCAATATGCTAGCAGCCTATAAGTTGTGTTGGCTGCTTTAAGTGGACTAATTTTGACTGATAGAAACAAGCCATGGAAACATGTCTTGCTTTATCCCACCTCAACATCCAATGAAATGTATCAAAAATGATCAGTACGAATAATCTGATGAGTGCTCCTCATACAGTGTGCAGGATGTGCTGCTGGATTTGGACTGCTGACACCGAGGTTCTGTGAACACCACAAGCTAATTCGTTTACCAAATGACAAGTATAGCCATGCCATAGTGTTCGGTAAAATGGAGTAAGAGCAATAAAGGGACCAATGGGTACCAGTCTCAGTTCAATGTGTGACGCTTATATTAAGTACTGCATTATATATGATTGCAAATGCTCGATCTTTGTAGCTGCTGCTCACAAATTATGTGTAACGTTACTGTTAAAGGTACCCACCGCTTTCCATCTCGCTGCCTTTCCTGGCCGTGGGCGCGTTGCCCATGATGACAAGTTGTCAACGGGCGATCCGTGGTTCTCTGGCCGCCCTGCAGCCCCGTCAAGCCGGTCTTAGCTCGATTAAGTCTGAACGGTATTTCCTAAATCCAGCTGTACCGAGCGTTAACTCTGAGGTCTTGATCTGTAATAGCTTGACAGCTGCTGATGCCGTGCCACAGCGAGACGGGATTGTAGCGGGCACACTCAACGCACGGTCATCAACAGCCGGCGGTCGAAATCGAGATGAAATCCACAGGGAGGTATCTTTTTGGTATCTCCGTCTCTGGGGCTTCGCTAGACCTAGCTAGCTCGGCGCAGTTAGCCTGAGGATCCAGTCTTCTCCTGTCCCTCCTTGCAGCCCCCGCCGAGCCAGGCCCCCCGGATCCCCACCTCTCCCCCAGCCCAAAAAACAACTACCACCGCTGGCGGGCAATATTCTCAATCGAGGTCCTGCCACTTTTTGTAACCGAAACCCAGCTTTGACAAATTAAACCTCGGCGGGGTCCGACAACGATGAGAATTCGCCCAAATCAACATTGGCCCCCCGTAGCCTCGGACACGAGCGAGATGACGGAACTACAGTCGCGCGAACATCCCGCCCACTCTCCAGAACCAGAGTTGATTGACAGTTAGAGCCCGATAGCGAATTGGCTACCTCTCTCAGGCGCTGACAAACGCCGTGCTCTGATTGGCCTTCTGTGCTCCATCAACAACCTCTACGTCCCGCCTCCCTACAAAAACGAGGCGAGGGGAGCGTCAGTGATTATTTATCTCCCGACGACGTACATGTTCGCTTCGGTCCGTCTCTCCCCTCCATTGGCTTGATGCAGTTGAATCGTGGGAATCTCGGTGAATGTGGAGACGTCTATTGGTTGTCAGGAGCGGTTGACAGACCCCCCCCACACACACACACACACACAGACACAGATAAATAAATAAATAAATAAATAAAAACCTCTCTCTCTCTCCCACCCATTCACCACCCCCCCTCTCTCGCCGCCAAGCGACTGATACACGTTTGGCTGAGTGACGTCAACCGTGAGCTATTTTTAGAAATGTTGGTCAGAATTTAACGCACGCGCGGCGCGATCTGGCTGGCAGGACTTCTAAAAAGATCATCGCAGACAGTCGTGAATAGAGGAAGAATTTATCTGGTTGGAAATGAATCACTGGAAATAAAAGACCAGCCTTTTACAATCGGTGTAGGATGAAAACGCAGAACCGCATCCTGGCCCACTTACTGCCAGGAGCACATCTCCGTGTTCCTCTCCATACACCTGTATTATTTACAACTGGGACGACCGTGGCAGATGGCCGAGGGATGCTTGAAATCAGGATCCTTCAGTCATGCTTTCACATGTATGAAAGGCATATGGAAAATATAAAAACACACAAGCAAACACCTGATAGCTGTATTTACAACTACATCTGTCATCATACCTTAGATGAACACTATCAGCCACTGCAGCCCTTCTTCTAGTTTTATGCTTAAGAATTAACATTTTCAATATTGATAGTGATTGAGACGTATCTGCACATTCAGAGTGCAATCACCTGGTTATCAAAACTAAAGTCATTAGCTTTTCTTTTCATTCAGCAATTAAGGTGAATTATTTTTTTAAAAATCTAAAACATATTTTTGCTCTTCTCTCAGAAATCAATAACTTATATACACAGTGACATAAAAGGTAAAAAACAAAAAAAGGGTCACAAATCCTCACTTTAGCTTCTTTCTTCCTTTTTTTTTTTTTTTTTTTTTAAATCTTAATGACTTGCACAAATATGTTTCTAGCTACTGGAGAGTAAGAGGACTGCATATACTCTTGCATCAAGTATGTATTGTTTTAATGCCACATATGTAAAGTTTTATCTGGGCTCTAATTACTATTCCATGAGTATAGCTCCACTGTGTAGACATGTGAGAAGCAGACACTGGTAACAGATGGATGGACGGGGGAGTTAGCTGCTTCTACTAAGAGATAAAATGGGTGAGAGCAGACAGTCCCCCTCCCTTTTCTACAGTAGTTGCCTAGCAACATGAGGCTAGAGTGAAAATGGTGGAGTGATGCTGCTGCATTTTATGAATGAAATGGGGAAAAAAAAAAGAAGCCAGTGCAGGGAGGGGAAAGACTGGATCTAAGCACGCACACACATGTGCAATGTACAAGTCACTCGACAAAATACTCGACAAAAAGCAGCACGAAGACTACAGTACAAACTTTATTGACCCATCCACAGCTGTCATAAATACTGAGACAGAGAATATATAGCAAGTACAAAAGGAAAAATCTGCTGTCTTATCCTGAAGACAAAACAAGCACAAGAGAAACATTATTTACATTAAGCCTAAATTTAAAAAAAAAAAAAAAAAAAAAAAAAAAAGAGAATATAACGCAACAAGACATCCATTTTACTGGTTGTCCTTTACCTACATACGGCTTTTGCACAACCAGATAGAGATGTACAACATAACTATAGTACTAGTACAAAAGCCGTCAGGGTAATAGGATAAACCTGCTTCTTGGAGCATGTTCCTGAAAGTAGACCATAATTTAAACCAAATGTATCTACAGTATCAATGCTATCAGTTTTAGGTTTCAGATGAGGCAGAGGCATTTATGTTATCAGCCCCACCTACTTTGACACAGATCACTCTGCAGATCAGGCCAATCTTTCCACAGTATAGATTTGGTTTGGCTCAAGAGATCAAAATGAACAGCATATTATTGGCACCAAACTTGTAACGCTCAAGGCTGTGAGGATAAGCCAGCCAGTAAGCATCAACATCATGTATGGCAGAGTAAAATAAGGCAATGGTGATTGTGCAGATTTGTTGTGTTGAAAGAATACAAAAGAGAAAATGGAGTTTGTAATAATTCCAGATCCATTGCATTTGAGTATGTTGTAGAAAAATAGTGTCCCTTTGGCCAAAACCATGCTCTCTTTTAAAGTCCAAACCTTACATGAATCCATCCATGGCTCCTTGTCCAAATGTGTATTTGGGCTTCTGGTCCATTTTGTGAAAGTGACAATTCTTACATGCAGTCCATGGAGTTGTCTGGCATCAGTCCAAGCGGAGGCATCTTTCCTGGTAGACAAGATGGGGGAAGCATCCCGCTGATGTTGGGTGAGGGGTCAACATTCTCGCTGTCTTCCATCTTGTCTGCCAAGCCTTCCCAGTTGATATGGAAGCGGGTCACACGAGGGTTGGAGGCCAAAATATTTCTCTGGAGCTGTTGAAATGAAAACACCAACAATGCAATGTGTAAATTACAACTGTGAACAATGTTCCAGCAGGAATTAAGATCCAAGTTTAATGTAGATTGTGCTGAGCTCCACATTTCCCATGGGGTCAAACAGGATTCCGTCATAAACTTCTGCTGAGAGCTGCGCAGTCGTACAAATCGATGCCTTCTTAAAATAATCACCAAAGTCATTTTTTCAGACTTTTCAGTAAACACAAAAAAAACGAACCATTTGTTGAATATATGATATTTACTAACAATTTGAATCCAAACAGTTATAACAACAGATGCCACTGACATACAAACAACAAGGTCAGTCAAATATGGAACATGAGAGAATTAAATGACTTGGGCAAATTTTCGAACATGGCAAAATGACTTAGGCAATTACTTTAAGAGGGTGACGAAATATTTATGGTCATGATGTGATTTCTATTTTATTCCATTTACACAGATTATGTCTTTCCTATACATTTATTTCTCAATTGTGTTTTTTGTTTCTACCTATCTTTTTCTTTATACTTATATGTTACTGCTGTTAACTGTGAAATTTCCCCATGGTGGGATCAGTAAAGTCTAATGTTAGTCATTTGGAAATGTCAACTCAAGCTTTCAAACTTATCATAGAAATAAAAAAATAAAAAAAAGGAAATTTCTTATGATTTTCATTCTGCATGTTTTACATATTTACATGTTCTACTCAGTGTCACTGAATCCAAAACATCACTAAACAGGTTGTGTTTTTTTTTTCTCACCATTTCTCTTAAAATCTTACTAAATTTGGAGATTTAAATTGCTGTGTTTATAAATGCTCAGCCAGATATTGTAATTTGATAAATTACACAGCCCTAATCTTGTCCTTCATATTCTTTACAACCTGTATCCAAACATTGGCTGTAGAATCTCTTTCTTTGCACCAGAGGGCAGTAGATGTTTAATATGAGTGGTAACAGCCCATGCTGCTTATTGCTGTGTGTCAATTAAGTCTAATGTTTTGTTTTGTTTTGTTTTTTAAACGAATAAGGAAATTGCTCATGACAGTTTAAGAGCCAACAATGTTGTGGTTTAGTCAAAAGTCCAAAAATATTGCGTCATCACAGAACAAATAGGGTAATCCTCATAATTTAGAGACCACAAGTAGAAAATATTTCACAATTTTGTACGTGCATGAGAAATTTAATTGCTTGGTTAATTAGTACTTACTTTTTATTAATGAGCTGAAATTTTTCATGAGCACCAATTCAATCATAAAAATTGGAACGACTTTTAATAAAACATAAATATCACCCATTGCATTCAGTGAATATGATCTCGCTGACATTTTGGAGTCATGTGACTTGCAGTTGTCTGCACAGACTGGCAACAGAAAAACAATTTAAATAAGTGAAAGCTAATGAATGAGATGCACAAAATAAGGATTAAAAATGTCTTGTAATGCAATTGGCTGTCATGCTTTGTAGATCTGAAGATGCCGTCAGAAGCTAACCATGGACGTTAAACCTCTAACCAGACAGACTGGACCCATATAGAAACACTACAGTCCTTACATGGGACACAACGCACTGACCGATGAGTGTCACTACACAACACAGTAAAGTATCTGTAACCAGTCACTGTCAGCTGTTTGATTCATTAATACAGTGACTAATCAGGAAACTCCCAAACAGAGTATTATTGGATCCATATGACAAAGACTGGTGATTCTGTTCATAAAAATCATCCCCTCCTTTACAAATGCATTTAGCTAATACTGTACATTCCTACATAGAAACCACATAACACTGTAGAAGTAAAAGCTATTGTTGATTTAGGCCTCCCATAGTCTCTGTGAATGTAGCCCAGTTTCTTTCCTTGTAAACATCCATAAAATTTTGTAAATTTCTTCACTGAGTCTGAGAGGATGATGCAGCCTGGTCATGTACATTAATACAAACACACAGTAAAGGATTATTACCTGCAGGACTATTTGTCTGGAGACACCAGCATTACTTTCACCATCAGGTGTGTTCCTAAAAACCACTGGATCAAGTTAACTTAGCAGTAGTAGGACATGGGGCTGTGTGATTAATGGATTTAATAATAGAAGTCAGATTTTCAAAATTAGGCCGTTTTTTTTTTTTTTTTTTTAAAAAGGGAAATCGTCAAATTGATTTCATCTGTCTCGTATGTCTGAGCTGCACATTTCCGGGCTACTGTACATAGGCTCCTTCTCCTAACTGTTAGAGCGGCCTGTCACAGAAGTCTGTGTAATGACCACAGACCTTAAATCTGTGATGGGCCCACAGTAGTGATACCAGTGTAAGCTGTAGTCCACGCACAGATACCCCAATTCAAATATAACTGCATGGGGATAACTCATCTTATGTGGTCCACGCACGCACACACACGCACAACTGATGCCCATCACCAACTTACACTGGTATAATTTCTGTGGGCCCATCATCGCAGATTTGATGTAGGGAGCAGTACCATGTATTGTGCGCTGCTCATAAAAACAACATGTCGATTTCTGTTGTCTTTTGTAGTTGTATCCAAAAATCTAAAATTAAGTTTTTAGAGGGAAAAAAAAAAATCTGGATTTTATTTTTGGCCAAAATCATGCAACCCCAGTAGGTCACTATATCCAGTGTACTTTTACCATAACCTGATAGGTCCCAGTGTCTATGTTAGATTCATAATCAGTCTGACAGCCATCCAACATGAGCCCAGCTTTTACAAACTGAGCTAATATAAAGTTACAGTTGCATTAGTTGTAAATGAATATGCTCCTCGAACTAAAAATGTTACTACTGTTGATAAACATCAAAATGGTCTACACACCGCTAGATATCGGCCAATACCAGTAAATATATAATAAAGATGTGATGTTTTGTGCATGTGTGTGTTACCTGTGTGTAGTTTGGTTTGAGAGGTGGGTTTTCCCGTAGTTCAGGGTCAGTGTATTCATTGTTTACATAATAACCAATACGGATAAATTCCTGTCCACGATAGGTGCAGGTTATAAGAACAACAGTCACTCCCACAGCGTCACTCTCTGGAATTAGCCCAGTGTTGGGAGCATCAGCCTGAGAAAACACACAAACAAGACCTAATGAAAAGATAACCCAGGGATGGAAAAATACTTTACATTTTAGTCCAAGTATTCAGTGGGTTCTCAGGTCCAGCTGTATTTTCTAACGAGATGAGCAGTAAGTAAGTGACTGCACATGAACTCACCTGGAAAACAAACATGTGTCTGCCAGCAGGTACTGGACCAACTAAAACAGAGTCCAGAACCTGGTCATATTCTTCACTTTCTGCTGAACCCACGTAGATGATTTTCCATTCCAGATCTGAGATCACATGCAAGACAAGAGTGACACTTCAACATCAGTTTTGTCCAGAAAAAAGGGTATACACTAAACAGCTGGACACTAGTAATGGATAAACAAACAGTAGTTAATTTGGCAGATTATTTATACCCAAAGAAAAAAAAAAACACATTTTGAAGAACACCATTCATCAACAGTAACATATTTCCTTTCAGATCTGCCTTCAGAAAACAAAGTGCAAAACATAATCAGAACATGGTATTATTGTAAGCATTATGTACTATTAACTTGAATTTAACATCTTTATTTATTTTTGTGTTTCCACCCGGCCAGTTCCAAACACATCTAAAGTATCCACAAGTTGTGTACTTGTTGACTTTAGGAGCTTCAGAAGTTGGATTATAAAAGAAACAGAAAACTGTGTTTGCCACAGTTGTATGGATAGTTTCTTTTTATTATTTTACTTTCCTTACATTTTTAAAATGATATCTTGTGTTTATAATTTACAAGAGAGACATCTACCGGTATTAAGTTCTTTGGATGCGTTTATGCAGTTGGCGAATAAAGATGATTCTGATTCCTCCCAATTCAAATATACAGATTGGTATTTGTGACAGTAACGGTCTAAACTTATACATTTACAAAGATTCTGGGCTTTCGCGGCAACTCTTTTTGAGCCTGTCACTGAACACAGACTGGTTAGACGATAACCAATCAGCCTCTTGAAAATTCCTCCCTAGAACGCCTACTGACCAATCACTGCAGAAAGGAGGCGGGGCTATGACCACAAACGCGCCAGCGCCAATTTTCAATAACTTACCAAAATAAATAACAGTGTCAAGATCTAATTACAGATAATATTATACATATTTGTGAGAAGTCCGTTTTAATTCACCACATACGAGCACTAAAACAGTTATAGCTTAAACGGAGGGATCTAGCGACAGCGTGCAATAGCTGGAATTTAACAGACAGTGACTTTTATACGCATTGCATGCTCATGTGTTAGCTGAAAACAACACTCACCTTCGGGCAAATCCTCCATGCATTCAAACGTTATTTCGAATTGGAACGGATTTCCAAATGGACTCGGGTTGTCCAGGACAGCCACATTCAAGACTTGTACCTTAGCCATAACGTCAGCAGTATTTTTGAAGCGCCTCAAATTGAGAGCTCTGGTCCAACCAGCGCTAAACTAAAGCGACGTCTCCGGGGGTGTCTCTGAAACTCTGTTTTTTCCTGTCTCAAAAATGTCAGTTGTAGGTCTGTCTTCTGCTCTTCGACATGACCCAGAGGCGGCTTGGATAAAGGAAACACGTCAGTGAAGAGCGCGGTCCTTTTCTTCACCTACTTTATTTCGGGCAGGTTTGTGTGTGTCCTCATCTGCTGCTGCCACCGTGTGGACATTATGTTATGTTCGTTGATTCCCACCCAAACCAAACATTTCCATACTGCAAGAAAAATAAAATGCACTTCATTCCTACCATGCACACTGACCCTGTATCTGACTGATCCTACTGTCTGTGCACTCTCAGACACATTCACTCACTTGTTGTCTACTACTACTAGTAGTTTATATGCAGCCAAAATCTGGAATAGTCATTGTAATGACATTAAACAGGCCCCAACTCACTGATAATGTTTTAGGGCAAACTGGAAAAAATATTCTTAACTCAGCGTATGACAACTGACAAGTTTCTATTTAAACCATTTTTAGTTTGAAAATATTTGATTAAAAATGTTGTATTTTAGGGTTTTTAATCTTCTTTGTGTTTTATGGCAGTCAGCGTGCAGTTTAATGGTGCATTATCGCCACATTTGCTTCAGAGTGGGAGAGAGATCACAGATTAATCTTCTTTATCTCATTATATAAACAATAAATATTCAATGAAATTGACGTAAACCTGCATTCATTCACACATATGCACCTATGTTCTCATGTACTCATACTTTCCCCCAGTATACCTCAAATCCTATCATATACCCCTGTGCTCTTTAAGAAATCCATACGTACCCTAACCTGTGCTCTCTCATTTTTAATACCCCCTTCAGTGTAAATTCATTTACTCCTAACTCTATTAGCCTCCTCCTCATCTCCAGAGATGTATAGTAACGAAGTAGAACCACTTAAGTACTGTACTTAAGTACTAAAATGCAGTATCTGTACTTTTTTTGGAGTATTATTTTTCCCTCCTACTTCCACTTTTACTGCACTACATATTTTGGATGAATTTAATACTTTTAC
>JAQQZY010000001.1:18053947-18069721 GCA_030068375.1 Ostorhinchus rueppellii
CATAAACACTTGTATGTGGACTTGTATTTCCTTGTACTGCTGCTTCACACAAACAAGTTGTGCCTTAATATTAAATACATTGAAACTTGTGACTGCTTTCTTTTAGTATACACAGTGCTTTAAATTTGACTTTAACTTTCAGTTCTTGAGAAGTACTTCTACTTGCAATACTTAAGTACAAAAAAAATGTGAACTCTAAAGTACTTTCACTTAAGTATGACGTTTAAAGAACACTTCAACTTTTACTCAAGTCAGTGTTTTCATATAGCACTTGTACTTCTACTCCACTCCTCTACTCCAGTACTTTATACATCTCTGGAGATAAATTACACATTTATCAGGAAGCATTGGTGTGTCAAGGATCAGCTTTAACACAAAATTAAATGTGAATGAGGCCACTGTTAAAGTATGTGTAATATTCACAGACAAATCATGACTACTGTTATTGTAAAGGCCTATCATGTCAGGGGAGATGCATAATAAAATACTGCAAAGTTTTATTACAAATTTTTACACAAATTAGTATTAAACAAACATCCGAGACATTTCAATGTTCCTCTAATGGTCACATCTGTAAAAGCACTGCACATATTCTTGAATTAAAAGCAACCAAGGAGCATTAGTGCTGCTTTTCCTGACACGTTTCACATTATGTAGTGATGTGATGTAATGTATGAAGTCAGCAGAAGCTCCCCTTTGGGCTATGTACAGGATCCAAAAGGCAGTTAGAGTGAAAACGAGCGAAAGGTGCAAACAGCACCCAGAGGGCCTTATTGAATACAGTGTCTGCAGAGTTAAGTAAAAGGCTTTATTCTAATCGATAGACAACACATTAACCTTTAGCTCTTCAACACAACAGGATCAATATGCTCACACAGTTAACTCACTTCACAAGACTGTTCAAATGTGGATGGTTGGGGACGTCTCACTGTTTCATAACACTTACTCTAAATGACTGACAGGGGTCATGCCGCCATCATGACATGAAAGAACAATAGCCGCCTGGTGATTAGATTCAGCCTATTGATAAAGCAGTGATACGTGTCACTACATCACCCACAGCCAATAGTGTTGAGATAAACAGAACTAGTTGGAGAGCCAAGGAAGCTTCATTTATACTGCAGGTCTAAAACACAGATCTTCATTTACATATTTTTCTGCTTCCCAAAAGTCTGAAAAACATATCTTAAGCATGTGTTATGCTACCGTCCAATCTACTGATCAAAATACATATTCTGTTCATCACTGCCTGCCACTATGAATCTACATTTAATGCACTCTGGGTCATATTTTTTCCACCACTTTTCTTTTTAGTCTCAACAGCAGAGGAATATGTTCAACTTCTTCAAAAGATCCATTTCATGTCACTGTAAAGAGAACATTAGCTGACTAAGTGGCAAAACACATTTTCTCTGTGCGTTGTGACACTGGTATTTTCAACACCACCTAACCCAAAACATGACCAAGACCATGCTATACACAAAATAAGGAAATTACAGAAACCAGGTTTTTCAAGCATAATACTTTGATTAAGTATAAGGAGTGTGCAGAGGGAGGCAGATAAAACGCTGTATAAAAACAATGAATGAGAATGAATGAGTGAAAATAGTGAACCCTGACATCAAACAATGATTTAAGAACTATAATTCCTTAGCCTGCCTGATAATGGATGTTGGCTTGTTGGATTTTTTGTCTGAACAAAAGGGTCCCTTTGGGTTATATTTTGGTTTACAGAAGCTGTATTTTCCCCGGAAACTTTTGTTTTGCCTCTCGTACATACATTCAGATTGTATTTTAAAAGGGATCATATTTAGCTAAACCTAGTTTTATTAGTCTTTAGTTCATTTATTTGTGTATTTGGATCCTAATAGTTCAAAAAGTTTGAATTTCAACCCTCCAGGTGTTGCAAAACAATTTTTATATTAATTCTGGCAAAAACTGAGTAGATTTCTACAAACCGTTTCAATTCCTTTGTAATTTGTGACGCATTATAACTACTTACATCATGACATTTGCACATATATAGTCAAGACTTCCAGCAAACATTTTTCAGAGTACGCCATAATTGTTTATCAACAGCAGCAGTTGAAGTAAAAACTGAAAATATGTCCAAACTTCGAACTGATTCCCAAAAATATTCAGTTGTTGGTTGTATTAATGAACACAAGAGGCTGAACGGGACAGAGCACCACAGTCAACAACATGGAGGGGTGGGGCGTGAAGTGGCTCGTGTGCATTTAAAGGGCCAGTGCTCAAAGCCACTTTTCTGGCGTCATTAGTCAGAAATAGGTTTAAAGACGGACCTGTGGAGTTGAATTAATGAAGAATTCAGACCCAAGCAGAGCATTTACAGTTTATATAGACCACAGAAAAGTGTTTTAAAATGCATAATTCCATTTTAAAAAGGCAAAATATCACTCCTTGTTTTTAATCCGCTGAAAGCCCTGTTTGAAAAAGATGACAGTAAACATGACGGCTTCTATTAAATGTTGAGAACTTTTTTCTTGCCTTCCATAAATCAAGGCGTTTGAGGATGCCAGACCAGTTGTCAGGTGGCTCAGAACACAACCAAAGGTGGGCGGAGGCTACGGATCGACACAGGTAACACAAACCCGTTGGTCGAACTTTAAGCTTGTATCTGTTCATATTTCTTAGTTCCTTTTCCTTTCCAGGCCACCCTAATGGTTTATCAGGCTGTAGCTGAGTACTGGGTCTCTGCTCAGGAACCAGAGTATGACCTCAACGTGGACATCTTTTTGCCGGGCAAGCCACGTCCTGACAAGTTCAACTTTAACAGATTTAACTACTACAATACAAGAACAGCATTGGTAAGACACACATGGGTGTTGTATCTGTTAATTGGTGCGTGTTTGCTCCTTCTACTGATGTGTGTGTGTGTTTTTTTTCCCGTCTACTTCCATGTAGATCAGGGACACTCAACAGAATGTGACCGTGGTGGCTACAGGCACAGGAGAAGCAACAGTAACTGTAAGAGAAATGTTCAGCATGTGGATTGTAATTTTTACTTTGAGCCCCATTGTTTTACTACAATACTAATATGTGTATATAACTGAGGCTACATTCAGACTGAAGGCAAATGTGGCCCAATTCAGACTTTTTTGCCCATATGTGACCTGTATCCCATCTGTTAAAGACAGTTTGAACAGCACAGATCTGAGTTTTTCAAATCTAACCCAAGCCACTTTCACGTGTGATACGTATCTGATATTTTACAATGTGACTTCAGTGTGAACGGTCAGGTCACATTTATCCGACCTCTCATTGAAATCTGACACATGCCATAATTCTGCATCCCAGGAGGAAGAGGAGGAGTGACAGGAAAAGCAGATTTACTTCTATAAACACAGTGCATGCCTGTGTGGTCACGTATTACGTCAGGACCTCTTTTGCTCATGCAGGTCACTTCAGGATTGCATTCAGTTCATACTCTAAACTGATAGAAGTCACATTTAATGTGTAATATGAACGAGCACACAAAAAAATCAGATTTCACTAAAAAAATCCAAATTGTGCAATAAGACCTACTCTTGAACATACCTTAAGTTCAGTCACTTTCGTACTGGCCTTATACACACATTTCAAGTGCTTGTACTTCACTGGAATACTTCTATTTTTAATGCTTTATTACACAGATGTGCCGTGCTAACACTCTGTGTTGTAGTACTCCAGTCTTGAGACCATTTTCTGCCTTCTTGGTCTCATCTCAGACTTGACCTTTCAAGGACTTGGTCTTGACTTGGTCTCGGACCACAATAGGAGAAGGATTTGTAATTTCAGAGCGAGTTCTTGAGACCAACACATTTCTTTTATGTTCATGTTAACAAAAAATACAATTATCCATCATTACAAATAAATATAAATAATAATAAGAACACCTGGGGTTCCTCCTGTGATTACCCACACCTGATTGTGATCCCTGCTCTCCCTATATATTCTCCTCTCTCCCTTTGTCTGTTGTCAGTGCGTCTTTCTTGTTACCCAAGTGACAACCTTCTAGTCCTTGAATCTTGTCTTCTTGTTTCTAGTTTCCTTGTCATGGTTTTTGAGAAAGATCTGTCTGTCTTACCCACTGTTCTTAGCAGTTCCTTCTACTGGACACAGCTATGTCAGCCATGCCAGTGTTATTGTGGCCAATACTAAATTTATGTGATGTTTTATTGTTGCATTAATAGTATAAACCCATCCATGTGTGTCTCTGTATAGCAATTTACAGCCTTATAAATCTCATCAATCATATGCTAACCCTTTCACATTTAAGATAGTGTTTTTTTTTCTAAATATCTATGAAATAATTAATACTGTATAGTAATAGTCGCATTTAATCACCAAAAATCTCGTGAAATCTCAAATACTGTAGATAGAAGTACAAAAATTAAAAATAGACTGGTGTATCACTGCTTTCCTCTGACAGTTACCCTGTACCTCAGATCCATCCCATGCTCTTTTGTCATTTATCATGATATAATATACTATATACCAACATGATATAATATTACACACTACATAGTATCACTGAACTAACACATCACAGCATGTTCATTAAGATGCGTTGTTGTCTTTATGACAGATGGTGTCACACTATTACATGCGACCCACAGAACAGGAGAGGGACTGTCAGAAGTTTAACCTGTCTGTGGAGCTCATTCCAGGTATTTCATGGATTTACTGTCATTAAGTGGCCATTTTCTTCACCTTTATGTTTATTTATTTGTCTTTGTTGGTCTTTTTAGCTGGCTCTTTTGCTTATATTGGTATTTTGTGAGATTATCTGCTAAAAACATACCATATTTCAGAGTCTGTGACTGATGAGGAGAAGGTGTATACACTGAAAATAACACTCTTGTGAGTACAATGACATCCTCCCGCATCATTTCTACACAACCACTGTTCCCACATATTATCATATCGTCGTGTTAATTCTACTCAGTGTTTGTTGTACCTTCATAGGATTTCTGTCCCATTTACTTGCCCTGCCTTCTTGACCCTGTGTAAATGCTCGGCTTCTTTCTCTACACCGTTATTTTATTTTTTCTGTCCATACAGGTATAAGGACCAAAATCGTGATGCAACCATGTCCATCTTAGACATTGGCCTGCTGACCGGCTTCACCCCTGATACTAATGATTTGAACTTGGTAAGAGCTTTCACTGCATTCTGTGACTGGACACATTTACCATTTCTGTTAAAATAAATTATTTTTGATGATATATTTTTGATGATGATCTGTCTATGTTTGTTTATATGAAGTTGTCTCAAGGACCTGCTCGCACCATAGCAAAATATGAAATGAACCAAGCCCTTTCAGAACGAGCCTCACTCATCATCTACCTGGACAGGGTAACGCATCAGTCTTTTCTCCTTTTGTCCGTTGTCTCTGCTTCATTCTCTCTGACCTTTAAATGACATCTCTCTACAGGTTTCTCATAGGCAACCAGAAGAGATTGCTTTTAGGGTCCGTCAGACATTTAAAGTGGGTGTCTTACAACCAGCTGTTGTGTCTGTGTATGAATACTTTGAGCGTGAGTGACACTTGGCAAACATGCCATTCAAGCATTATTGCATCAATCAGTACCAAACATTTGGTGGATAAATGCTTTTTTGTCATTGCAGAGACACCTTGTGTGAAGTTCTACCACCCAGAGAGGGTGGGTGGAAACCTGCTGAGACTCTGTAGAAATGAAGAATGCACATGTGCTGAAGGTAAAGAGGAAGACAAAAAAGAAAAAGAAGTCTAACTATATGTGGAGCGTTTCAACTCAATGTAAGAAGAGATAATTTTAGACATAGCGGGTGCAGAGGATATGCCCCTTTAACATAATATATGTATTTGTTCCCCCTTTAACTCATAAAGACCCAAACATCCAGCACCAACCCAAACCATCTACTGATCTAAAATGTTTGATACCTGTTGATTCATTAATCCTATCCATACATGTAAATAATTGGTGTACAATTCATTTTGTCATCTTTTCATGGTCATCAGATATATGACCCATTTGGACGTTCAGAGGCTCCATTGTGATCGTAGAAACACCATCATCTTCTACAACATTGATTCACCAGTAAAACCCATGGAGTTGGATCAATGACAGTGGATGCAAATGCTTGGTTTATGTTCCGCTAATGACAGATTTTATTGAAATAGTCACTTTTTCTGCAGTTTTCTCTGTTTTTTATGTAATAACTATTAACTTTTCCTGAGTTTTTAAGAACATCTTCATGATCAGTAAATTAAATACAGGAAAACAATCAATTTATACTGATGAAATACAAAATACAGAGGATAATGTTATAAAGTAGAAAAGCACTCTGAGAGCACAGACCTCCGCCAAGGTAGTGTTTGTATTTTTTTTTTTTTTTTTTAAGGTAGTGTTTGTACTTTCCTCCACTAGATTGCGCTGAATGACCTCATGTGCAGCTCTGTGCCGCCAGGTCCTATCTCGCAATGATAAAGAATCCTTTAAAAAAATTCCTGGATCCAGATGGTGATCCAGATCACCTCCAAAATTTAATTATCTCTTCCTTGACCCAGAGCGGACATATTCCGAAAATTTCAATCCTGAAAAATTCTGAAATTTGTCCATAACTTTTTGAGTTATGTTGCTAACAAGCAAACAAACACACCCACAAACCCTGGCAAAAATATAACCTCCTTGGTGGAGGTAATAAATGGTGATAAATCACTTAAGAAAGTTAAAATATCAAGAAAATTTCATTTGGGAGCTGATATAAAAGTAACGCTGGGTCTTTATGGGTTAAAAAGATAAAATATTATTCAGAGATGGCACAATGTGTTGGCAGAGGGACAGCATCACTGAATGTTCAGTAGCTGTGTTCAATAGTTCAATAAATACATGACATATTATAAGATAACACAATATAAATTATTATAAATTATTGTCATTGTACCAACATTCTATGTACACAGTCCACTGAATTTTTTTGCACTGCCCCATATGGTGTAAAAGTAAAAGCAGTATCAGAAAACAGTAAAAAAAAAAAAAAAAAAAAACACACACTATAAAAACGAAACAAAAAATATACAAATAATAGGATCTATAAAATGTGCAAAAATATGCATATGTCCAAAAATAATAAATAATAAATACAGCGCGTCAAAAGCATTGCTGGTTATAATTGTTTGTATGGTATAAGGTCAAGCACATTGTGTGTCTTTTGTACTTGTGACTTAGATGCAGATCATGCCACATTTTATGAAAAATTCATGTAGAAAACTGAATTTTCAGTGGCTTCCCATACTTTTTCTTGCCACTGTTACTATCACAACTGTCCGTCAGAGGTGAAACTATCATATGTGAACGTTACTTTATTTAGTTGGGTCTGTTGTTGGTTTTACTGTACGTCTCTTATGCATTTTCAGAGATCTGCAGTATGCAAAAGAAGGAACAAATTGGCAATGATCAACGCATAAACAAGATTTGTGAAGCTACAACACATTTCGGTAAGACAGGATATTTGTGAGTGACAGAGTGAGATAGAAATAGTAAATCAAGGCAAAACTGAACAAACAATCTGCACATTTTGTCCACAGCATACAAAGTGAGACTGGAAACCTTGGTAAATGATTTGTCCACTGATATTTACAACATGAGGATAGAAACAGTTCTCAAGGAAGGTTGGTAGTCGTTTGCTTTGTTATTTCAAACCCACTGTCTGCATTCACTGCTTTGTTGAGTCAAGGTTCTGTAATTAATTATCCTCTGTCTTTTGTTCATGATTTTACTTCCAGGAAATAATGATGTAGGTCCTCAAGGTAGACTGCGTGCTTTCCTTGGTTCTCAACACTGCAGAGAGGCTCTAGATCTGAAGCTAAACAAAACCTACTTAATCATGGGCAGCAACACAAACATTCAGATAAATGTACAGCAGCAAATGTAAGTAAAAGACATCAAATATAGTTTATTTGTGGGAAGGAACCACATTTTTCCTTTTTTTATTAATCATTAATCTGTGTTATGTTCCAGCATGTTGTGGATTTTTTATTAAATGATTTGAGATTTGATGTATTTTCCACCCTGTTCTTGTCAGAGTTCAATACATACTCGAGAAACAAACCTGGATTGAGTACATACCCACAGATGCTGAGTGTCTGACCATGGAGTACAGATCTACATGTCTTGCGTTGGAGGACATGGCTCAAACATATTTGTATTCCGGCTGTCCAGCGTGAAAAAGAAGAACGTAAAGTATCCTTTTAATTGGTTGTGTACTAATGTAAAAGCTGGTGATTAAATGTATTAGCAGAGTTTGGAGTAATAGATTTATGTAAGAGTACACAATTTCACAAATAAATTTTAAAGAAATTGCATCTACTAGCTTGGTTATTAAGGAATATGTGTGGTGCTAATTTTCATAGATCAAGTCAAACAAACTTAAACTCCAATGCAAAATATAAAAACAATAATACAAGAACTTGACAAATATTGGGATTTTTCATTATGCACGTTTTACACAGTAACCCTTTCCCCCACTATTACTAAATCTAATATATCATCATGCATCACAGGTGGGACATTTACACAGATGGACTTCAAACATTCCTGGTTTGTGTTCTGGTCTGCTTTTTCATTATTATTATTATTATTATTACCCCCCCCCCCCCCCAAAATGGAAGCAAGTGGTATTGTTTTTGGTTCCATTTGTTTGTTTGCTAAAACTGTAGCAGCAATAATATTGTCTGAATTCATAAAAAATTATGTTTATAGATTATCAGTGACCCAGAATAGATGTGGTTATATTTTGGGAAAAGTAGGTAAAAGTTAAAATTTTTTGTATGAATTTTAAAAAATATTTTCCCCATCCCATTTAATTCTAATGAGCAAAATTTCACATATCTATAAAAACATAAATTTTGTTTATAGTTTACGCCAAACTTAGCACATATGTAGAGGCAGTTGATACTGTATGCTGACATCAGCACATACATAGACATGATATCAGCTGGATCAAAAAACAGGCCTGGCATCATTTATTATTATTACTTCCACCAGGAGGTTATGTTTTTGCCAGGGCTTGTTTGTTTGTTTGTTAGCAACATAACTCAAAAAGATATGGATGGATTTGGATGAAATTTCCAGGATATGTCCAATCTGGGTCAAGGAAGAGATGATTAAATTTTAGAGGTGATCTGGATCACAGTCTGGATCCAGGAATTTTTAAAGGATGCTTTATCATTGCGAGATAGGGCATGGCAGCAAAGATTTGCATATGAGGTCATTCAGCGCAATCTAGCAGAGGAAAGTACAAACACTACCTTAAAAAAAAAGTACAAACACTACCTTGGCGGAGGTCTGCGCTCTCTGAGTGCTATTATTATTATTATCATTATCATTATTAATATTATTATTATTTCTGATACTCACAGTGTCTCTGTAGAAAAATGGCTTCTGGACAAATGTGATTGATGTTGGTATCAAGTGAAAAATTTTTATTCAAGTGGAAAATGAGTCTTTTTGAAGTTGCATCCAAAAAGACATGTATCTTGTCAGTTTTTCTTTGGAATATTACAATGCGAGCATTTATTTAACACGTTTGTAGAAAATCATTAATGTACCAGTTACAAAATATCCATTATACAGTAGCTGATATTGTCAATATCTGAAATTAGAAACACAGCACGGAAAAAAGATGTGTGTGTTTGGCTTCTGCCTTGTTCCATAACATCTACTGGAAGTGCAACTCAGGAGGTATAAACAGCTTAAATATCAAATCATGTAAATTTTCATCTAGTCCACGTCTTTTTAATTAGGCCTCAAATCTCTTCTTAAGTTCCGACACTTTGATGGGAGGCAGGTCTTCCCCCTCTGGCTCCTCTGATGGACTTCCAGTATTTAAGTCACATGTTGGATGGGTTGGTGCGTTCCCTTTGCTGCCAAATGCAGTGAAAGGACTCCCAGGTTCTGCAAACGCCTTTATCCTGGACTTTACCTGGAGGCCTTGGCCGGACGCCTGAGGCTGATACCGTGCTACAGCAGATTGGACTCTCAGAGGAGACGAGGTCTTCTCTGTCACTTCAACCTGTTTT
This sequence comes from Ostorhinchus rueppellii, assembly GCA_030068375.1. NCBI lineage: Eukaryota > Metazoa > Chordata > Actinopteri > Kurtiformes > Apogonidae > Ostorhinchus > Ostorhinchus rueppellii. The sequence continues at coordinate 18,064,014 of JAQQZY010000001.1, forward strand.
TTTCTTGCTTCTTCAATTGTTTTTTCTGGACACAAGATGTGAGATTGGGGAGAAGATGTTACTGCTTCCCCAAAGTTTGGATGATGCTCGTCTTGGTCAGTTAGTTTTATAAGTTTATTTAATGCATCTGCCTCCTCCTCTTCATTCTGTTTCCTCTCTTTTGCTACATCTTTCTGCATTTGATTAGTTTGTCTTTCTTTCATTGTAATCTCAACTGTCTCCTCCTCCTGGTTTTCTTCAACTTCCTTCTTTTCTTTCAACTCTTTCTTGTCTTGTTCTTCAACTGTTTCAGTGTCTTTTCCAAAACTAACACTTGTTTTCTGACTTTCTTTCATCTTCCCTTCATCTAACTTTATTTCTGTGGAGGTATTTGCATCAGCTGTTTCTTCTTTGTCTCCATTTATCGCCACCTTCACCTCTTCCTGCTCCTTGCTCACATCCCTCTGTCCCTTTTCATGCTTCATATTTTCACATTCCAGTTGTGTACTGTGTAAGCCCTCCTCCTCCTCCTCCTCTGCTATCCTGGGGTCTTGCTGTTGCCAGTCAGAGTCTTCTGTCAGGTCTGACAGCTCCTCTGTGGTTTCCAGATTCCAGCTGTGCAGACTGCCGCTGCCACTGATGGACAGAGACAGGCTCTCCTGGCTGGGGTTGGCTGGATGGTGCTGGAACACACAACCACAGCTGACGTTAGACCATATACATACATACATACATACACACACAAAACGTATAGACACATCTATATACTTTTGTTGTCTATCTGGGACGTTTTTGGCTTCGTCCATCTGTGATGCTACCATTTGTCTCTTGCTATTTAGGTATGATAAAATATTTTTGCCCCCTGACCAATTATTAGGTTGTAAATTAGAAGGTTTAAGGTATACACTGAATACATTTTACATTGAAAAATATACATTAATTTGTGACGTAGTAGTTTTTGATATTTTTCATTTTAAAAATATCTGAAACTAAAGTTTGCCCTTTGAGTGTTTTTAAGATGGTATGAGACCAATTATGTGTAAAATATGTCTTAAACTTCTCTGGTTCAAAAGTTATGAATTAAAAAGTAACGGGCTGCCCATCCATGGTGCCCTTGACCTCGCCTAAAAGCTCCCCTGCTGTTTTCACCACTGGCCACAGCTCTAAATGAAAAGAATGGAGTTTGATGCTGAAGTCACACTGTGTGTTTGATTATGAGGCTCATGAAGATATAAAGTTATCATGTGGTTATAAATTATCATTGCTAAGTTTGTTGTTTGTTGATCCATGGTTCAGTCTAAACCGTGACATTCTGAGCTTGTTTGGACGATTCCAAACAGATGCTTCATGGAGCTACTGACAACACAGACTGTACAGAAACATGAGGTAATTTGTGGTTTTACTGTGACTCTTCTGTCTAAGCAGCGCTAAGCTAACAGAGCTATAATGTAAACTATCAGCTGATGCAACAGGTGAAGATTAGAAGACAGACGTGTTCAATATGTATCTGTAGATACATAGATTTGTTAGTATTTTTGCTCCAAAGTTTGTTCTGGTTCATAACTTCCTGCTGAGTTTTAAATATCAGTACTACATGCCACACCTTTAATTGACTTGCATCATTTGACCACAGACAGTTCACACCTTTTTGTGTCAGTTCCTGTTTTCCTACCTTTGTGATAAAATCATGACTGTCTGGTCCAAACAGGTCCAGGCTGCGTGTGCCGTACAGCAGGCCTCGGTCATGACAACTCCGGGAGCTAAGTGTGTCAAAAATCTCCCCCAGTAGATCCATCTCCTCTGTGTCGCATAGTAATGAATCCTCCTCCTCCTCTTCATCTTTCTGGAGCTCAGAATCAAGATCGACCAGGGGCCCAGACACAGCCCTTATGTGCAGAGAAACAGAATGGCTCAAAGAAGAACATAGATGCTACATATTTGTCTTTTTTTTATATCTGACTTCTCTAACTCTCACCCATCCCATGTATAGTTCATGCTGTCTTCATCTCTGGCACCCCTAGTTTGGTGAATCGGTCGACGGGGACGAGACTGACATGAAACAACAACAACAGAATAAAAGAAAAAGTGATAGATGGAGTGCAATTAGATAGAACAATAGCACAACAAAGTAATATAAGACAACAGAACAGGGAGATCAGGGGATGTGAAGGATGAGTACCATCCCATTTTCTGACTCAGATTCTCTACATTAACCCTTTATCAGGCAAGTGACTAATTTTGGTCATTTCCACATTCATTACAAAATAGTGATGTCAATAGTTCTAGTGAGCCAAAAATCTGAGATCCAATGTGGTCTCCAGGGTCTGTAAGGTCCACCTGTGCATGAACAGTGAGTGGACCTGCTTTGTTAGGGACCAGGAAGTAATGGTACTAATGTAAGGAATGATGTTCAAAGGGTGGATGTGGATGTGGACAGGGGTCTGGAGCAGAATTTATGTTGGACTAATGTTATAAAATACACATTCCTTTCTCATCACATGTTTGTTCTTGCATTTTTAGACACTATACTGCCAAAAGTATTCACTCACCTGCCTTGACTTGCATATGAACTTAAGTGACATCCCATTCTTAATCCATAGAGTTCAATATGACGTTGGTCCACCCTTTGCAGCTCTAACACCTTCAACTCTTCTGGGGAGGCTTTCCACAAGGTTTAGGAGTGTGTTTATGGGAATTTTTGACCATTTGTGAGATCACACACTGATGTTGGAGCAGAAGGCCTGGCCCTCAGTCTCTGCTCTAATTCATCCCAAAGGTGTTCTGTCGGGTTGAGATCAGGACTCTGTGGAGGCCAGTCAAGTTCATCTACACCAGACTCTGTCATCCATGTCTTTATGGACCTTGCTTTGTGCACTGGTGCTCAATCATGTTGGAAGAGGAAGGGGCCACCTCCAAGCTTTTCCCACAAAGTTGGGAGCATGGAGTTGTCCAAAATGTCTGGGAATGCTGAAGGCTTCGGAGTTCCTTTCACTGAAACTAAGTTGCCAAGCCCACCTCCTGAAAAATAATCCCACATCATAATCCCCCCTCCACGAAACTTTACCTTTGGCACAATGCAGTCCGACAAGTATCGTTCTCCTGCCAACTGCCAAACCCAGACTCGTCCATCAGATTGTCAGATGGAGAAACGCGATTCGTGACTCCGGAGAACCCGTCTCCACTGCTCTAGAGTCCAGTAGTGTTGTGCTTCACACCACTGCATCCGACGCTTTGACTTGCACTTGGTGATGTATGGGTTGGATGCAGCTACTCGGCCATGGAAACCCATTCCATGAAGCTCTCTGCGCACTGTTCTGGAGCTAATCTGAAGGCCACGTGAAGTTTGGAGGGCTGTAGTGATTGACTGCAGAAAGTTGGCGACCTCTTCACACTGTGCATCGCATCCGTTGGCCCCGCCCCATCAGTTTACGTGGCCTACCACATTATGGCTGAGTTGCTGTCATTCCCAAACACGTCCACGTTCTTATAATTGTTGACAGTTGACTGTGGAATACTTAAAAGCGAGGAAATTTCACGACTGGATTTATTGCACAGGTGGCATCTTATCACAGTTCCACGCTGGAATTCACTGAGCTGAGAGTGATCCATTCTTTCACAAATGTTTTTAAAAACAGTGTGCATGCCGAGGTGCTTGATTTTATTCACCTGTGGCCATGGAAGTGATTGGAACGCCTGATTCTGATTATTTGGATAGGTGAGCGAATACTTTTGGCAATATAATCTATGTACTTCTCAGATTTTATACATTTTTTTCGGCCACTTATTTGTAAGGAACCAAATATGGTCACTTAACCTTGATTTTCAACATAGCAATGAAAATTTTTGAAAAATAAGTAAGAAAGTCTTAGTCGGTCCTCCAGTAACAAACTAAAGTTGAAATTTTGGATTTCACAGTATTTCTATGGATGAACTAATAAAGGGTTAACATTATTATAATATGTGAAAATGAAATCTAGTTAGTTTTTGGGTTTCTGTGTGAGTTTGAGAAGGGGATGGGTTGTACCTTCCCAAAGTGATGTGTAATGGGCAGACGGTTCTGAAGGCTGTCAGACTGGGCCCGACGGTGGGACACTGATCCGCCTCTCTGAAGAGCGTGTTCTTCATTACGAGCCTGCATTTGACACACGTTCACACAGACAAAGGTAAAGTCCTAAATCCACCACACAATGTGTCTCCATCCATGTGCATACCAACATAAACACAAGCCCACCTTGTGGATCAGCAGGTTTTTTAACCCAGACTTGGTGAGACCTTTGCCCTGTAACAGATAAGTTGGTGTGATGGCACTAGTTCTACGGACAGTAATGGACAGTGGAAGTACCGACCTCTGCTTGTACTCACCCCTAGGTTTGCCTTTGACTTCATGTTGTGAATGAGCGCGCCTCCTCCCTTCTGTTAAAAGAACAAATGGACCAGTTTACTTTTACTGATATGGAAACAACGTAAACAGTATTTAACCCTTAAAAGACCCAAACATCCACTGCTGAACAAAAGGATCTGCTGATTTAAAAGGTTTATTAACTATAATTTGCTTTTTTTCTTTTGTTCAGACAAGGTGAGGTGAACAAAAGAAAAAAAACAAAATGTAATTATAGTAACAAGATAAAATGAACATGTTTAGCCTTAGGTTTATTAACTTCTGAACCACTAATACTATCAATACATGGGTTTGATCAAGCAGTAACGCATGGAGACATTGGGTGTTCAACAGTCTGTGTCATGTAATCAGAGTAACTTATATGCATGTATTGTACTTATTGGAGTACTGTAAGTATTTATAAGTACTTTAACATTATGTGAAACTAAATTTAGGTACACTTTTAAGGGAAAATGTCAAATTACTGCTCGGTAACATGGACTTGAAACAGGCATTAAATTTTAAGCTTCATGGAAACATTCAAAACATGTGGTTCTCGACAGAAATTGATATCAAGTTGGTTTAGATATTTTTAACTATGCTGAAAATAAATTTTGAAGTAAAATATTGAAAAGTCTCTGTTTTATTGACATGAGAATGTGGTAACACATGGACAGGTTGTCATAGTAACACCTAGATGACTCTTTATCATTGTATACATCACCCAAAATGTATCCAAATATCATTACTTTGTGAAAGTTTCACTCAAATATTTGAAATTATAAGTAACTTAAAAATTAAAAATTGGTATTTTTTGTTGTAACACATGGACAGGGTCTTTTAAGCAACTCATACATGTTCAAACTCATAAATATTCATAATTGTCACAAAATGATGAAAATCTAATACTTAAAACCTAACAATCATCTATATAATCAACAGATTTAATACATTTTCAAATTTTTCAGATATAATTCTTAGTGTCAAATTAAAGCTGCTGCTATGGTGTAAAAAGTACAATGAATAAAAACAGTTGTAACTTTTTATTCTATGGGTGGTATTTTAAAAAAGGATAAAAGTTCCATGAAAAACAGATCTTTAGCTAAAATGAACCCACTTGATAAATGATGAGTGCAAGTTTACTTTTTCATGTTGATGTTCACTTATGCTTGATCAAACCTACATGTAAATAATTGAGGTAAAATGCAGTTTCTCTGCTGTTTGCCATCAGATACATGATTTAGATCATCAGAGACTCTGTAGAAAACGTAGAAACGTCTGCAACACTGATTCAGTACAGAAGAGCATTAGGGCCAATGGAAAAAAAGAAAAAATTAAAGTCCAATATATA
>JAQQZY010000001.1:18133707-18144070 GCA_030068375.1 Ostorhinchus rueppellii
CATGTAAACAGTTGATTAAGATATTCCGATCATCCAAGATTTTGATCGGATTGGGAAAATGTGTTCATGTAAACGTGCCTATTGATGTTTTAAATTAGTTTGGAGTTAGATTGGACTTGCATTTCATTGCTGATCAAATGAACACACTATTTTTTTTTTTTAAATATACATCCATTTCTCACATTCAGGCTGCAATATATTCATGAAAAACCTGAGACAGGAGATATGTAGCACTAATGAGCTTAAATAAATAAATGACAACATCAGTGGAAACAGATGATGTGAACAGATTATCAAGTGGAAAGATAGTGTCATGTCCAGATACTGGGATGTGAACCCAAATGCAGAGTTGAGAATAGTCTTAGGTTTAAGCAGGAAGATAGTTTATTCATCTTCGATTAAAACTGAAGCATCTGTAATCCACAGGGGTGATCCAGAAACAGCAGAGGGACGGGCAAGGGGTGGATAACCAGGAGGATAGAGGGGATCCAAACAGAGGCACACTGAATCAAGCGACAGTAAAGGAAGGGGTTAGGCAAAAGCAGAGTACTGTACAAGCAAAAGGGTCTAAAACCAGAAAAGCCATCCCACCGGGCAGAGGTACAGACAGGGAACAAGACGGGTAAGGCTCAGGAAATGCAGAATTCAAAAAATGGATCGAAAAGCAGACCGGAAATGCTAGTTAGTGACTCACATAAGGTAAACTGAACTCACATAGGACACAGCAAACACAGGACTTGTATACACACAGGAGGGAGAGACAATGAGATACAGGTGCAACACATTAGGGCGGGGACAGGTAATCCCAGAAGCGGAAAAACGGAACAGGAAGTCAAGACACCAGACATGAAACAGGAGGAAAAAATGCCAAAAATAAAACAGGAAGTGAACAGACAAGACACAAAACACTAATGTCTAGTAGCAGATGTGACAGAGGAGTGGTAGTTTATCAACAAATAGGAAGGACACGTATTGAAATGTGTAAAAACAGTAACTAAAAGAAAGCTGCGAGGGGATTTGGCTATTTCAGCATCTGAAATGCAGAACACAATAGAAAGATTCAGTTCATCTGTTTGTATTTGGGTGTGAAACCGAGCCAACGCTGAACACCGTGATCTCCAATCCTGCAGACCGCTCTGCATCAACAACTGTCATTCATTTATGGCTGGTAGAACCATGTGGGTTTGGGATTATTGTGGAGAACCTTTGTCAAGCTCTACAATGGTTACATTCACAAATGCCAGTTGTGACTTAACGGTGCCAAAAGGAAGAGTTATGCTAAAGCTGTGTGAAATCAGGAGGGAAAAAAAGCTGTATTTGACAACACATACTCACTCTACACTCGAAAGGCTGACTCTACTCACTACTGAACTCAGACACATTTCAGGTGCTCTTAAAATAATGCGAAAAAAAATTACAATTTTAATCTTGGCAGCAACTGCAGGAAATGGAACACAATCCACTTTATTGAAATGAAAGTACATGTTGCTCAGTTAAATCAGAATACATCCCATTCAGAAAGTCCAGACCGTCTTATTTTGCTTCAATAAAAACCTCATTGCGTCATGCCGTTGAAAGCAAAGTGATCTCATATGTTAAATGTGCGCATGAAAACAAAGCTAAACTGGAGACTCTTTGGTGGAGGTAATGAAATGAAGCAGATGCAGGAAAGGGGTTTATAGCAATGTTAGATCAACAAACTAACACTAATAGTAGCTTCTAAATGCAGCCTGGTGTCCCCAACAATGCTGACGTCAGCACTTCTGTTCCCCTTTTGTGCACACACTAAAAAGGCCAAATGTTTTATTAATACTGAAGAAAATCAAAGAGTGCCCAGTCTAAAAACATGTGCTTCAAAACATGTGTTATGTTATCATTAAAATAATATATGAAGCTAATGTATACGCTTACTGATTAGAGTGAATAACTATAGACCAGTGTGTGACTTAGACTTGTAATCAGTGCATTATGGGAACATGTTGGCATCTCAGTTGGTGAGCAGTCATGTGTGGGGCATAAGTGTAATAGCTATATATAATGAGTTGTCCTATAACATATAAAGCTAATAATACAATTTAGATTTTCTGGGCAATGTATAGTGCTCTAGAAAGCCAAGGTAAGTTTATTTGTATAACACATTTACAGGGAAATTCAGAGTGCTTTACATAAAATATAAAAGCATCACGAGGCATACAAAGAGAAAGTTAAGATATAAAATAAACGCAAAAAATACAAGGAATAAAAAAATGTTAGTTAAAATGGACAAAGTCATCAGCGATAAAATGTGATTTAAAGTTCATTTAATAGATGTTATTTAAGAGTTTAAGACCAAGCTGTAGTCAACAATAATGTTTTCAGTCTGATTTAAATGAGCTGACCGTTTGACCTCAGGTGTTCAGGATGTTTGTTCCACAGGTGAGGAGCAGAACAACTAACGGACCTTTTCCACTGCGCGTTTTCGTATCGACTCTACTCGGCACGGTCCGACTCTACCCCAGTATGGCCCTTTTCCACTGGGGGTTGGACCTGGGACCCATTACGATTTTTTGTACCTGTTTCAGAGGTGGGTCTAGCCGTGCCGAGCAGCACTAAAATGTCACGTGAACAGTGCTGTCCACCGATTGGTCAGAGGAAATCTTGTCATACGCTCGACTAAGCTCGGGGATCTGTAATAATCCCCTGCTCGACAGACCTGCCATTTGTCTGAGCGTTTTCAGTGACACTAAACTACAGCACAAACGGCAGCAGTACCGCATCCAGTGCCTCCATCGTTGTTTACTTTACGGACCGTGGCAGGACACTTAATTAGTCGCCTGAAAACGACAGCACGGCTGTGTCGACTCCGCCGACTCCACCCACTTCAACTAGTCCCGACTAGTAACGGCTGGCAGTGGAAACACAACTGGGCCGGTCCGACAAGTGGGTAGAGTCGTGCCGAGCCGAAGCGTGCCGAGTAGAGCCGAGTAGGGTTCGCAGTGGAAAAGCGCCATAAATGCTGCTTCACTTGGTTTGGTTCGGATTTTGGGAGCACACAGTAAACCTGTCCCTGATGAGCTCAGGGGTCTGGATGCTTCATGGGAACTAACAAGTCTAGGATGGATTTGGGTCCAAGGCCGTTCAGTGCTTTGTGAACCAGGAGTAAGGTTTGGAGCTCTATCCTGTGATGCAGTGATCTGGTGCGGACCGGTGTGATGTGCTCCAGTTTGTTGGTATTAGTCAGGACTCTGGTAGCAGCATCCTGGATCAGCTGCAGCTGCCTTTAGACATGTGGAGACCCCAGGACAATCTAACCTACTGAAAACAAATGCATGGACGAGTTTTTCTGTCTTGCTTGGACAGAAAACCCTTGATTCTAGATGTTTTTCAGGTGATAGTGGGCAGACTTAGTAACAGCTTTGAAATGGTTGTTCAAATTCAGATTCAACTTCAAGAGTTCTTGCTTGGTTTGTAGAGTTCAATGACATGGAGTCAAGGTGAGCACTGACCTTTGACCTTCCTTTTTTTTGGGCCAAAAAACAATCCCTTCTGTCTTGTCTGCATTGAACTGGAGAAAGTTCTGGCCCAACCACTCACTGATCTGATGAATCCCCTTCTTCAGTGAAAGTAAAGGACTGTAGTTGTGTGGTGACACTGAAATCTAAAGCTGTGTCAAGTCTTAGGCCACGTTTATCTTGTTGTTGTAGGGTTGGAATGAATGCATTCTTTTCTGCAGTTATGAGAATCTGTGCACAGCCTTAGAAGACACACAACAAACTGAACTAAACGGATTATAAAGACTAAAGTGACATTTTGTATGACCCCTGACCTCATGACAAACGGTACAGACAGACCTATATGACATACATAAATGCACGTACCTCCTAAAGCAGGTATCCAATCTGGCCTCGAGGGCTGGTATCCTGCATGTTTTAGATATTTCCCTCTTCCAGCACACCTGATGGTTGTTATCAGGCTTCTGCAGAGCTTGATGATAGGCTGATCATTTGAATCAGGTGTGTTGGAAGAGGGACACATCTAAAACATGCAGGATACCAGCCCTGGAGGACCAGAATTGCCCATCCCTATCCTAAAGAAATAAATACTGGGTGCTTTTACTGCGTCAGGGTACGATCAAAGGTGGACAATCCCAGCTCCATAAAGTAAAAGTCCTGCCATGTATCGGTTCTACCTGTTCACTGATCACAGGTGATTCCACGGAGGTAAATAAACACTAGAGGGGGTGTTGTCAGTGGTTGCCTCAAGCTGAAATGTCCAACTGTGGAAGCTACAGGAAGCTAAGCCCCGCCCCCTTATGAAAAGCTACTCATGGCAGTGTTTCATGGTTAAAGCTTAAGAATAGGATTACCCATAGTCTTACAATTGTACATTTTTATAGAAAAAATAAAACATAGAAACAGGCAACAAAGAAAATAAATGTAAGCATAAATATTATTAATTGAAGGAAACATCCTAACATAATCACACAGGCTTTAAAAAAAAAAATACAGGCATTTCATGTGTCATATAGACCTAAATGAATTTTTAAAAAATAGCAGTAAGCACATTTATATTGCATGTAGATCCTAATATCATCTTAATAATTACACAATTAATTGATTCATAACATAATGATCACACATTTGGAAAAGGTGAAAACTGTGAATCAAACTGCAATTCATAACTTAATCATACAGGTTTATAAATACAAACTTTTCTTTGTAAATACAAAATTATCAGAATATACTAGTATATACTCTAGCATGTATCCAGATACGTTCCATAATAGCAATATGATAAAATGTTGATGCTATGGCCTATTACTTTTTTTTTGCAATGTCCTTAGTAAATTTGTCTTTGTAAGCTTAGTTTCTAGTGCCAGCTGTTTGTTTTCTATATTATGGAGTACTGACAACCTTTTCTGGACCAAGATGGTGGCAAGACGCTGCTGTGACAAAAGCCCCGACGCCCCCTCTAGTGTTTATTTATCTGTGTGGGTGATTCCACTGATGATCCATCTGCCCAGATGAGGAGTCGTGTTCATCCAAATGGGCTGGTTCGGTGAATGGTTGGAACAAATACATGGCAGGACTTTTACTCTGTGGAGCTGGGATTGTCCACCTCTGGGTATGATCCTGATGACAAGCAGTTGTGCGCCTCCTGAATCTTCTCAGAAAAAGGCAGTGCACCGCAGCATGATGCCATGTTATGTGGAGGAAGGGGTGTGTGTGTGTAGGGGAGGTGTTCTATTACACCAGCAATCCCCCCCCCCGCCAAAAAAAAACACCACAGATGTGCTCCCAAGCAAGCTTCAACCACATTCACCATCACCCTGAACACACACACACACACACACACACACACACACACACACACACACACACACACACACACACACACACACACACACTCTCAGGTGAATCCTCTTGGGGGGTAGCACTTACACTTTGGATCACGGTGAGAAAAATAGAAACCAGACCCCGGCATCTCTACCCAGCACAGTGGGTTCATACGGCTGAAGGTGCGCACCAGATTCCAATCAATGTAGACAGCATGTGGCACACCCCAAATTGCACTTGAAGCCTGCAATGAAATTTAAACCCAACAAAAACTGCACAGATCACAAAAAAAATCACCTTTAGACGAGCCCCCACTTGTTATGGGGAACACAACCGAGTAGAGATGACAGGGGTCGTCAGTTTTCATAGAACTTGTTTTAGCCTTGAAACCTTTGCTTTTACTGATGTACATACTTCCCATACATCCAGACTGGAGCTTAGTACAGAGACATGTGAGAAACGCCTTTGTCTGGTCATTGAAACTTTGTTAAACCAACAAACCTCTTAGACTTTTGCACAGTAATTGTCATAAATCTTGAATGCACTTACTTCCATTAAGCATTTTTATATTTTGTAACAGACCGTCTAGCCTGAGGGGGAAAAAAACAAGTATCTGGCATAAATTAAGTCAAAAATACATGTTGAATTCGTTCAAATGCAGATTCTCACTTCCTGTACAACTAAAGTATGATATACTGAAGTCTGAACTCTTTTCACCTCAAATGAAAGTCAGTAGATTTCCCGCTGAGACATATCGAGCCATTCTTAACTATTCTCTGTCGGCTTTATCGTGGCGTGCAGAGTCGCCTCCAGTGGCTCATGTTCTCTTATATGTAAATACAGGAAGTATATAGGGAGCTGTGTTGAACGATTAGATCAATCACACACTCACCGCTGAAATGCATGCAACTGTTGCATTATTCATACACAGACAAGTTATTACCTTCTGCACAACAGCACACAGATGAATCATTCGAATTCCATGTCATTGTAATCTCCAAAAGGTAGGCTACATGTTTTGACTGATCATATGTCATGTTGTGGAATAGCTGCACAGTGAAGCATGTGTTTTCCTGTCAGGACTAGACACACTTTAGTCATCTAGAACAGAAATATTCCTGCAGGTTACACAAAAACATATTTTAATATCAGGAAGCTGTCAAACATATGTCAGTTCCCAGTCAGAACACATAACGTTTGTAGCTGTGGAGAAATGACTCCTATTAATCCAACAGAATCAGTGTTGTGTCGTCAGAATTCATTTTAATTGGATCCATTGAGACATAAGACACAACAATGTGGCCTTTTATTAAAAAACAAACGAACAAAAAAACAATTTGCTTTCTCTCATGACAGTTTGCCATGAGGCCATCTCGAAAACTGCAACATATTAAATACTGGGACAAGATGTCAAAGCTACAATCATGTTCGTCGAGATATAGTTTATCAAGATAATAAGCCATGTTTATTTTCATTTTTGAGTCACCTGGACTGCAAGCAAAAATACCGAACAACAAAATTCTGACGTGTCCATGTTTCTCTTTATAATCAGTTTGATCAATATTTACACAGAATATTTGTTTTGTATGAGGAATCCATGTGTGAAAATTCATGTTAGCACAAAACCATGGGCAACCAAATCCAGCTCAATTTAGTCCAATTTTGAAGAAACAAAAGAAATAATAATAATAAAAAACAAACTTTCTGTGGAAAGACCTGAGCCCTGAAATAATATACAAAATTAAATAAAAGAATAGAAACTGATGGCCCTTCATTGTTAATATTAATGTCTTGCACTTCTAATAAAGAATGTTCTCACAGAGTGTTTACAAAATGTAACATGTTCGATTGAAAAATCATCCTGGAACTTATTTAAATTCCATTTCTTTCTTTTCTTTATATATTATAGGGAAAAAAAACTTTTTTCTTTGTTTCCCTTCCTTTCTTCATGAGGACTATTTTATGAGTGAATACCATAATATTTCATTTCTACTTCCTCTTGTACATTCATATTTGCCTAAAAATTAGGAGAGATGAGGTTAGGATAGGACCAGAAAGTAAAAGCTAGGGTAATGTGATTACATTGTGGACTACATTGTTTTACATTGTTTACACACTTACCATAATATATTATTTTCTTCTTTGGCTTTGGTCATCATAAACCAGAACACCTTAAATATTAAAGCACATTGCTCAGTTCATTTTCTCTGGTCAGAATCGCTTGATGAGATTGTAAACTTGGAGCTTTTTCTCCTTCAGGTTTAATTTGCTGTTATTATTCTGAGCCACTGAGAGCGTTTCAATCCAAACTAAACTGGACCATGGTTCACAGCTGGAAACGATAAATGGAAGGTTGTCTTCGACCTTAGGCATGAACTGTTGTGAATTAAATATATTACAGGTTGGAAAGAGCAGATGGACACGACAACAGTGGAGTAGGAATAAAGACTGTGCAGTGGTCTGCCAACTAAACACAGGGCCCGGCGGAAATGTGATCATAGTTGAGTATAAGGAAAATCTATAGAACTGGTCAAGACTCGCATGAAGAAAATAAGAAACCAAACCAAGGGACTGAAAAAGAACTACTGAGACCAGATAGAAAAAACTACAACCAGACAAGCTAATCATGTGGACCAAAGCTAATTCTGTAGGAGCCGAGCAGAGAAAAATACAAATGATCCAAAAAGCATCACAGCAAAACACGTGAATGTTCGCTCCGCTTATTGGTCAAAAGTATCTGTGCCAAGAGCAAAACCAGTAAATACAGGGAGATGTTTCAGTGCGTATTTCTGAGAAACAGCTTTTCGGGGGCCATGATTCCTTCTGCTGCTGCCGCCACCGCACCAACTGCTACAGTTTTCACACTCTGGTGTAATGTCAATGCAAAGGACAAAAGGTTCGCTCAGGGCTGGACCAAGACCGCCTCCTCTCAAAGGTCTCAGTATGGTATGGTTGTAATGACCCACATGACTAACACCAAAGGAAACGGAACCAGAACCGGATATAAATGGACTCAAAAGCATCCTTCCACTCGGCCATACTGTAGTCCAGTCAGTTTCATCAAAACGGGAAAGAAAAAGTTCGACACTGAAAAGCTTCATCTAAGAGTACCACACATGAGAAACTCCACTGCAGCGGACACACAACAACACAAGCATAACTTACAACAGTGACATGAAAAATAAGAGAGCCGTCGCTGTTGACCCACTAGTCCTCAAAGTGTACAGGCACGAACGCACATTATCATAATTTAATTTTAATTAATTAATCATTCCTGATGTCTGATGAAGTCAATAAGTGCTTTTCTGCTCAAGGTCCCGAAACCAATAAATACTCATTTGCAGCTGGAAAGCTTCGAACGTGACCGACTGCAATAAGATGCAGCTCTGATCAGCGTGTATCACTTTGTCTTTCGTGTCCCACAAAGATGCACGATGAAGACTGATGTGCAACGGCGATGAGCGCAGTCACAGTTTGCATCATGAGGGCTTATACATTAGTCTCCTCTCTGTCCAGGGTGTCGGTATTAAACTGGACCCTCTCCTCCAAACAAACATCCTCTGTGGTAGTGCTGGCTCGACTGGTGGCGCCTCGTTGTGGCCAGTTGCAGAGCTGCAGGGTGTGTTTGCTTCTGCTAGACCTGCCTTTCCCCGTGCCGTTGCTGTAGCACACGACTAAATGGCGGTTTTCTTCAGGCGCAGTAGAGCAGGGAGGTTTTCTTTGAGTTTTGCTGAGTTGAGGTGAGTCGGTGCTGGGGTCACTGATATTGTTGTCATGGAGATCAGGCAAGTTGCCGGTAGCGATGCTGCCGCTCTTAACGTGCGGTGTCTGGCTGTAGGTGTGCCGATACTCCTCGTCAATATCTTTACCCAGCTTCCACCTCTTCCATTTTTTCAGCATCTCAGATTGCACCTAGGGAGCAGAGAGGGAAGATAGTGAACGGATGCATGAAGATAGAGATGATTAAATCAGACACTGAGTAACTCATTACAAGGATGTCTCTTGCCAAAGACTACATTTAAAAGTTTAGAGATTAGCAGAAGGCTGAAGTTGTGTCTCTAATACTTTGTGGACAAAAGAATTAAGTGAACCCGGAACAAAGACAGAGCTTTCAGGGATATAAGAGTCGATAAAGGCTGGCAGTAACACTGATGATGAAAAATGTTTAATTTATCTCTTCTACGGAGGAAAAAGACGGAACTGCTGTGGTGGCAGAGATTAAATTAAGGTAGGACATGACGTGGACACACATCTGTCTCACCTCTTTGTTGATGAAGCAGTACAGGATGGCAACCAGCAGGCCCTAAAGAAGCAAAGGGAGAGGAGATTTCATTTTCTACAGAAACATTTACGGTTCATTTATTTTGCATCATTGTTTAAGGATGGAAAATACCTCCTTTTTCTGTTATGGCCAACAATCACCAAATGATTTATGCTTAAATCTTCATTATCCAACATCAATATCATTACACCGGATCCTATTCATATTTACAAGTCAGCTTATCCAGTAAAGCGAAGGAAAAATGTAGAATGAATTAACCCTTTAAGCGCCAAAGTCACAAAATAACACGTCTAGAAACTTGGATTTTTGCTCCACTCAACACTGCTTCAGCTCCTTCAAGGTCCAAGTTCCATTTCATGATATTTTCAGTTTCCCCTTTGACCCACTCCACTGTGACGTTCACACTACGTTCAGATAATTGTCCTGCTCCAACATGTCTTCCGCCGGTTTTTAGTGACTTCTATCCTCCCTATAGTTTTGATCAGTTTCCTGTCTGTACCTCTATAGGAATAAACAAGGCTTTATTCTGCGTCGTAAAGGACACCTTCCTTGAGGCAACCTCTGTGTGAATTTTGGATTATGGAGACAGTTTTTACATCCATGTTTTAGTTCCATTTTATGGCTGCAACTTATAAGCCACTGGACATTGTATATTACTAATATTTATCACTGATAATTATAACACTCATCACTGCCATCTGTATGTGACTCCCTCAGGGATTTCTTCCTTTCTGGGGGGGGGGGGGGGGGGGGGGGGGGGGGGGGG
>JAQQZY010000001.1:18146241-18159382 GCA_030068375.1 Ostorhinchus rueppellii
GCAATTTAGATTAGCCGATTAACCTATCAGTGCATGTCTTTGGATTGTGGGAGGAAACCCACGCAGACACGGGGAGAACATGCAAACTTCACACAGAAAGGTCCCACCTGGGAATTCAACCCAGGATCTTCTTGCTGTGAGGCACGAGTGCTAACCACTGCACCACCATGTCGCCCTGAGCTGTTCATTATTGAACATTATTTTTTTGTAAAATTAATAAACTGTTACTCTTTTACTCGATCCCATCTGTTTCCTCTGCAACTTGGGTCTCTGTTTTAAGTTCATTCATCACATTGGTGGTAGTTTTTGTAAGTTTGACATCTAGTCTCTGTCTCCGCCCAGACGTTTGAGGGAGATGGCTGCGTTGTGAGAAAAGACCACAAACTAGCTGTGTCCTCACTCGTCCGTAATTTAACGGCAGCCATTACAATAACAACCCAAACAGCGCACATGTCCACAACAACTTCCTGTGTTTGCTTGTTTTAAATAAAACCTTTCTGAATGCATTAGCCATTTAAAAAAACAAGGAATGAGTTCAATTACAATCATTTTAAATGTAATATTATATTTGTATAAACCTCTACTTTTCTTAATTAAATGTAATTATATTGTAGCTGTGTACCTCAGTACCAATACATATACAGCTACAGCAATATCCTAGAACAAATAGACCTCCATATGACCCATAAAGAACATCTCACAAAAATAATGCACTCTTTAACATACAAAAAAATAAGGCACTTTAACCTGTCACACCTCCTGGTGTTCATTTGGTTCACATATAAACAGTCCAGACCTCCCTTTCTCTGGCCACTTCCTGAGATCCAGATGCATTTCCAAGCCCAAGCAGAGACACAGCTCACTCCAGCATGTCCTGGGTCACCGAAGATGCTGTACTGACCCGTCCCTAACTCAGCCTTTTCTAATTGAGAAGCTTGGCCTCAGATTTGGAGATGCTAATTCTCATTCCAGCTGCTTCACACTCCCTGGAGGTCCCAGCTTGATGAACCCAACAGAACCACGACATCCACACACATCCAGTGAACCAGACACCCTATATACTTTGCCTGTGGCTACAAATTCTGTCCATAAAAGGTATGGACACTTGGTGACAAACAGCAGCTCTACAGGAGGCTCACAGCGGCCAGGACTGAGTCTGACCTACTGCTGTCAGTAAAACCAAGCTCCGAGGTTTTGGAGGGACTGAACTGGACCCCATATCCCCAGATGGAAGTCTTTGTCCTGATTAGTTGTAGACCTATCTGGTTTGTGTCCAGATGTGTTTCTGTAGGTGTGTAATCATTGTATTACACACATACGAAATCCAAAATGAAGGGAGAGATCCCAGACCTTTGAGGCTTAGTCTGATCATGACAGACTATTGATTCATGCAAAGAGGGTGATGACTTCTGCACTCTACTACTCTGTATGTATATGTTAATACTAGTATTTGTATAGTAACCTTATCTATCTTAGTTGTTTTTTTTTAAAAGTATAGGAATTACTATTATATCATTAGGAAGTGTCAAAATAGTAAAAGAAGATCATTTTAAGGTAAAAGGAAAATAAACTAATTTAGATCATGATCAATCTCATGATCAATCCAGATCATGGGATTTATTTGACTTTAAAAAAACAATATGAATCGGTGATAATTCACGCGTTTCAGTTCTGACCTGGAAGGAATTGAATAGCAGGTCACAGAAGAGGCGAATGAGGCGCAGCATGGAGCCTTTGGGGACAGATTCATCGATGACAAAAGTGAAGAGGATGGCATGAATCCCCAGGAGGGGGATGAGGGTCAGAGTGGACTTTGCTAACCTGATCAGGAGAAGAAAAGAAACTATGAAAATACAACACTTAAGGCAGTTTTCACCATAACAATTAATCTTCTAGTATTATTCAGGTGACAGAAAGTACAACTTCATATTTCAATCACTTTCTAAAAGTGTGGATATGTCTTGATAAAGGTCAATTGAGGCCAGTGAATACTTGCAACCATACTGATAGTATACTGTACAAGGGTTTACATGTTTTTGCAGTGCTTGCATACTGAGCTGATACTGCTATTGAATCTAGTGGTAAAATTACAGACTGTAAGAGGATTTTAAAAACCACTTTCAAACTAACAGAGTTCATGTTCACATGGCTGAAACAAGAGAAAGTGTATTAAAAAGAAAGATCGAAGATGTGGTACACAGAAATGCTTAGACTCATTGAGTTTAATTTTGTTGACAAGTGAACCATGATTGAATCAGATCTAGGGGTCAGTGGAGATCCCTGACTCTACGAACACTTAAGTTTTCTTACCTAAACTTGTAGTCTGTGTGTCTCAGCTGGTGCGCTCTAAGTTTGGACATCAGGATTTTGATAATCCGGATGAATATAAAGAAATTTATCTGAAACAGAATAATAAGTAAGTGACAAAGGTGAAAAAGTTATTTTGGTGATGGTGGCCTTTTTTTTTTTTTTGTTTTTTTTTGTTTGTGAGCGACTGTTATATAACTGACAGGACGTCCTGGGCTATCTTCAACGTGAACGTCGTATATGTAGTTACATCCCTGCAGACGCATCTCACTGACATAATCTCTCAGCCCTTGAACCAGACATTAACATCACAACTAAAAACCTAAGCTTTAAGGATTTAAACTTTTAAGTTTAATCCTTAAAAAGCCTTTTGTGAGGACAGACCATAATGTCCTCACACTGACTGTCCACACAACTACACAGACGTGCGTCCACCACACACTGAAATAAGTTGTGGAAATCCTCTTGTGTTTCCTGCCTCCTGTTCCCATAGACAAACATCGCTGTGGGTGAACACACTTGAGCACAAGTACATATTAACATTAGCAACCTCTGTGACCTTGTGTGAAAGCGTACGTGTAGACACACTGAAATATTTGCAAAGCTTTATTTCATTTCCTAGACTGTGTACGGAAACAGAATCAGCTTCTATATGTTTGAGTAATAGATGTAATAATACACGTCATCATGCAACAATCCCAAACAAACGACTGCAGGTCAACTGCGAACAATGACAAAAAAAACGTATGTGTGCACTCACACACAAGCACACACTTACACACACATATACAAAAATACATCTGTCAAGACAACATACACATATTACCAAAATTGGAGAGCTAATAACTTGAGTGCTGTAATAATTAATGTCTCTGTCACTGGAGAGGGTCTGCACTAGATCACAAAGTGTGTGCATGTGTTTGTGTGAGTGAGTAGAAGTGTATGTGTGTGTGTGTGTGTGTGTGTGTGTGTGTTGGTGCTATTTTGGGAGTTTTATAAAGTTTCAGTGGTCACAATGTGAGATGTTTAACCCTCAAAGACCTCAACAGCTCAAAGCACCTACTGAACAAACATGTTTAACCCTTCCATGCGTACTGGTCACTACAGTGCACAGCTATTCTATGGCTGTTGTAGATTTATGGTTTTGTTGTTTTAGTTCCACATCTGCCAACTCAGTGGACACTCATGCATTCATACATTACTCTAACTTTGCTGTTCTTGATAAACCTGATCTGCAGTCACACATTTGAGGGTAAATCAATTGCTTGTTGCTGTTATTAGACTGTAATTAAGAATTTTTTTTAAACCAAAAAGGATTTTTTTCCATATTATCTCCATGAAATGAGTAATGACTAGTATTGGAGTATGTTAAACTTGGAGAAAACATCAGAGTAGCAGGATTAAAAATGTTTTTCTCATAGATTTCACACAGCGTATCAATAAATACATGTTTCTTTGCTTCAGAAACTAAACACGTGGTGCTCAGCTGAGTGGACATTTTTACAACTCCATGAAAAATATGTTCATAAGAAAAATTTCAATCACATTGTTTGTTTTTTCAGACCTAAAGAGGAATTAAAAACACTCAGGGAAAAAAAATCTAGATTAAGACTCTCATAATCCATGCACGAAAGGGCTAATGACGTTAAAACCACTAATCCTATTGTTAGAGCCATAATGCAAATAAGTGGAAAAGAATTTAATTTTAAGTACAATGCTTCATTTGAAAGTAATAACTGTTATCTGAGTTGTAATGTCAATCTTAAATTTAATGTTAATAACATCTATTGGATTATTCTGTTAAAAACAGTAAGATGTATCAGCCAGTAGGGGGGTCAGAGCGCAACAGTCTACATGGCTTTGTGATCTCCTGTAATGGAAGGAAATTTCTTTGTTTTTGTAATGTTGTTTTTTGTAATGTGAATAATTTTTTTTACAGTAAATAGTTCAAAACTTCAAGAAGTCTCGCGTCATTGACTTTAGCTCAAGAAATGGACACAAAACCGGATTTTAAGAAACTGCATCTACACCTATCAATACAGTTTAAGAATTCAGGTAAAATGCAGTTTCTCAGCTTTTTGGCAGCTTCAGATCTGACCCACTGGGACGTTCTGAGGCTCCATACTGAACATCATTTGGAAGTGGTCATAGCAATAACTCAACAGGATGGAGCAGAAAAGAAACCATACATCTTAAGTGCTTTCTAAAATCCTGTAAAGGTCACTCAAACCTAACAACAAACAAGAGGTTGAATGATAAGATTCACAACACAGGTGAATGATAAGAAGAAATCTTAAGTATCCACTGTTTCTTTCACAGAGTTGAGAGCTAAACATGTTTGGAAAAAGTATTTTAGCTTTTTTGTGACAAAATTAGTGAATAAGAGAAGTAAATCACAGAGATGCGACCCTTAAAAACTACTTTGATCACATTCTAAAATACAGAGTATCGATACGAGAGAAAGGCAATAAGACTATGAAGAATTAGTTCAAAAAGTAAAATATTCTGAATTACAAACTGTATTCATACAGTAGATGCTGCTTTTAAGCCCATTACCAAGACATTTTACAGCGTCTGGTCTGGACACACACATAGACACGCACTATTCTATTCACAGCAACATCTGCCAAGAAACAGTCGGTTAGTGTCAGCTTGTGGTGTTTCTGTGTATGCAACAGCACTACGAACTATATCCACTGGGTTTGTTACGTTCATAACTTTGTCCAAATGTAAAAAACAAAAAAAAAAACAGGAGTAGGTATAAGTTCAACACACAAAACAAAAACAGACTTACCAGACAGGCAAATAGTATCGGAGAACGGATAATCCACCAATATCCCATGTTAATATTTCTCTCCCAGCACCTACACACCCACAAAAAAAAAAAAAAAGATATATACACACTAGACAGTTATTGCAGATATCGTAATCATCATTCTGTATTCAAAGCCTCATCACATATTCATGCTGGGAATATGAAAATATGAAAAGCTTGAAGGAAGTCAAAAGGAGAGTCTGTGGGGGGGGGGGCCGCACATCACTGATAGAAGCTGTTGCATCTAAATCTAAATCACACCAGATGTACTGAAATTCAGGAAAGGGACACTTACTCATCATTCTCATATATGTATTTCACTGTGATCCAAGGCAATACGAATATAAGAGGTGCACCTGAGGATGAGAAGCAGGATGTGAACGTGAACAGACTCTTAACTTAATGTCATACTTTACCATTATATCAGATTATTAACAAAAATATCTGCCAGTAGATGAGACTGTGTATACAGTACTATCTAGCAGATGGCTGACAGTGGTGGAATGGAAGTACATTTACTTTAATGCTATCCTGCTATGTATTTGATTCAACTGTTTCCATTTTATGCAGTTTTACACTTCTACTCCAAATATTATAATGTTCAGTCCACTCCATTTTTACAACAGCTTTACAGTTCAGATTTTTTTTCAATCACATTCTAAAATATAAACAATTTATCTTTTAATGTTCATGATAAACTGAAGGATTAAACGTCCCATTATGGGTTCCAAAAATTCTCCTAACAAATAAACTCCTTAAAACCTTGGATTTGCTGGAACATTAATTATCGCAAAGCTGAAAACAGTTCTGCACTTCTGAGCTCATGAGGCTTCTTAGATACACGTGGTTTTCACAGGACAGTAATTCTACAAATGTAGGATGATTATACTGAAGGTCATGCATTGTCGTAGATCAGGAGTGTTAAAATTATGCCCCCTGGGCCAAAACCAGTCTGCCAAAAGTTGCAGTCTAGGCTGTGGGATGAATTTGTGAGTGCAAAAATGACAGAAGTTATCAGTCAAGGGTGTCCAAATCATGTTAATTCCAAACTCCAAACTTTGAACAATACTATGCCTGTTACTAAATGTTTTGAACCTCTGTAAATCCACTGTGATCTGTAAGTTGTAATATACATGTATAAATGATGAGTGGAGGCCTAATATCATTAAAATTTCACTTATTTTCCAGAGAAATTTCAGGTTTTTCATGTTGTTCCCTTTTTTTTGTGAAAATATAAATGTATACATGAAAGTATTGTCATAATTGAAGTTAACTTATTTTTTTCACACAACAACAAAGACAAACATTTTGAGTTCTCATTATTTTGAAGCTGTTATTCTATGATTTGACTGGTCTGGCCCACATGAGATCACTTTGGGCTTAGGGTTGTAATAATGTCATAGTCTTACAATTAACCCCAACTTTAAACATCACAGGTAATTAATCACCAAGGCTGCCACAAACCATTTCATAAAGTACAGTAAACTAAGACCAGAACCAAAGACGCACCAATATGCACTTCCTGCATGGAACGAAAACAACATTACACATGTTGCAGTACATACTGTACATTATCTGGTTATCTATGATCCCCAGTGTTCATGAATCAATTTCAGTTTTTTCTGCTCCGGAAACAATGTTAATTTCATGACATTCTAGTGATTTTTGGATCATTTTTTGTTTTGCTTGAATTGTTAACTGGAAAAACTGATCAACAGTAGCATCAATAAAATAATGTACATGCCTGAGACTGGAAAATTAGTTTAATTATTATTCTAATAATTATACAAGTGTGCCTAATGTCACTAATTTGCATTATAATTGTAGGTACTACATTCAAATATAGTCTCCATTTAATTTAGTTTCTCCTTAAAAACAACAACAAGAATAATACAAATTTTAATATCTAATTGTAAATACATTTCAGCAGTGAGGGAATAACATTTAATTTCCTATGTAATACTAATATAAGTATGCAGGTGTCACACACTCTCTGTTCTTACCCCAGCCGATTGCCAAATAAATGTAGAAGTACTTCTTCTCGCTGAACACTGTGATGACCAGCAGGCTGTGCAGGTAGATGCCTTCCACCAGCAGCCAGTAGTTGTTGGCCATTACGCTGTACTGCATCATCACCACAGCCCCACGGCACCACACCACAGCCTGACACATGACAGAGCCGGAAAGGAAAGGAAACATTTAAAAGAAAATAATTGGAGGCTAAAACATTATCTGACAGTCCGATCACAGCTGCACCGGGGTCATGGCTGCTCTGTGACCAGATGCTCTGACAATTACTCTGTTACAGTTCAGTTGTCGGTTGTGACTGTGACTGCAGCACAAAGCTTAGCCTATGACTTGGCTGATGGTTTTTCAGCTGAATTGGTTTCCACATGCCTCTTCACCGTATGAGAAACAGAAACGTGTGATTTGAGCTGGAAACGGAGTCATATGTCTGTAATGAAATGCCTCGATTCTAGTAATAACAGACAAAACACAGCAAATATCTAACAAACTAAAACCGCTAAACTCATCACCTCCTTCAAACATTTTGTTCATCTCTGCATCATGAAACTTGTATTTTAAAAAATCAGTCACGGCTTCTAATCAGAGGTTTTCCGTCCTTTTGTCCTTCAGTAAGACTCTGCCAAATCTCATTCAATTTGAACTAATGGCACTGAACCTGTTATATCTCGGTTTTTCAAATCATTGGTCTCACACAGAGGCAGTGAAAATGCTGCCTCAATTGGTTAATTTATTTGTCGGTTGGAATCCAAAAGAAAATATTAAAACACCACAGTGAAACAACCTCCGAGGCTGCAGAATTACTCTTTTTGTTACTGAACCAGGACAGTAGTTAATGTTTTAATGTCTTCAGTTCCTCACAGTTCCCCTTGTGTGATGGTTAAAAACAAAACAAAACAGAGTGAAAATATTATACATAAAGCATGTACACATATTTATTTTATAAAGGCCAGGACAAAAACTCAAACTAACCCTTTCAGAGTCTCATATGGTTTTGCAGAGGTGCCATGTGATCCTCTGACCTGACCAATCAATCTAGACCTGCAAAGTCAGACATTAACCATCACATTCTGTCTTTTTCTGACTTTGTGGAAACTTTCAAAATCCTGCAGGTGGTGATGTTAGACTCAGAACAGGCACAATAATACACTTAAAAGATGAAAAAGTATTCCCTGGTCTGTTACTCAAGCTTAACATGATATTTAAAGTATATTTAAGCCAACACGTAATGTGTATATGTACTGTACATTCTTATGACACTAATTGTGCTTTGAGTATTAATTAAAAATTATAAAAAACATTTTTTTAAAAGCCATAAATGCACAACACTGGACCTAAATATTATGTGAATTACAGGAGGGGGCAGAACCTATGGGGAGCAGCCATTGTTGGTTGAACGTACTAGCAGTGATTCCTCTTGATCAGTGTGAATAAACAAGCAGCAGCAAGATTGAGTAGAGAAGATGTGATCTCGCTTGATGTTTGTGCAGCTGTAAGCTTTGTATTTCACCATTGTCACAGACACGTGACCCAGCACTGGTGTAAAAAGTGTCATCTTAGACCTTAGTCTGCTGCACAGGGTCAGTGATAAGTCCATCACAGCCCAGGTAATGGGATAATACGTCTCTGCCTAAATTCTATATTCATAAATGTAAATGGTCTAATTCACAGCCCAAGTTGCCTCAATTCAAAGCTGAACTGAAAGCCTACCTTAGAACCCTAAAAGGTTTAACAAATTTGAAAGTGATAGACTGAGTAAATTTAATGGCTTTAAAGAATTTAAATGAAATCTCTGTACCCCTCCTGTATATTGTATTTACTTCACTATGTTTGTCTTTCTGTTCATTGTTTATGTTCTGAACTTCACAAGCTTTTAATCTTTATTCGTGTGTAATACCATTTTTGTATTCACTGCCATTTTGATAACAAAGTAAAAAAAAAAAAAAAAAAAAAAAAAAAAAGTCTCTGCCTCCCTACCGGTACTGGAACTGCCCATGAAGGAGGCAGCAGCAATGCGTTACAAAAGTAATGCATTACAGTAACAGATTACCCTTTGTACCAAAGTATTGCAAGGCATTACTATTAAATTTTCAATAATATTTTACCCGATACATGTTCAGTTGCGCTTACCTTACAGCACACTTTTCGCCCATTAACCCCCCCCCCCCCACCACCACCACCCGAAAAAAAAAAGAAAAGACAAAACTGTACCAGCTAGGTTCTATTTCCTGTTGGTGTTCAGCCAGTGGGTGAAGATGGCAGAAGACAGTCCATTGTCCACATGGACATGTGCTCATTACTAACCCTACTTTACAGATGCTAGTTAGCATTAGCATGATCCCTATGACCAGCAATGACGGGGTAAGCTAACGCTTCTGACTACAATTCTTTATCAACTAACTTTCTACTGTTTAACTGTTGTTTTTTCCTATCCAACAATTCTGTAAAGCCCTGTTTTTTTAATGTTCAATGTTATATACCTGTTGGGAAGCACATTTTGTCTGCCTTGTGCATGAAATATGCTCAATAAAGTTGAATTGAATTGAACTATCTACCAGCGCCCTCAGCACCGTGTCCCCTATTTAAACATATAATTTTTTTTTGTTTTTTTGTTAATGCAAGTATTCCTGCTGGGATTCAACCATTCCAGACCCTAGCGTTACTTACTGAGCTATCCATCCACGTGTACTTCGGCGCTAATTTATATTCCAAGGCTCTCCTTTCTGTTGTATTGGGAGGAGGAAGGGCGCACGCGAGGGGGTGGGGTGGGGGCGGGGTTCTAGTTTCACACACGCCATTTTATACTGACAAACTGTATGTATGTACAGTAACTCAAAAGTAATACAGGAGTCATGTAACGCATTACAATTCTGAGACATTAATATTCTAAGGTAAGGAATTATGTTTAAACAGTAGCAAGTAATCTGTAATGGATTACAGTTTGGAAGTAACTTGCACAACACTGGTGACTTGGTACTCGCGCGACAGAACAGTTAGCATTACAAGTGATCTTTTAAAATAGCTAGGAATGAAAATTCACTGCAGGTACCCTTTAATATAAATTCATGCTTTGCCTTTTTGTTCCAGTGCATATGTATTATTTATTTGATCATTGATCCTTTGCAGACACAGAAAGGACAGAGTGGCAACTTACAAAATGCATTTTTTTTTTCTCTTCCCTGATGTCTGTAACCCTGAATATAATCAGAAATGGCAAGTGTCTTTTTCCTTGCCATTATTTAAATAATTACTATTACTATCACTAAATGAACATTATTTATTATTAATACAGATTTTGTCATTCAGTATTTACACTTAACAGATGATACTTTACAGAACCATTTACTTTATACAGTGTTACCCATAAAGTTGGAATAATTTTGATGTATAGATTTAATGGTCATTATCTTATTATGGAGCTGTTAAGACTGTCTCTTTCTATATTTTACTCTTTTTCAGGGGTTGGTGACATAATTGCAGATGAATCAGTATTTAAAAAAATATAATTAAAAGTACTGATGCAACATGTCAGCCAGTGGTTTCAGGTAATGATCAGACAGTGTTAGACAATTCTGTTTAAAATGGAGCTTTTTTCCAAACAGGAAATTGTAAGTCTTTGAATATAGACGTGGTTCTCTGATGTTAAGATGTAGATGAGGTTGATTATGTTATGTTTTTTGTCACCGGTACGTTTGCCCAGGTGTGTGTCTGGGCGGGGTTGCTGCTCCTGGGGTCCAAGGTGAGAGTCAGCAGGGCATCTTTGACCAGGATGGACACAGCTCTCAGGATGAAGGAGGCAAACAGGTTCATGTGGATGTTGTTCCTCATGCAGTGAAGCTTCCTGGAGAACAGATGATGGTGTGTACAGACAGTATTCGGTGATATTGTAGAAGATCATCTTCCCTCAGTTTGTGTATCATTTATGATTTAACTTTTTATTGCGTTTCCACTTTCTTACCTCTACTTTATTCCTCTTTCTCATCTCATTTTTTTTGGTAAATCTTCACATATATTTATAGATTTCCATTTATTTCCTCAGTCATTTGTTTTTCTTATATTCATCAACATCTTCTATTTTTACTTTTTTCTGTTCCTTTGCTTTGGACCTCAGTTTATCTCTTCATTTACCCATCAGCCCAAAGGTGAATAGTGTATTAGCTTTTGCTTGTGTTGGAATCTTCAGTCTTTATGAAACCTGGAGCTTATATCTACTGATTGAATACAGTGGAGGAAGAAAGTTTTTCGACACCCTGTGCATTTGTGATAAATTTCATCAAGATTCACTCGAAAGTCATTGAACTCTGCCAAGCATTTTTCCATTCTCCAAACCCACATATTCCGCTCTGCATGTGTTCTGTTCCATCAAGGTCAAAACTGGATACTTCAGTGACAAAATGAAACCACACCTTTCGGAGCATAAAATAGATTTTTTTTTGTTGCTAATATTTTGTGATAATATCTGATATTTGAGAACATTTTAAGGGTGTGCAAAAACTTTTTTTCCCCACAAATTTTAACTACATTCGTTTTTCTTGTAACTAGTTTAATCAATCAATCAATCAGTCTTTATTTCAAACTCAAAGGTCCATGTAAAAGCATAAAAGAAACATAACAATAAAACAACCACACACATACAGTAAATGTTAACCTTACAGTACACCAAAAATCCACAGCTACACTGCTTTACCCATGTCTGACAACTTGATTCATAACAATTAACAATCAATAAGATAAGATTAGAGGTGGGGAAATGACATGGTACAATGGTGCTTGAGAGCTCCTTCATTTGTCAACAATGCTTTCATTGTGAGTGCAGTTGCTCTGTCGAACACTGTAATTTACTGGATGACTATTTAAGATCTACTTGCATATTTTATTGCTGGAGGGAATTTTTCCAGCAGTTTGAGGTGCTAACTACCACTAAGGGGTCATTTTTTTTCCCTCTGTACAAACCACTGCATCATTCTTGCACAGTGAACGTGTCTAAACCCTCCTCTCCTACAGGTGCATTTTTTCCATTTCAGATTCGCTCTTATTTAACTTTTAATACTTTTCATTCTGTCCTTTCATTTTCATAACTCCTGTACCTGAAGGCGATGAGGATTCCCAGGGCGAGGAGTAAAGCCCCCAGAGAGAGCGAATAGCCCACTGTGTACATGATCCATAATTGGTTTAGGATGCGGCCATACTGTTGCTGCAAAGAGAAACAGTCAGTCACACACACTAACACTCCACATTAGACTTGGCTCAAAGAGCATTTGAAAAGATGAGTGGATTTTCACACACGTCATTTCAGACCGAGTCAAGTAAAGTGACGTCAGATTGTCCACAGTCGTAATATCATCCAACCGTCTGCCTGTCCAAACGGCTTCAAACATGGAAAAATGGGTGTGATACACGTGTATGTGTGCATAGTGTGTACACACCTCACCAGGGTCGTCCTCACATTCAGTGGTATTCTTGCGCGCCCATTGGCCATCTTCATTGCAAATTCTGTAGACCAGACCCCGCTGGACTGTTCACACAGAGATAAACATTACAATAAATCAGATAAAGACAATACGTAGAGCCGCAATCTAATAGTTATCAACTAGAAAAATGAATGGCCAACAATTGATTGTCGAATTAATCAGTGAAGTACACACACACACACATGCAGTACATAGACAGGCTTTCATGGCTTTTATCCTTTTCCCTGTCCAGTTAATCCTACGTAGATTTATAATATTCATATTGTTTTCTGCAGTGCATTTTTGTTTTTAATACTGTTTACATGTTTGCTGTACAATCCGTTTATGCATATATAACTACAAAGACTGAGAAATATGTGTGGTCAAACATTTCAGGAAAAAAACTGAACATTGCTTGTTTTTTTATTTTTTTTATTCATTCATTCATTCATTCATTCTCTATACCTGCTTTATCCTCACTAGGGTCACGGGGGTCACATGGAGCCTATCCCAGCGACTTAAGGGCGAAGGCGGGGTACACCCT
>JAQQZY010000001.1:18241394-18251598 GCA_030068375.1 Ostorhinchus rueppellii
TAGGGAACATGTGGGAGAACAGGTATTTCTGTTATGTATATTATTTGTTGTATTGTTTTATGTAAAGCACTTTGAGCTGCTTTTTTGCATGAAAAGTGCTCTACAAATAAAGTTTGATTGATTGATTGATCACCATGATAAGCATTTTGGACTGTTGTTTTGCATAGAAGGGAAGTCGCTGCTGATGTAGCCTTTGCGAATGGCAATGACTGAAAGCTTCAGTATTCAGAACACCCTGGGTCTAAGTCTATCCTGGGCTGCAGATGTAAATGAAATCCATTAATCTGAGCTCTGCTGCAGCATCCTCAAATGAAATCTGATCTCAAGTTAAATGCAGATCCATCTCACTTCTAAACATAACTTGTCTTGTCTTTTACTGTGCCTCACTCTGACTATACTTGCCCTGCATTATATTGCATGTCTCTATGAAACATCCCATTTAATGTCTGTATGACCTCTGACCTTGAACTGCCAAAGCCTCATCTGTGCATGATACAAACCAGATTCTTGAAAGGGCAATCCTGAATCAAACAGTCTGAAAACACACTTAGGATGAGCGTTTGTCCTTACACAGTTAAATATAAGATCCTAGACACATGTTTGACTTAGATTCAAGTAGTCATCACAGCAGAGACATAAGGGTGAGTTACTGTTAGACCTCAGCTGACTCGGCTTTAAGTTCAGAGGGAGGTAAAAGCTGCGTCTGGTAATTCAAAATCCTTTATTGTCATTTAACCCAGCGTGATGACATCACACGGCCTCTTTAAAGCGCTGTAACAAAAAACGTTGTCACATGGAGCACTGCCGTCAACTTTAAAGTGCTTATTTGAAACGTTTTATTTGGCACAGATAGACCTCGGAAAACCAGAGATATGATTATTTTAATTTGACAGTAGAAAATATGTTTATCTATAAATGTGCCCTTATACTGGTGGGATGGGATGGCAGGTGTTCTATTTCTATATGTACATTAACCATTTTACAAACTGGGAAAAGTGGTCGAATCCGCTTTTTTTTTTTTTTTTTTTTACAATTTGAATTTGATGATTTTTTTGTATTTTCTGTGTTAATGAAGTAGCTTATAGTGAAATAATAATTATCTCTTCATATAGATGAAGTTGTGCTGAAAAAAAACCCAAAAAAAACAAAGCATAGGTATGTTAAACATTTTTTTTATGTGGCATTCATTCATCCATCTTCTGTACCCGTTTTATCCTCACTAGAGTCACGGGGGTCATTTGGAGCCTATCCCACCTACTTAAGGGCAAAATGTGGCATATAGAGAGAAAATCAAAAGTATTAAAAAATGACCAAAATAGGCTCAGGACTAAAGGTTTAACATGATGAATGAAATTACGATCCACAAGATGAAACAAAAAGCACACACATTTAAAATAGAAAACAACAGCAAAGTGCAGAAAATAAGTATATCAGCATAGAATCGGAGACATGACTGAAATGTGAACAGATTTTATACATCATTTTGCAGTATAGTACCTTCAATTTTAGTAAACTACCAATAAGAATGACAACCTGGGCAAATGAGAACCTACACACATACTATATACTGTTTTAAATAGATTGCATAGCTGAATGCTGTAGTGATATTATATTTGCACATATATGTAGCTGCAGTGGAGTGGGTTATTGTTCAGTTGTGGTATGAGTCGTACAGTCTTATGGTGTCCGTGTCTGAGCCTGGTGGTTCTGGCTCTGACCCTGCTGAGTCTTCTGCCTGATGTTGGACAAACAGGCTGTGTACAGTGTGGGTGGGGTCCTTCATGATGTGTGAAGTCCTCCCCCAGCTCCTGCTGCTGTAAATGTCACAGACTGTGGACAGGCTGCTGCCCTCGGTCCTTTGTGCAGACTTGACTTCTCTCTGTAGAGCCTTTCTTTCTGCAGCTGAGCAGCTGCCATACCACACGGTGATGCAGGAGGTCAGGATGCTTTCCACCACGTGAGATGATCAGTGAAGTGGACCTCCTGGTATCTGAAGTCAGAAACCACTTCAAAAGCCACACCACCGATGAAGAGGGGGGTGGGCTACTTTTAGTGGTCTTGTAGTCCAGTGTTTTCCAACAAGTGTGTCGTGAGACGTCATCAGGTGTGCCGTGGAAAATGATCCAATTTGACCTGATTGGTTCTGTAAGCTAACAGTGTGCTATAGATCCATACGACTGCACCGATGACCTATAACATCAGTCTCCTGCTTCACTTTGCAAAATAAAAGTTAACTGACCCTGATGCACTGTGTTCTGTTGATAAAGCCCCCCTAAAAGTGATGCACAGATTAGCGGGTTACCCACAAACCCTGGGTATCAGGTTGGGGCAAGAAGGATATGCATTCCATACTATTATACAACAGACCTCAATCAGGGGGGTTGGTCTGAGAGATCGCTGGTGCACTCTGCAACAATAATAAATATAAACATATAGTAAATATACTTTTTGTGACATTTTTGGTTTGTGGTGTGCCTTGTCAAACTTGTACCAAACCACTAGTCCAAGGCGTCTGGAACCCGATGAGCTTGTCTGTGGGTCAGGCACCATGAGATCCAGTGAAGGGCGGCCAAAGGTGTAGGTGGGGACTGAAGGGCAGGTCGGGTATCTGGGCGAGGCACTAAAGACGTGGTCCAACGAAGGCAGGTCGGTTCGACGGGGATCAAACAACAGGCAGAGTCAAGCAGCACAACGGGTCAACGAGGAGGCAGGCAGGAACGGGTCAGGACGATGCCGGGTCAAAAAGCACAGGAACAGACAGACAGAGAGAGTAAACGCTGGAAAGTCATACAAAGCACTGAACAATCTGGCAAAGAGCAGACCAGGTTAAATAGACCACACCTGACGAGCCACACCTGTGACCCGCCAGGTGTGCAGAGTTGTCTTGATTCCAGAGAGCGGCCAAGATAATTGGCAGGTGAAAAGGTCAGAGGGAGAGAACAGGCAGAGCAGGGAGCAGAGACATGACAGATATAGAGAAAATATCATTTGGGAAGTGACACAAAAGTAGCCCTGGGTCTTTATGGGTGAATAATCATTGATAAACATTATAAATACTATATAAACTATGTACTTTACAAGCATGGAAAAGGAGAAAAAGACAAGCACTACTGTGAATCGAGCTCCCACCACAAATACTTTTTAACATCGGAGTTACAGTAAACTTCAAATGCATGTACTATGAATTGTGTACAATATTTATGTACAACTATGTACATAAATATGTGCATATAAGTTACTTTTTAATGCTGTTTCAATCCTGTCAGTACTGATAACACATTAGCAGGCAGTGGATCACAAAGCATCTGACAAAGAAACTTGTAAATATTAAACAGATCACCGTCATCTGCTTCACTCCACAGTGGTAAAAAAAAATAAAAAAAACAAGTACTCATCAGCCTTTCTTCCAGTCTGCTGCTTTTTTTTTTTTTTATCTGTTTTTACTTTTCCTGTCAGTCTAAATGTTAATTTGTTTTAGTGTCTTTTTATTCATTATAATACAAAGAACAAATCACTGAATGAAAATAAACAGTTTTTTCTTGGAAAAAAGTTATTGTTAAACTTGTGTCACAAACAAGAGTAACAAAAAAATGAATAAATAAAACAAGGCTGCATAAACAGTGATTTGATAGCAATTAACTGGCCTGTTGTTACTGTTCTAGTGATCATTATGTCAAAGTACTATAGTGAACAATAATAATAAAGATACTGACAAAGTCTGGGTAATGAATTTGGTACAGTTTATAATACATAAAATAAGCACAGTATGAGTTTGGTTTATTGATTTTATTAAATTTATAAATTGAAGGACAGACACAGTAAAATAAAATCTGCTTTTACATGTCAGCAAAATGTCCACATTATGAATGAAAAGGAGCAGAAAGAAGTACAAGCTTTAACTTTCTGCCCTTCTTTAAAGGAATAAGACACCCAAACATGAAATTAAGTCAGTCTCAGTCACCCTTAGAGTTAGAACAGTGAAAAAAAAAAAAAAAAAAGGTTAAAATCCGTCCGGGCATTGTCCTGCTTTGGGAGCAGTGATTTTAGCTTTAGCTTAGCGCAGTTACTGTAAACCAATGGTGTCGGTTAGCATGTCCTCCAAAAAAAGTGACCGAGACAATCTACTTTTTTTTCTAAATATATCTTTGGAGCCGTGTGTTCAGAACAAGTACAAATCATAATGCAAAACCGAACGAGGCTATTATCTGGGCAGATATTTACTTGGAACTATATTTCGCCTCATCACAGGCAAAGCATCGCTAGATAGCAGTAAAGTTCTCACGCAGCATCCACAACGGTGTATTTACGGAAGTTGGGGGTTTTCAAGGGCTTTTTTTTCACTGTTCTAACTCTGGGGGTGACCGAGACCAACTTAATTTCATGTTTGGGTGTCTTACTCCTTCAACAAAGTATTTGAGTGTTTACCATAATCATTTCAGCTAGAATTGTGAAATGCAATTATTTAATACCATACCTGTCATCACTTACTGCTGCGATTTCAACTTTTATAATTCAGTATCATTCCATGTCACACTGTCTCCTGACCACTAAATAAACTTCCTGTGCCATAAGTTATTAATATGTTGTATTTAATGAATTTTTTAATGACTATTTGATCTTCGTTCTTTGTTGAGACTGTTCCATAAATTGAATCCTTTTACGGAGTTACTGTTCCATCACTTTGGTTCTGAATCTGGGTTCTTTTAAGTTGTCATGAGTTACTCTTTTATAATACCTTTTCTGAATATTTATTGCTATTCTTTTATTATACACTTTATACACCATTTGCAGAATGCTATAATCTGTTACATTGTGAAATTTCAACACCATAAATTGAATGAAGAATGTGTTGGAAGGCCCTCCATACCCACTACTGATGATTCTTAGAGTTGTATTCTGTAAAATGAATATAAATTTTCCATCAATTTAACCTTTTGTTTGCAAAATTAAGCAAATACCCCACCGTGTCTTCAAGTCAGTGTTGGTGACCAGCTGATCTTCTAGAATTAATGCCATGCCATATTTTGAAGATGAGAAAACTGTAATTTTCTGGAAACAATTTCGATGTGTGGACAGACATTTATTCTATACTCCTCAGGCAGTACATTAGGTCAACTAAAGTAGATGTTTGTTGAATCAATGGTTTGATTGTTACACCTCTAAATTACAGCCACATGACAAGGGTAACCTCAAATCAAATGCTCCACTTTAGAAGAATGGTCCTTTTGTCTCATGGAGGAATATACAGTAGTTTGCAGTTTTACTCTGCACAGATCACATTATTCTGAACAGAAGCTAACGTACGCTGCTATTTTCAGATAATGATAATGTGATTGTCCAATGTGCGCTGAGTTCATGATGTATGTTTTTTTGTTTTTTTTGCTCGAGTCTGATAATACTAAACATGACTGACCTCTTAGAATTATGACTATTCTATACTTGGTGTAGGTTTTTCTTCTTTTGATTTTATCTGCTGAGGGATGGTGTAATTTCCCTTAGAGCACAGGTGTCAAACATGTGGCCCAGGGGCCAAATCCGGCCCGCCAAAGGGTTCAGTCTGGCCCTTGGGATGAGTTTGTGAAATGCAAAAATAGATAGAGATATTAAGAATTATTTTTGTTCAGGTTCCACATTCAGACCAATTCAATCTCAGATGGGTCAGATCAGTAAAATATTATCATAATAACCTATAAATACTCACAACTCCAAATTTTTCTCTTGGTAGAGATAAATATTTTCATGTATTGACACTAAAACAAAAGTATAATTTCACAAAAAATGTAAATAATCTGAACAAATCTGGAGAACCTGAAATGTCTTCAGAAAAGTGTAATTTAACAATATTTTTCCCTTTACTAAATGTTTTGTAGATTCACTGTGTCTAAGTTCTAATGAACATGTGGAAATGATAAACTGAAGCATAATATTGTTAAAATTACATTTTCTTTTTTTTCTCATGTTATTCACATTGTTTGAAAGGATAGTTTGTAGATGTAAAAAAAAAAAGGTCATTGTTTAATTTTACTTTTTTCACTCTAAAAACAGAAAAATTTGGGGTTGACATTGTTTATATACGTATTACTATGTTATTATTTTACTAGGTCGACCCACCTCAGATCAGATTTAGTTGAATGTGGCCCCTGAACTGAAATGAGTTTGACACCCCTGCCTTAGAGGATGCATATGTATATGGACCTTCTCTTAAGTATTAAGAGTAGGGACACATCAGAAGAGCCTCTTTACCAGCGGAAATTACACATCAACTGAGCGTCCCAGAAGATGCACACATCTAAAAAACGAAATCCATGAAAATATGAAGGATGCTGTCGATCAAATCACATGCTCTCCAAGCATTGTGAAAATTACTGAGCTCCACAAAGGAAGGTTCCTTTTAAGATATGTCTGCAAAAAGGTCAATGAAAAAAGGTCAATGAAAAAAGCAGAACAAGTTTGACATTTTTACTGAAGGTGGGGGTGGGGCACCACTGTAAAAAGGTACCACGTGTTGCTCACCTGGACTAATGGCCCTTTTCCACTGCACGTTTTTGTAACAGCTCTACTCGGCACAGTTCGACTCTACCCCAGTATGGCCCTTTTCCACTGGGGGTTGGACCTGGGACCCATTACGATTTCAGAGGTGGGTCTAGCCGTGCCGAGCTGGCACTAAAACATCACGTGAACAGTGCTGTCCACTGATCGGTCAGAGGAAATGTTGTCATACGCGCGACGAAGCTCGGGGATCTTAAATAATCATCCGCCAGACAGACCTGCGTCTGTTTAGGTGTTTTCAGGAACAATAAACTACAGCAGCAGTACCGCATCCAGTTCCTCCATCATTGTTGCTTACTTTACTGACACTTTATTAGTTGCCTGAAAACAACGGCACAGCTGTGTCGACTCCGCCAACTCCAACCACTTCAACACGTCCCGACTAGGAACGGCTGGCAGTGGAAACACAACCAGGCCGGTCCAACAAGTGGGTAGAGTCGTGTCAAGCCGAAGTGTGCCGAGTAGGGTTTGCAGTGGAAAAGCGCCATTAGAGGTTGCGCAGACGTTCAACACTAATTCATGCTTAAATGCTGTTCTGCACTTTGTGTGAGAGAAGCCGTGTCAATAAACCAATCAGATAATGCACCTATTATATTGGTGCAGAATGTGAATTTTGCAAAGCACAACAGAAGCAGAACCAGGAGGTCATACAAGACATTTAGTGGCTACAAATGGACTTTCAATCCACCAGCAGGGTCACATCCTGGAGCTGTCTGGGAAAGATAAATCCAGTCAGTGAGAAAATACAAAAAGTGCAAAATCAGTCTTAAAAGAACAAATTATTGATGAAGCCAATATAACCCAGGTCACAGGAGTGCAATTTGTGAAATTATTTTTTATTATTTAATTTCTAGAACAAATGAACTATGTGGCAGAAACATGGTAAATATTGCCATTATGTTTATTTTTCTGTGCCTGCCTGCACTACATAAAGCCTTCAATATAAACAGTGGTACAACACTTCCATAGACTCCCACTCCCACAAAATAAGGATCCACTTCTGGGTTCTGGAGGTACCGATTGTTCCGACATTGAGCGCGACTCCATCAGAACACATTCATTTCTATTGCAGCTGGTGGTCTTCCAAATTATCGAGTATATTTCCTGTAGACATTTCTGTTGTAAATTCTGTTTTCTTAGGCATGTGTTAGCATTTGTATAAATCTGTATCTTAAACAACTCTTATGTTGTATTTTCAGCTGTAGTCCTACAGTTAGCTAGCTTGACTCGTTCAGCTGTTGAGATTTAACCACAAATTCTGGAGTTTTAAAGATAAAGTGATGTTAGTACAAATGTTGTCATCAGTGGGTTTTATTTTAGTTTTGCTGAACATGGGGTGTTTGGTTTAGTTTGTCAGCTGAGGTCATGTGCTAATTAGGAGGAGAGCTGCTGTAGAGCTGAGCTCTGCCAATAAAAGTTCATTAAAGTTATTATTCATGAAGTACCTGAAACTTGTGTAACTTTGCAAAAGATCTAGTTGCCACATATTGAATTTGGTGGTGGCTCAATGTAACTGTCAGTATGATGTCCAAATGGATATCAATGTGAAAGAGACCATCATTTGACTGTAGGGCTCCCACGATTAGTCGACTAATCACAATTATGTCGACTATTAAGATTGTCAACAACTAATAGTCGACGTGTCATTTTTACCAAAACGTGACATATGAACACTGCAGACCGCTGATTGGTCAGACAGTTTTCTCTGTGGCCCGCCGTTTTACACAGAGGGAGGGAGGTCCCTCTGTGTGCCAGGAGGCCGCGCCATGGCCAATGGCGGAGCAGCTCCGACTGGAACAGTACCGTAAAGTATGTAATAATTATGCCGTTCATATCCTTCCACAATTATCAGATTGATTCCTGTAGGTTGGAGTTTAAGCTTTGACATATTTACAAGTAAACAGTGATTCAGAAAACCTGAAACAAGCACAAGTGAAGTTCCTCAAGACATGTAATTACACCAGTGAGACATTTTGAGAGTTTTTCAGTCTCGTAACATTTCTGAGAGTTATGGCTTAACAGCTTTGTTTTAATGACTCGCATTACTGTCACAGATGATAAAAAAAAAAAAATGAAACCATTATCCAAGACAAGGAAATGATTCAAAGAAAAAAAAATGGGGAGGACAATGGGAGAAAAAAGGAAGGTGATGGAAGACTTTTTGTCAAGAAGTTACAGATGGAGGTTTCACAGCCTTGGATTACTTCAATTACAGCAACAGACGTGAACCTGACTGACATCAGATTGCTTTCATAGATCAGACTACAGGCATGTATGCACATAAATATAACTGGCCTTCCAATGGCTTCAGTCATAGATGAGATGCTCTCACGCACACCTACAACCCATTCACTCCCTTCCCATCATATACACACACATACACTGAGTTGAGCGTGTCAAAGAGAAGAATGTAAGTAATTACGCGTCTACAAGACCATTTCTCTTTAGGGCTGTGACAGTTATTTTTGATCCGATGATAGGAGAGCAGTCCTCGTGTGGGGCCGGGTCAAGAGGGATTACCTTCCAGGTCTTAAACCAAGAAGTCTGGTATTAATCTTCCACAGACACAGCTTTACTTGCATAAATATACAGACAAAAACACTCGACACCAGCAAACATCTACCTCCCACAACTCAGTCAGAGCATGAGTTACGATCATTGACTTTTCCCTCGGAGCACAAATGTAGTGTGCATGTCAGAGAGAGAATTCCTCCTTCCACATTTGTTACACTGTTCTTGGCAGCTGCATCGGTCTTCTTGGTTTAAATGAAGTAATGAAGTGTGAGGTGTTTTCTGGTCTGTGTGAGTGAAAGAGAGTGAGAAAGAAAGAGAGAATCAGCATGGTAACACGCAGCTCTTTTCTCTTATACACTGATAAATCAATAAACACCAGCCTATATACGCAAAACAGGAGTGGGTATATGTACACAAGGCAGGAAATGCCGTTGTATCGGGGTCTATTTGAATGGTTTAGAAGTGGGGTTATAGCAGTGTTGGGCCATATTTTTCACACCAAGGCCTTAACTTGACTTAATTCACTTTTTAATATCAATACTTTACCATTGAAACTATGCAAAAATACACAATGTAACAGGGTATTGCATCACAGACAAGCATCTCATGAATGCCATAACTAAAGCAACAGACCCAGTGAGCCACAGCTGCACCATAAACATCATCTCATCAGCAATATTTACTGGAAAGAATGACAAAAAAAAAAAAAAAGTGAATATAATACATTATACTTATGCTGTTTAACTCCCCCACAAAATTATAATTTCATGCAACAATATTTTTTCACAACGTATATTGCTTTAATTTTAATATTTTATGTGGAACATACTACTTTTGAGTTGATACTTCTTGTGGTATAAGTATGTGGGAAACAGCTTGACTTGCAAACTCCAGCCAAAATGAGGAAATATCCCTGGAAATTGGGCTGCTCGATTATGGAAAAAAAACAATATTACGATTATTTTGGTCAATATTGAAATCACAATTATTCAAACGATTAATTGTGAGTTTCACAAAGCATTTATTTTGCCTGGCGAATGCGCAGACCCCTCGGGTGTTTCCGCTCAACTTCGTGAGCACACCTGGGGGTCTGGAAGCTCTTCGACAACGCTCTTCAGCTAAAACTTGAAATGTGTACGGC
>JAQQZY010000001.1:18289616-18299861 GCA_030068375.1 Ostorhinchus rueppellii
CTATCCTGAAAATTTCATCGAAATCCGTCCATTACTTTTTGAGTTATTTTGTACACAGACAAACAGACAGACAGACAGACAGACAGACAGACAGACAAACAGACAGATAAACGCCGGCAAAGGAATGATACAAGGACCAATAAATTACATTTTGGTGAAGATCAAACACTAGCTTGGCAGAGGTCTCCACTCTCTGAGTGCTTTTCTAGTTCTATTATTTGAACCATTTAAGTAATAAAATAATAAGGTATGTTGGGTTGAACTAATGTGATATCCTCCTCAGATCCAGCAAAGTAAAGTTGTTTTTTGTTTGTTTGTTTTTGTTTGTTTATTTTGCATTAAATAATTGTCTTGAGTCAAAACAGCATAATGCGAAAGATTTGTTTCAGATACTTTTTAAAAAATAGAATATCTTTTGCATGTGAGCAACATTGTTTATTTATTTATTTATTTATTTATTTATTTATTTATTATCAGCATTTATTAAGTAACACTGTGGAACTCATCTTATTAAATGGCTCCTATATTAAAATGTAATCCTCTTTTCTTTTGCAAATAAGAAAATGTGAGAATGCTGTACATTTCCTGTTTAGACAAATTAAATCATGAGATGTGCATGTGTAATTTATTGATAAAGATTTACCGGTGATGCACGGCTGACATTTTGAATGTATCTGCCTATATCTTTTTTTTTTGTCCGTACAATAGTAGTGAAGTAAATACACACAGTATGATAACTGTCAGTTTTTATTATAGAGTAAATAGTAAGCACGGGAACCCTATTTAGTATATTAGTTATCTATAAAAATGTGTAATCCAATCCAATCCACTTTATTTAGCACATTTAAACAAGATGCTTCACACAGAATTGTAAAAACAATAAAACAAATACAAGAAAATATACTAAAAAAGACAAACAATAAATAAGTATATAAAACTACAACAATGCTATAAATAAAACAATAAAATAAAATACTTAAAAGTAATAAAACACATAAAAGACACAGAGGACCAAACAACTCAGTTAAAAGCCAAGGAATTAAAATGGATCTTAAGATGAGACTTAAAACACTTCACCGTAGATTAACTCTTAGAAAATAAAATACACACCTTTTAATGTTGATCAGTTTTTCAGTGTCCGCAGATGGTGCGATGGTCCTTTTGGTGGTAAAGCAGTGTTTTGTTTTGTGGAGTTGCTGATGTGTTTGTACGTTTATGACTGACCAGCTTGTTTTTCTGAGTCTCATACACAGGCTTGTAGGAGGGCAGCAGTGTGTAATAATGCATACTAAACACACACGCAGCTAGTTATGCACACACAAAAAAAAGACAACACAAGGACACTTTGTTACAGACGCTCCAAGTGACACATGCTCCAGTAGA
The DNA here is from genome assembly GCA_030068375.1 of Ostorhinchus rueppellii. Lineage (NCBI taxonomy): Eukaryota > Metazoa > Chordata > Actinopteri > Kurtiformes > Apogonidae > Ostorhinchus > Ostorhinchus rueppellii. The sequence continues at coordinate 18,291,000 of JAQQZY010000001.1, forward strand.
ATGTGTTTATATTTGCTTCCTGGAGTGGGAAGACTGATGATGACTAAGAAAAAAAAGAGTAAAAAGTGAAAACCTGGAGCCAAATGTACCAGAAAAAAACCCCCAGAATCAAACAAAGTGTAAAAAAAAAAACTGTATCTTTCACATGGTCTTGTCTTTCTTTGTTATGCGCGGAATACTTATTGAGCATTAAGTTCTTTTAAACTGGTCCACAGTAATTTTAGAAATGATTAAATGTGCCAAATCTAACATAATTCAATAAGATAAAGCTAAAAAAAAATTTACAAATGTGCTGATTAGCTGAAGTATTATTACATTTACTGTTTTATGTACATTTATACAATAGATTTATAAATCTTCCAGTAGAAATAAACTGTAAAGTGAATGTATTGTAATGTACCCTACTGAGTAAAACCCATTCTCTTATTAATTGTCACAGTTTCACAAACTGACGCAAAACTGTATCCAGGAAATTACAATCAATTACAATTTTTTTCCTAATTTTTCTTCCATCCATCCATCCATCCATCCATCCATCCATCCATCCATTTTCACATTTAGTAAAATTGCATCACTTTTATTCTGGAGGTATTTTACTCAGGCTATTGTTGTAGGCTGTTTTGTAGTCAGCTATTGGATGACATTACATCTATATTTGTTCTGTGCAAGTACAGAATATTATTTACTTTGTTATTTTCCTTTTCTGTCATTTTTGTGTGCCTTTTTTACTCATGTTTTCTGTCTGAAAACTAAAAGAGCCTACTGATTGATATTTTCTCATAGCATCATTACCTCTGCCAATGAGGTTATGTTTTTGCTGGTGTTTATCTGTTTGTCTACTTATCTGTTTATCTGTTTGTGTTCAAAATAACTTGAAAAGTTCTGAAGGGATTTGGATGCAATTTTCAGGAATTGTTAGAAATGGGACGAGGAACAAGTGATTACATTTTGTTTCTTTATGATTGGGAGATAGGGCATGATGGCGCAGCTCCTATGAGGTCATTCAGTGCCATCTAGTGGAGGAAAGTACAAACACTACCTTAAAAAAAGGACAAACACTACCTTAAAATAAAAAAAGGACAAACACTACCTTAAAAAAAAGGACAAACACTACCTTAAGAAGGACGAACACTACCTTAAAAAAGGACAAACACTACCTTAAAAAGGACGAACACTACCTTAAAAAGGACAAACACTACCTTGGCGGAGATCTGTGCTCTCCAAGTGCTTTTCTAGTTTTTCATGGTTTACTTTGAACATCTTCTCCTTTGGTTAAATAAACTAAATGAATAAATTACATTAAATTAACCCTTTCATGCACACTGGTCACTACAGTGGACAGTTATTCTACAGAAGTTCTCTAGTATATTTGTGGATTTTGTTATTTTAGTTTCATATCAGCCAACACAGTGGACACTTGCGTATCCTCCCAAACACAGCAATTCATACCATCACTGTAACTTTGCTGTTTTTAATAAACCTGATCTGCAGTAACATGTTTGAGTGTAAATCAGTTGCTGATTATTGTTATTAGACTGTGATAAAAAAAAAAAAATTAAACAAAAAAAGTTTTTTTTTGCATGTTATCTCTATGAAGTGAGTAATAACTAGTACTACCGTACATCAAAATGGGAGAAAACATCAGATTATCTGCATTAAAAATGTTTTTATTTCATAGTTTTCATACAATATATCAGTAAAAACATATTTCTTAGCTTCAAAAACTAAATGCATGGTGTCCAGCGGAGTGAGTGGAAATTTTTGGAACTCCATGAAAAATAGGTTCATGATCAATTTTTCAATTGCATTGTTTTTTTTCATGCCTAAAGAGGAATAAAAACACTCAAGAAAAAAATCTTGATTAAGGTTCTCATAATTCATGCATGGAACGGTTAAGCTAATATTTTTTTCTGGCCTTAAATACCTTTATTTATTTATTTATTTATTTATTTTTTATATTTATTATCAAGCAGTCCTCTCTACCTTTGCTGCATTTCACTGTTTTTTGTCCAACAATGAGCTGAACTTTAATTGTTGAATGAGGCATAAAAATACCTGTAGTTTATTTACTTGATGTTGGGCTTATGTCCTCAAAACACCAAATCTCTGTTAAGGGTGCAGAAGCTGAGATTATGTTGTCAGCTGATTTGTCATGTGAGTGGCCTACACCGAAGCTTTTGAAGTGTTCCAGTTGCTGTGGGCTGGTTTTCCATGTGGATATTTGATCCTCTAAGTTTCGTTTCTCCGGAATCCACTGTAGCAGGGGGGGGGGGGGGGGATTAAATAGTAACTCGCACAAACACTGACTCATTGGGATCTCCAGGACAGGGTTTGGAAAACAAGCTAGACTCCTTTTGTGGTTCTAAATAAGTTCCAAAATGTCTTTTACTGCCAATTTTCTCTCCAGAAAAATGGACTCGGGCGTTCCTGACGGTAAGTGTCTTTTTGTGTATTGCAGGGATTTTTGCTTATGTGAGTGGCATCAAAAACATACAGAGTCAACTGTTTTCTTCAACAGATTTCATCTATCCAGTCACCACCCGTCTGAGGATTGTCCTGCTGGGAAAGACTGGATCAGGAAAGAGTGCCACTGGAAACACTATCTTTGGAAGGGAGGCATTTCGTGCATGTTTCTCTCCATCATCTGTCACTGCCACATGCCAAAAGAAAACCTTCCCTATTCTTAACAGAGCGGTCAGTGTCATCGACACCCCTGGAATATTTGACACATCGATGACGGATGCCCAGCTGAAAAGTGAAATCGACAACTGCATCAGACTCTCTGCACCTGGACCACATGTGTTCCTTCTGGTGGTCAGGCTGGATTCAAGGTTCACAGGAGAGGAGAGGAATACAGTCAAGTGGATCAACGAAAACTTTGGTGAGGATGCGTCCAAGCATACGCTGGTGCTTTTCACCAAGGGGGATATGCTAGAAGAGCCTATTGAGAAATACATAAACAAAAGTGCTGAGCTCAAAGGGGTCCTCAGTGACTTTAAAGCTGGGTATGTTGTGTTCGACAACACATGCATGAAAAATCGAACTCAGGTGGCTGATCTGTTTGAAAAGATAGATGAGATGGTGTATATGAACGCAGGCTTTTACGTCATCCGTGTATATGATGAGGTCCAGAACCAGATCAGGAGGAGGGAGTGGTGGAACAAGTGTGCAAATGTTGCAAACTCTGTGGGGACTCATGTGATGGCGGCGGGCGCGGCAGTAGCTGTAGTTAACGCCCCTGCACTTCTAATGGCAGAGAAAGTCGCAGCTGGATCCATTGCATCATATGCAATGGCCACAGCTGCAGGGCTTTCCAACGCTCTGGGGAAAATGATGGGGAGGTGAAGTCCATTTATGACGCCTCAATGAGAAATGTGTGATTCCATTTATGGCCTTTAGGTGCAAAGCACATATAATACATTACATCCTTTACATGTATACCCTTTGTATTTCTGTACAATTGTTCTTTATTATTTTTAGGGCTGCATGATATGGTTGAAAATGCCATTGGTAACTAGCACCTTCTTTCCTTTTTCTTTTAAATGCAAAATGCTGTGCTTGTGAGTAATAGTTAAAAGAAATACAATAAACCAGACTCAGAACAATGAAACTCTTCACAAATCAGAGGTACAGTAGCACAGGCTGGTTTGTTACTCAGACTATTTTTGACTCATTCATACATTTCTATCAATAAGCTCAAACTCTAGGAGCGTTGAATAATATTATCCTAAATGGTGGTACAGTACTGCTCATTGTTACTGAATGATTTTTTTGTGGAGCATTTATTATTTTTGAATTTTGAGGAAAATAAATGAAGTTGAAAATTGTGATAACTTCAAATAATGTTTTCTTATGTTTCGCTGAAATTGTGTGTTTTAGTGAGCAGAAAACGACACAATAAACCTGTATCAGCGTTTAACTAATGTGGTTTGTGTTTCTTTACATACTCATATGCACATTACATATGCCCGGAGGACTGGGGGGCTCTGCATCTGTAGAGAGATGCAGACTCATTCATATGCACATTTCACCTTCACCTTTAGTACTGATTACAGGACAAATTAGTCACGGCCTTGTTTATAGAATTTCATAATAAATATCAAAATACTGAATTCCATCCAGACTTGTGTTAATTTCTCACCAAGATCTTGTCTTGATAATCAATCAATCAATCTTTATTTATATGGCACTTTTCAAATAAGAATTTGCCACCCAAAGTGCTTCACACGAAAAAAAAAAAACGACAAAACAAATAATAATAGTAATAGTATTAATAACAACAACGATAATAATAAAAGCACATCCCTCCCATCCCTTGAATCGACCCATCCCTCCACACAAACACACGCACCCACACTTAAAAACACACGCAGACATAAGCACACACACACACAGACACACACACACACACACACACACACACACACACACACACACACACACAACTTGATAAAAATGTTTTGGCACTAAGATTAAGGGTAAAAGGGTGAGGAAAGGCCACCAATGGGTAGCCATCCACACAGGGAGGCATCACAGCCTGCAACCACCGGGAGTACCGCCACAGAGACCCACCACAGCCCGAACAGACCAGGGCAGGCTCTGTAGATGCAGAGCCCCCCAGTCCTCCGGGCAGGAGGGATCCCCACGACGACGTCCCTGTGGGCAGACAACAGGACTCCCTGCGTTGAGGGCCCCCATGCCCCCATGAGAAAACGCTGGAGCTAGCAGTAAGAAAATAAAAACTAAGATAAAAAATAAAAAGAAAGATGGTAGTCAGCTGCATGGGACGTTCTCCATCACATCACAAAGATTCTCAGTGAGGTTCAGGTCTGGACTCTGTGATAGTAAATCCATGTGTGAAAGTGATGCATCATGGTCCGTGAACCTGTATTAAACAAGTGGTGCCAGGCACAATAAACCCCGCCCCTCGCAGATATTTGGCCCATTCTAAGTAAATGGGAATCATTTAAAAGTTTTTAACTTTGACCTACTGTTCCCAAAATGTAACGAGATCTATTCTGAGTCACTGGTAATCTGTAAACCAAATTTGGCATGAATTCACCCTGTAGTTTTGGTGTTACAGGCAATTTAATTTTCACCCATTATAAATAAAGGGGAAAAAAGATTAAAAAAAAAAAAAAAAGTAAACTTTGACCAACTTTTCTCAAAATGTAATTAGATCTATCCTGGGTCATTTGTAATCTATAAACTAAATTTGGTATAAATTCAACCAACAGTTTTGATGCTACTAGAGTGTTAACAAACAAACCAAACCAAAAACAATACCCTTCCTTTCCCTTAGGGGGCCGGAGTAACAGTCTGTGCCCACGGAATCCTGCCACTGTTATGCTCTCCAGAAAAGTGATGGTTGTTTCAGAAATGAGAAGCTGCTTACTGCATCACCTGGAGTTCAAAGATGTGTTGCAGCTGAGTCACATAAATCAGAGAGAGAGAGAGAGAGAGAGACACTTGCACATTCAGATTCAGCTTCAGGATGTTTTCCTCCACACGACTGTACAAAATGATAATAAATACCTTCTATATGTCACGGACACACCCCAGCGTTTTCATTTGATGTTGTAGGCTCTTTAAGGGGTTTCCTGGTCATTTTAGACTTTGGTATGTGCTTCATAGTTAAGAACATTTCCTCACTCACATGTGACCTATTGCTGGACGTTTACCATTGTCTCTCATTTCCTTGAGGGAAGTGAGCTCATGTCACTAATAATAAAACAAGACAAACATAGTTTAAGTATGAAACAGTAGTTAACTGTCATTTATTATTTCATAAAGTAAGTTTTGTTTTTGTTTTTTTAATTTGTGTGATAAGTTAAGGACACTTTCTATCTGCAAATGTATATGATGTACAGCATTACATACCAATAAACATCATTTATTGATTTTCAGAAACCAAAAAAATAATTGTTCAAGTAGAATTCATGATGTGGGTTGTGTCAATGTGACCGAAAACATAAGGAGGCATTTAACAACTGAAGAAAAGACATAAGAAGTAAACCTTGATCATTTTGGAAACAATGCAGAAAAGGCCAAAACGTGTGTTCAATAATACTGAATGACAGTATTGTATATATTTAGTGTCATGGATGGATGGATAAACATGTCCTTGCCGTTAGCCCTCTGCTAGTAGTTATACAGGATCATTTGCCTTAGGTTTGCATGTTACTCCTTTCCATATGCTGATGGCAGCTAAGCCACAGAACACTCCCAGGACTAGAGCCGGAGCTCCCAGAGCCAGAGCCACGGTTGTGTCAGCGCCCACGGCTATCACCACCCCAGCCAACACCAACACAACAGCTGCAGCCGAGGCCACGCGTATATTCTTCCTTTTCACCTTTTTCCCCTTTTCCCGCTCTTTCTCTTGCTTTTCTCTCTCTGCATCCCACATTTTCCTCTCCTCCTCCTTCTTCTCTTCCTCCTCCTGTTTCTTGCGCTCCTCCTCCTCTCTCAGTTTCCTCTGGGCTTTCTCATACATCTCGTTTGTGTAGTGCTTCCCCCCGTTATCCTGTACCATTTCTTTGATCATGGTGATCAGCTCTGAAACCTGAACGCGGTCGTCTGCATCATTGTTGTTGAAGGCGTGATATCTGCGTCCAAACGTAATAGAAAGTCTCCGGAGCTCTTTGCACTCCTTTAAAGCATTGTCAGCCTTTGCTTGATCTTTACATGTAAAAAGCATGATAGTGTACATGGAGGCATCATCTCCAAAGTTATCCTGGATCCACTTCACAGCATTTCTTTCCTCCTCTGTGAATCTTACTCCGAGTCTGATCACCAGGAGGAAGGCGTGAGGCCCAGGGACAGACATTTTGACACACTCCTCTATCCTGGTCTTTAATTCTTCCTCTGTGATGGCTGTGTCAAACAGGCCCGGAGTGTCAATCACCTGGACCACAGTCCCGTCCACTTCCCCATTCTCCGTCTCACAGTGTTTGGTCACAGACACAGGGCTCGGATCCTCTTTGAAGGCAGCTCTCCCCAGGATGGTGTTTCCTGTAGCGCTTTTCCCCGACCCAGTCTTGCCCACCAGGACTATTCTCAACCCTCCAGATAAATCCAGAGCTGTAACAGCAGAAGGACAGTGAATGTTACAGACGAAGCTGCATTCAACCTGTTCAAGTCAGCTGTTAAGCACCTCCAGTTGCTAAATTTTTTTTTAATCTTCAACTGCTGGTGTACGTTCACCTCTAGCAAAACTGTTTCAAAGGTTGAAGAGACACTAAGAGCTCAACTAGTGCAGGAAAGTAAAGTGTTTTAATGTCTTCTTTTTAATGCCCTTTGTTTTGCCTTGCATGTGAATGGTGCCATATTGACTTATTTTGCTTGAACTGTAAAATTAGTGCAGATTAAGTGATAACAATGTGTAAATTTGTAAATATTTCTAACTGAATAACTGCTCCAAAGAAAGAATGAGCAAGACTATAATAAATCAAATGCAAAAAAATAAATAAAAATGCTGTATATAAAATAAAATAAACACCAAACTAAAAGTTTTGAATGACGTTGAGCTAAGATGCTTCAGTTAGTTTGTTAGTTGTTTGTACGGCCAGTTTTAGTAACTCTTTTTAAGATAGTTAAATTCTTGCTTGTCAGATCATTGAATAGATAAATATATATCTGATTATAGAGACTGACTCCAATGAATGAACGTACCGTCAAAGTTATTCAGACCACACCCATCAGACCGAGGTAGAGTTCTCTGCTTCTTTTCTCGCAGTGGTATCGCTGCGATGTGAAATGAAACCATCCAAAGAAAAAATAAAATAAACTCGATGTCAGTTCTGTCATGATGAACATCTATTTTTTCATCTACTTTGACGATTACAATGTTATAGCTGAAGTGAAAGTGAAAGATCAATTCTTTTTCATCTTTAAATATTTCGGATAAATCATCTTACCTTCAGCCATTATAGTTCAAATCTACTTTTTTCCAGTTCCCCAGTGGAAAAATGTCTTGTTCCAGCCCTGAGTTGTGAGCTGAGCATAAGCTCTGCTGCGCAGCTTCAGCATTAGTTTTTCTGGGAAACTTCTGGAAGCCTGGCTTGTGCAGAATGAGCTTCCTATTTCCTTGCATTGTCTTTAGTTTACATCTGAAAATATGACGCCGTCCACATTTGTGTACTGATATGCTGAACAGACGGTATGGGCATGGCTGACATGATTTAGAGAGAAACTCAGACGTACAGCATTAACAGACTAGAAGATGTGCATGATAATCATATGAATATCCTTTAAGCTTGCCATGAGGTGTGTTTGTAAAAAACCTGGAGTCCAATGTTTCCTACCATTGTTTACATCCCTCTGAATCCCCATTAAAATTATTTCAGTGTCTTAGCAGGAACTAAAGAACTTTGTGCAACAGATACAGTGTGTTCACGTAACTCTCGTCTCACTATTTGTAGCGTCTATCTTTGGGAAACCAACCCCTGGTACATCTTATATAAAGTTCTTTCCATCTTCCTTCCCCATTTTCTCTGTCCTCTCTAGATATTCTCAAACCTTGACTCTGTTAAAGCAAGAAAATATGAACATTAGGAATATATCAAAATCCCCAACAATGAAAAGATAAGAAAAATAATGTCCTTATAATTCCCAGTTTTAGGGAATTATGATTTTCCTACATTTCTTTATCTTTTTGTGTCAGGGTTTTAGTCTGAACAAAAACTGATGAACCCAATTGCGAGAATAAACCAGAGGTCAGGACTTAAGACACAAATAAAGGTTCATTTTAACATTCATTCATTCATTCATCTCCTGAAGCCGTTTCATCCTCACTAGGGTCACGGGGGTCGCATGGAGCCTATCCCAGCTACTTTGGGCGAAGGCGGGGTACACCCTGGACAA
>JAQQZY010000001.1:18314738-18328188 GCA_030068375.1 Ostorhinchus rueppellii
ATAATAATAATAATAATAATAATAATAATAATAATAATAATAATAATAATAATAATAATAATAATAATATTTTATGTGTAACCAGCTTTGATGTATGACTGTAGATTCCAATATCCAAGCAGCCTAAGGATGTTCAAAAACCAGTGCAGACAGCTGACAAAGTTAGCACTGACACCAGCTCTCAGCCTCTGGATTACACAGGTTGGTATACTCCTGTAGTTCTTGTTGCACCAATCAGGCACGGTCTTGATCCTTGTCCATTCTTACATCTGTAGGCCCAGATTGGTTTCAGTATGATGACAAAGGGATGATTCTACCTCACAGCATCTTGGGAAGTTTGGAGGAGTTTAGAAACTACCTTGAGGCCAAAGGAGAGACGGAAGTAAACATTTTTCTTCAAGCAAATTGGAACACGTGAAATGATCATTCATCATCTAAATTTAATTTTTCCTATAATGTTTTGTGTCCTTGAAACATTTTGACCTCACTTCTTGTCTCTCATATTCTCACTTCACTATCCAGTTGCTGAAACGAATACCAAAGGAGCAGAGCGATCACTTTTTTAAGGCCTCAGGAAAACGTCCATCTCAGGATGTTGAGGATGAACCTAAGATTCCTTCAGGCCAGAGAAATAACCAAGCTAATGCCTTGGAGCACTGGCAGGCACATATGAGGCAGCGCAGACAGCAGCAGGATTTTTTATCACGTAAGAGAGAACAGAAATCAGCTACAATAAGAGATTCATCTGCACCAATGTTTTCATTTCCTTTTTGTCTATTTTTTGGTACTCTTCTCACCTTTACCAAGGCTTACTGCACAGGCCAGTTGAAAATCTACTGATGAATCAAGATGGCAGTTTCAGACAAACTCAGGAGCAGAGGGCAGCCACGCCTCTCATCCACAGTGGATATGTATGATGTTCCATTTGATTTATCGAGTGTCTTCATTCATTTGTCAGTGTCATTTCTTGTGTTACACTCATCTTTGTTTTTTTTTTTTTGTTTTTTTTTAAAAAACTATTGCTCTTCATATGTGTTGAAGGGTTATCGTGTTTGCAGTGAGTTTTGGAATCTTCCCCAGCGTTATGGGGATGAAATGAGTGGCATCACAGCCACACTGACTAAAACAGAGCAGGGCATACGGGCACCCATCACATGTATCGGACAGCCACGCAGCATTCGTCAAGAATCAGGTACACACTCCACACGGACACTTCCGCTATGCCCTAGTTCTTCCTTTCACTTATGGGCATGACATCCTTTCTTTTGACTGGGCTTTTCTAGTGAATAAAATAAATGATAATAGCGAACACTTCGCAGAACATTTCTGCCTTTCATGAGAAAAAACATGATTTTTTTCTCCAAGGACTCAATCATGGTGATAAAGAGCATCCTGCATCTCAGACTCGGGAAAAGAAAGCCTACCAGAAGCACCAATGCCAAGTGCATTGTGAAGATGTACAGGAGATGGAGATGAAAAATCCGGTAGGGCAAATGTTCTCGTGTTTCTTTCAATTAATACATAAATAATTCTCATTCTAACTCTACCCACTGTCTGATTCTGCAAAGTACTACAAAGTTAGAAAGTAGCTGAGAGTGTGGGGTTTGGTGTCCCAGTGTGTAGGTGTGGATGTGTCGCTCTGAGTAATTCATGTCCATCCATATGACAAAGACTTTGAGGCAGAACCATATGAGGTTCTAAAATGGCTAGTGTAAGGATTTCAGTGAGGTCCATCTAAAATTCAGTGGCGGGTCATGCATTTGGTACCTGGGAATTCAATGGGGACTTACTCGACTTAATTCACCTCTTAAAACCACCACTATGACATCACAATTATAGAAACCAGTAATAATTTACAACAAATGCAAAATACCAAGGCTTGGGCATTTGGTGTATTGAGGATGTATTCCATTATTACCAGAGCAAGAAACCCAGTTAAGACAACTCCAAACCTCTACACAACCACAACTACACCATGTACATTAACAGGAGCAGTTCAGAATGAATATTTATCACATAACATGACAAACACATACAAAATTTAAATAAAAAACATCATAGCCTACTCACCAGAGAGGCTTATACGAAATCCAAACTCCTTTCTTTCTGCAGGAAAACTTCAGTGCCTCTGTCATGGAGGTGATCTGTGCGTTTCAGTTCCATCATTAAGTCCTTTTCTTTGTCCATGGAGGCTGAGGCTGAATGTCTCCTCTGTCCAGTCGTATTCCTGACATAAATTTCAGTTTTCTTGAGGACAGAGAATGTCCACTCGACTAGCTAGTTAGCGTAGTGTCTCTTTCATGATGTCCAGCTTTTCTTGAAAAGTCCGCTTTGAAAATAGATTTCTAGTATAACCAAGACCAAATCATTTTCCTCTCCTCTGACAGCCATTGTGGGGTTTAAAAAAATTCTACCACAAATGTAGTAATAGTTCATTTCAATTAAAATGAGCCTTTTTGGCATGAATCAGAAAAAATATTGCCAAAGCTATGTCAAATTATAGTTTTGGTCTTACCATCCAATCAGAGGACGGATAAATGCTGATGACACTGAGGACCAGCTCGCTGGCCCTGTGAGGTGAAATTGAAATCTTATTGGTTAAAGAAACAGTCCTGATGCAATACAGTTTCAGTTACATGGCCTTCATTTTGAAGACCCAGGGCAGATTAGATTAACCCTGGCAACACATAGAGACTGAAATCTGATTGGACAAAATATCTTACATCCACATACAGTATGGAAGCAGTACAGCCAAGAGAAACACGAAGAAATGAAGAGAATAGTCTATTAAGAATTAAATGGAAACAATTTCGTGGAACAACCATTAGAATTTAGTTTGCAAATGTAGGTCAGTGTTTCTGATGTTTATACCAGCAAAGTAGGCCTTGCTTGCCCTGATGACCCCCCACTGCTAAAATCAATATATATTTAAGTGTGTGCTATATTTAGAATATTCTCTATGCTTTTTCTCGTCACACAGTCCTTTCCCACAGAAGCTTCTTAACCATCCAGAGTTCAGCAACAAAAAGAGAAATTCTACAGCCTATGTTGGTGTTTCGCTGTGGTGGTTTAAGACATGTTTCAGATTCAACCCAGTAAATATATACCCATCAAGTCATCAGTTTTATGAGGTGAAATCTCGTCTCCATGGCGGTATAGAGTAATTGAAAGGCTTCAGGTCAACCTGGCACAAAATTAGTCAGGTTTAGTGAAATCTGATTGAAGGTCAGGACATCTCTGATTAGAGGTGTTAATATTCACGATGTGCAGTTTTTCATACCATATAAGATTTTCAAGTTGAGCCGATTTCACCTATAAAATATGTTTTAAAAAAAATAAAAAATCTATTTATTTATATATTTTTACATATTTCTTGATTTTTATGGGCGTTAATACCAGATGTGATGGGTTTTATTTATAGTTCTCTAATATAATTTCATTTAAAACTTCAAAAACATGTTTATGCGTTTTAAACTTTATGCTCAAAGTCAACCAGAATACTACCACGGCCCAGATGTATAGTGTGAGAATTAATATAAAATAAGACTCAAGCTGAAATTAGTGGTAAAATATAATTTTAGAAAATCAAATAAAAGTATAAATATCAGTTTTCAAAAATACACAAAATGCAATTATAGAAATTGTTTTGCTTTTCCCCTAAATTTGTCCAAGAAATTAGGGCTTTCTCTGCCAATATGTGAAGCAGTGTGTTTCACAGTTTTTTGGTGTACTGAAAAAGTTTCTTGTAGATGCAGCTTCATTCTGGCTTGAATACATAGTATTTAAAGTTTGATTTTTAATTTATCTCTGGATGCAAATTACAAGATCTCATGGAAATATATTGGTGGGAAAAATAAAAACAAAACTTGATCAGTATCTCGGTGTCGCCCAGAGATGCAACAGCCCAAAATATCATCCACTATAAGCAAAACAAAAAGGGATTGTATTTACTTTAAAAGACGTATCTGAAAAAAAGAAGCGTACCCCTTAAATAAAAATAGACTTGCATGAAAAAAAAATCCTCCAAAAAAACCTTTTGATAAAAAATGTATTTGTTCAAAGAAATAGAATAAACTAGTATGATTTTTTAAAAATAAAAATAATCTCCTAAAAAACAGACTTCTACAAAAAAAAACATTAAAAAAATTTACATTCATCCCCCCAAAAAGTGTTTGAAAATGTAAAACTTCATATGCCTAAAAAGAAACCCCTTCACTTTTTAAATAAGGTTCATCCAAAAAAAAAAAAAGGAAGAAGAAACATCATCCTGATGCTGTTTACCCAATAGGTCTCTTTCTTTAAAATTAAGGCCACCACAAAAAATAAAAGCATAGGCTGAAAATTTTTAAGGCCTTCAGTTAATGTGGCTAATGCAAAGAAGGTAACCCACCGGAAGGGGAGGTATTTTTATTTTAAGGGGTACATTAATTTTTTTCAGATACTTCTTTTTAAATAAATAACAATCTCCTTTTTTTCCCTCATAGTGGATCTTTTTTTTTTTTTTTTGGATTATTGCTCCTCTGGACCACCGAATTAACTGATTATAAGAAGACACTACTCTTGAACGTGATAGCGCTCAATTTAAATTTTTCCATTTTGGGTATGTTTCCATAAGATATGCTCAAATAATTACATAAAATGACTTTGTCTGATACGAGACCTTTAATGGGTAATGGCTTTGTTTGATGTGGTAGTGCATCTTTGTTTTTAACCTTTTTTTTTTTAGCCCTCGTTAGAAGGTGAAACTTTTGCTATAATACCTTAAAAAATGACAATTACAAATGAAAGTAATCTCAATTACATCTTGTCAGCTCATTAACCTGGAAAATTGTATAAGTGCCTATAACTACGCTGAAATTAAAAACCAACTTGCAAGCTGGATAAAACCTGGGATCTATGATAACTCTGCTTCACACTACAACGTCAACAGCAACTCTGTCCTCCTTTATTGATTATGTACATTACAAATCTAGATTGCATGTTTTTTATTTTACTACACATAAGTATGTTATTGGACCATTTGTCATCTTTCCCCACAGCCCACTGAGGCCAGTCACACCCACAGGACCCACTGTCTCTACCTTCTGGAGCCACTTTCTGCTTATAGTCAAACTGTATCTTTAAAAACAGCCTGTTATCATTCAGCCTTGGGCACACTGTTCTGGATTTTCTGTCCAAGGAACAAACCACGTCCACAAAAAAGACAGACAAGCACAGTTACACACACACACACACACACACACACACACGATCACAAACACATGACCACAAACACAGATGCACAAATGCAATAAAGTGTTCACAAACAGCTTTCAGGCATGTAATGATTATTTTATTGCTTGTAAATGTACACGCTGTACACAAATGTAAGGTGTGTTCTTATGTCTTTTCACATACAGTACATGCTTGCTCAGATAAGGTACAGTTATGAAATCTGGAGTGTGTCCTGACATAAGAACTACATTGTTCAGGTCTCATGAAAATGTGCCAAACCTGAAAAAGTGGTTTCTGTGCATTACAATGACTCAATCAGCAGGGATAGGTGCTTTAGCACATAGACACACAAATGTGCGCCTCTTGTCACAGCCAGTTCCCATTTACTCTGATTAACATCCAAGTAACAGGCACTCATTACATAAAAGGTCTATTCAGAATCAGATTCAGATTCATTTGCTGCATTTTCTCTTTCACTGTCTTTTCCCTCACACTGACAGACATACATTTTGATCAGTGACAAAAGTTAACAGAACATGCTCTGCACTTTTAATACCCCTTGGCCAAATATACAGTAAGAGTCTGTTGAAAGTTACTGCCTCATAACTGTGATTAGATTGTCTTTGTGCAAAACATTACATACATGTTTGAAAGTACTCGGATATTAGAACTACACAAGGTCATTGGACCCTAAAAAAGTATATCAAGGGGACCTGTTTTCAATAAGCTTCTGCTCCATGCCAAGATGCATCTACAATAAAAATTTGGTGCAGATATATCAATGCATTCTTCACACAACACTATTATGTGGTTGAATGGACAGATGGACAGACAACAAAATGATTACAATATCCCTTTGGCCAGAAGTTGGGTGAGGGGTACCAGTATGTTCTGACTTTGTAGTAGCTAATGTGACGCTTTGGTACTTTGAGGTCTGAAGTATGTTCTGGTTCCAAAACTCACTGACAGGGACAGATTGTCCTGTCAGCAGCTCATGGCTTTGTGTGACATATGTGCAATAGGAACAGGTTGCTGTGGGAAAGCTAAGTTCCTGTGAGTTGAAGGAAGAGAATGAATCCTTGATAATACATATGAAATGTGGAAAGGTACAAGAAAAGAACAAAAATAAAACATGCATGTTGTATGCAGGTGAAAACCCTCTGGATTTTCATTGTTTGCTTCTCATATTATATTAACTTATATCTTACAAAGTCCTATAACAGGTTTATTATCATCCTGTAATGGGCCCTGTCTTGCTTTAATTTTCTTGGTGTGACTGGACGTAACATGATGCTGTGAAAGTGAAAAGAACTGCAGTATCATTTTAAACAACAGGACAAAGATGGACACATCATCCTGACCCACTCTGTGCCACTTTGATTACAGGACATAGAAAAACTGGAGGTAATTGGCTGTGGTAAGCCACATTCCAGCCCCAGAGAGAACAAGGAAAAAGAGGACAAGCAGCAACAGGAGGAGAAACCGTAAGAAATAGCTTTTTGCACTACCCTTGTCTATTTTTTCTCAGTTATTAACCATTAGCACAAATCATTTATCCAACTGTGTGACTTCACCGCTGTAAACCTACCCTACTTACTGCAGGATTTTAAGAAGTGCCAAACAAAAAAAGGAAAAAAAAAAGCCTAACTTTTGACTTTATGTCAACACTGGCCTTACACGATCTGAAGCCGGAAGTGGTAGGCTGACATATTAATATATGAAATAAATGTTTTGTACATAGGTTTTAACCCCTTGTTGCCAATTCTCGTGAATTATCATCAAACCGCTTCTGCTCCAAAATGCAACCAAAATACCATCTACTTGAAAGCAAATCACAAATGAAATTTTTTTTTTTCCATAATTGGAAATAAATTCAGGCGTCAAGGGGTTAAGATTTTGGACATATTAACATCATCATCAGTACAGTTCATCACTGTACAGTAATATTGTCAAGGCACGACACTGGCATGGACCCAAATGCCCGAGACAGCAATGGTAGTGAGAAAAGGGTATTTATTGGGTCAGGCTACAAGCAAAAATCTGAAATACAAAAACAGGAGAAACAGTCTGTGATAAAAATCAAGAGGCCAGGAATCGAGGTACATAGACTTGGAGCACTTAGTAAGGAAACATGAACAACAACAAAGGGAGAGAGGAGAATAAATAAGGAGAGCAGGGATCACAATCACGTGTGGGTAATCACAGGAGGAACACGAGGTACAGACAATGAGGGAATTAGGGGAGACAAGGACAAGTCAGACAGAGTGTATACAAAACAGGAAGATGAACACCTTCATCAAAATAAAACAGGAAAAGACAAAAAACAAAAACCTCTAAACTAATGAACACAAATAACACACCTGATAAATTTGGCTTACAACTCAAAAAACATGTTTAAGTGTGTGAAGAAATATTACATGACATATTTTCTTTTCCAGAATGGTGGAAGCTTCAGTCACTTCCTAATCTTGGATAATTTATTGTAGAGTGTAAATGTAAAAAAAAAGGTGATAATATTCAAAATTCAGCTCATGGATGGTGTTCCTCTGAGAAGCCACGCCCTAAACTGACTGATTCAGGGGTTGTCGAAAAGTCTCAGTCTCAATCCCACAGTTGTCTCATTGCTGTCCACAGTGATCTGCACACAGATGGGGATGATGTTCAGCCAGAGGTTCTGGATATTCCAGCCTTGAGGTTCTGTGGTGAACTAGCTACCTGGACTGGAAACTCTACCACGCATCAGGTACAGAGTTATTTCAATTCATTTGTGAAGGGATAAAGGGTTAATAGGCTAAATGTAATAGGTCTTATTTATGTTAAGAAATAAGAATTTTCCCATGATTATTGACTTACATGCCACTAAAAATGAAGGAACAGAAAACTATGCTGAGCTTTCTCTACAATTCTGGAGACAAAAGACACTCAGGAAGTTTGGTTTTTTTTCCTGGAAACAAACTTTGAAAGTGGAGGCCATCTATTGTTTGTGGAATTGATTTTTTTTTTTTTTTTTTTTTTACAAGTTTTATTAATATTGCAGTAAAGAACATACACTGTCCAGCCAAAAAAAAAAAGTTTCCACCTGCATTTAACACCAAGACTGATGGTTTTTGTTTCTTGTTAGGGGTTTTTATACTTTTTTTTCCTCCTGTTTTGCTATCGCATTGGTGTTACATTGATGAACACTGTACCGTACCGACTGCTGTTTCATGACCAAAATAAACGAACTAACTAAGCAAGTAGTTCACACCCTTCCATTGGATAATCACTGCAGTGATATTTATGTTTTAGCTGCAACAAATTCATTGACTCAAATTCAGGCAGTAGCTTTTCACTTCTTAAACAATCATCAGTTTGATAGAGATTATAAAGACTGAACTGTGTC
The DNA here is from genome assembly GCA_030068375.1 of Ostorhinchus rueppellii. Taxonomy (NCBI): domain Eukaryota; kingdom Metazoa; phylum Chordata; class Actinopteri; order Kurtiformes; family Apogonidae; genus Ostorhinchus; species Ostorhinchus rueppellii. The sequence continues at coordinate 18,323,335 of JAQQZY010000001.1, forward strand.
TCAATGGAAAAAGGTCATTGATTGACCCAGAGTGATGGCTGCATCGATGTGAGAAAGAGAGGTGGATGAAGTGATTACCCATCATGCTTAGTGCCTACAGCGTGCATTTGGGGGCAGTGTTTGATCTGGGGTTGCTTCAGTTGGTCAGGTCTAGGTTCCACAACATTATCTGTCCAAAATACAACTTTAAAAATGAAAAGGAAATAAAATGTTGTGATATTGCATAAGCTTAGTGAAACAATGCCACAGTTATTGCAGGCCATAAACAAAGCTAAAGGCTAAGGCTAACTAATAATAATAATAATGGATTAGATTTTTATTGCACTTTACAAGTCACCTTCCCAAAGCGCTCTACATTATTGATCCATTAGCTCTCACATTTTCCCTTTGGTGGTGGTAAACTACATTTGTAGCCACAGCCGCCCTGGGGCAGGCTGACAGAAGCTTGGCTGCCATTTTGCACCAATGGCCCCTCTGAACATTCATGCACCAGTGTGAGTAACAGTAGAGGCAAGGACGGTGAGGTGTCTTTCCAAAGGACACAACAGACTGACTTGGAGTGAGTGGGATTTGAACTGCCAGCCTACTGGATATTGGACGACCCGCTCTACCACCTGAGCCATAGCCGCCCCCAATATATATTAGACAGTATATTTTTTGAGCCAGTTTATGCCTGTTTTTAAGAAAATAGCAACAGCATACAGGTAAGCAGCCCACAAACCTTAAGAAATGTGGGAGGCTGTGGTTCAGGAGGTAAAGTGGGTGGTCCAATAACCTGAGGGTTGGCAGATCAAATCCTGCTCTGTCCCAGTTACATGGGCAAGACACTTCACCCACCTTCCCTCCAGTTTGGAGTTGATTGGCCACGCTAGCCCAGGGTAGCTTACCACCAGTGTGTGAATGAATAATGGATCCGGTGATGGTGCTTTCAGTGTAAAAAATAGAAAAGTATAAACTTAATCTCTGATTACTACCCCACCCCCCCAAAGGGGAGGCAAGGGATGTTTTTTTTGGTTCAGTTTCTTTGTTAACACTCCACCAACAAAACTGTTGCTTCAATTCATACCAAGTTGGGCTTGGATTGTCAGTGACCCAGAATACATGTGGTTAAATTTTGGGAAAAGTAGGTCAAAGTTCAAATGTTCTATGATTTTTAACAAATCTTTTTTCTTCTTCCATTTACTTATAATGGGCAAAATTTCAAATGTCTATAAAAACATACATTTTGCTTCAATTTACTTCAAACTTGGCACAGATATAGAGGGAATTGATATGCTGACGTCTGCACACACACAGACATGATGACATCAGCTAGATTGGTGCCAAAGTAAGTTACAATACATGCGAGGGGCGGGGTTTGTTTTGCCTGACACCACTTGTTTTCTTTATTAGTTTTGCACATTACACTTCCTGTCTATTTTGTTTGGTTTGTATCACTTCTTCATTCTCCAAATTCATTCATCAGGGAGAAGTGGGAATCAGTGTCAGAATGTTCTTTGAGTCCTTGACTGGACACATAAGTGTGTCCAACATGGAGCTGCACAATGAGGGAAGCACAGCCATCTTCTACAACTGGCAGCACATTCCACTGCCACAATACCTTCCCCACTTGCTGTCAAAAAAGAGGAAGAGGACGTATTTCTACTTCAACCCCTCCCCTGGTACATACAAACATCACACTGCACACAACTTTTAATGAAATACACCTTGCTACTCTGCATTTTGTCTATCATTTCCATCCAGGTGTAATCAGTCCAGGTGAAACTCAGAAAGTGGAGATCATTTTTAAGTCAGAGGAACCAGGTGTAAAAAGTGAATTGTGGCAACTGAATACTCATCCTCTGCTGCTGGAAGGAGCCTCCATACAGATTACAATGAGAGGAGTGGCACTGTATCAGGACAAATACGAAGAAGAGAGGCTGCTCTTTGAGGTGGTGTAAAGTTACAGCTACTGTGTCTGCAAATGAGACAGACATAAATAGAACATAAAACAACATTAAAACTATCTTCTCTGTGCACTTATGTTTCTGTGTGTGTGCAAACAGAGGAGGCTAGAAAAGACTGTAACAGAAAAAATATGTCGTTCAATTGTGGAAGAGATAGTGCAGGGCATCCACACCCCTGAGAAACCCACTTCTCCTGCAGAGCTCTACAAGACTGAAGAGCAAGAATTTCTGTGCAAAAATCCCCAGGTAAATCTTGCATGAGTAAAATAATTCCATTAACATATTGTATGGCTGTCTTAAAAGGGTGGCACGCAACCATCTTCCCCATCAATGTCGGCTGCCGTGGTTTCCTGGCAAAATCTTTGTGCTACTTCCTCCAGAAGGTTGAAGTCTAACTAGTCTTTGCTGCCCCTCTCAGGCGTATTGTACAGTTTGAGGGGTGAAATTCCTGACCCTGAGATCCTAAGATCCCTGCTGACGATGCAGAAGGGTTTCCAACAATGTGGATGCTCTAAAAAGCTCCATCCCTTTTCCTATGCAAAGTTAGCATAGGTCCTGCAATTGCTGCTTGTAGCAAAGAATCTTTAATGTTTGCCTCATACTGGCGACTTGTCCAGGGTGTACCCCGCCTTCGCCCTTAAGTAGCTAGGATAGGCTCCATGCGACCCCCGTGACCCTGGTGAGGATAAAGCAGGTATAGAAAATGAATGAATGAATGTTTGCCTCATGTTGGGTAGATTTGCAATATTTTGTAGCTTGTAAGATATCTCACCAGTATGAGACTGGCCTGATTTCATGCACTGCTGTATCACAGATGTCATATTGAATCATACCGCCCCATTTAATGTGAGATTATCTCCTAATGGTCTCATTCTTATTCTTCTTTCATGTACATTCTTGATTTCACTGGCTTATAACTGAAAGCGTGATCTGCCCATTACAGCTGCCCCTTCCCAGCCTGACTTTACCCTGTTTTTTTCCTATGTATGAATGGATAACAGACCCTAACTGCTCATGTTCTGTCATCAGTGGGAGGCTGATGAAATTGCTCTGGACAAAACTGAATATGACTTCAATAAAGGTCTCTTCATCCAGTACATGATGATCACTGGGCTGATGAACACCACAGTATTTAAACAGAAATATAATTTGTTATCATTATCATACATCTACAAGGCAGACCATTGAGAAAGTGTCCACAGTAACACATCACCACCAAATATTAAGATAATAACAGCACTGTTGGTTTTTCACATAAGAAATGGGTAACCGTGATTCCATCTGTCACACTTACCACAGAGGGATCTGCAGTTACTGTTAATGAGAGGTCTGTTGTCCCATGTTAACACCGGTCACCCACTAGTGTAGCCTCTTAAACTCTTTTCATGCTTTTAGATGCAGTACTCTGAGCAGCCTGTGGATGGCCTAAAGAGCCTATGGCAGGCAGTAAACCCTGGAGGCTCCTGGGATCTCTGTGTCAATACATTACGGCAGGTACAGACATACTGTGGCGAAGCAGAAATAAGAAGATTTGATGAGTAGATAGAAAACGTGTAGCCTTAAGGTTGTTTTTAGTCATTATCTCTGAAAACACTAACTGTTATACAATAACAAAGTATATTTATGTGTACCTCCACTTAAGGTTGTGCTGGATCTACCTGATGATGAGTCAACTCATAACTCCCTCAACAGAGAGAAGGGTCTGGCCCAGCTCAATTCACTCATTCTACAGCTTTCAGAGCCTTTACCCAAGTATCACCCTCTGACAGTAGTAACTCTATGGTAAGATGGAAATGCAGGAATCATCTCTTCCATAACATCTTTCATACATCTGCACATTTAGTGCAGTGAGCCTGTTATTATGGTGGTGTGTGGTGCCCCCTGCAGGAAGCAGCTGTGGAGGAAACAGCTGGACACGATGGAAACTGAGGCTGTGCGGCTCAGACGCCTGCTGGGTCTCTCAGCGAAGGTTACATGGATGGACAAAAAGGATGAATCCATAATATCAGACTCTGGTGAGAACCAGCTGAAATGTCAAATCAGCATCAGTCTAAAGAGTCCTGAACAAAAGTTTAGACAAGATGGAATTTTTCTGGTTTATGCTATCATTTGTAGGCCAAACATGGTAAACATTTCCCATAATGTGAAACACTGAAGGATTCTAGAAGTATAACATTCAAAATAATGAAACACATTTGAAAATATTGGTTTAACTTTAAAGTATGTATTAGTAGCATTACATTTTTTTAAAAAAAGAAACGTTATGTTTCACTGTGTTGTATTTTAACTGACGATATAAACAAAATCCCACAGCCCCACTTTCAAATAGAGATTAATATTAATATTTATTCACAAAACTATACAAAGACAAGTAAACACACAAACATGTTTGCATTCCGGGTTTTGTGAGGTTTTCCTAATCAGGACGTTCCTTTTTCCTCAGTGTCCCTTTAAATCTGAATTTAAGATGCATAGTTGAAAGTAGCTATCATTACAGGGATGTCATAAATCACAAAATTTGGAGCCAATTAGAAACTAGTATTTTCTAATATTATCTAGCAACTTCTACTTGTTTTGTGAAAACCTCGAGGAAAAGCAGGAAACATCTAATGTTCAACAGTTAAACATTTCAAATAAACAGTATTTTCAGAGATCCTACAGTAGATGTTGCCTCAGTATTTATTTTTTTGCCTCTCACTTTTCACACTGAATATTTTTGAATAAAAGCCATATCACTGCAACAAAAAGTTTTATTGTAATAAGACAACCTAATCCTCAACCAGTTCTAATTTCAACCCCAGAAGTTTTAACCTTCTTATGAATGGCCAACTGGTAGGTAGGTAGGTAGATAGATAGATAGATAGATAGATAGATAGATAGATAGATAGATAGATAGATAGATAGATAG
>JAQQZY010000001.1:18342938-18357158 GCA_030068375.1 Ostorhinchus rueppellii
CACACACACACACATCACCTGGCTTTTATAATATAGATGGAAGAAGAAATCTTCTTTTTTTTTTTTTTTTTAAAGTCGTAAAAATGTGAAACTTTGACCTACTTTTCCCAAAATGTAACCACATCTATTCTGGGTCACTGGAAATCTATAAACCCAATTCAGCGTGAATTCAACCTATCATTTTGCTGCTCTGGACATTTGAAATTTCACCCAATATAAATAAATTGAGGTGGGGGGGGTTGACTAAATTCATAAAAAATGTGAACTTTGACTTACTATACCCAAAATGTAATCACATCTATTCTGGGTCATTGGTTATCTATAAACCCAATTTGGTATGAATTCAACCAATGGTTTTGCTGCTGGAGTGTAAACAAACAAAGAAAAGAACAAACCAAATCAAAAATAATACCCCTTGTCTCCCCTTTAGGGGGCGGGGTCATTAATGTTAACTCAAGACTCTTACATTCCCCAGTGCAATGAGGAACGATGCCACGTCAGTCCATCCCATAGTCATCAGATTATACAACAGTTCACAGTAGCCCCCCCCCCATATCGTATCAATATCAACATCCTGTGCAACTATTTTAGAATTATGTAAATAACTCTAAATATAATATGTATTTATGAACAGCGCAGTCATTTGTACTTTATTTCTGTATTTTGCTGCTGTAAACACTTCTACTTCCCAACAGTCGGCTCATTAAAGTCATATCTTATCTTATCTTGACATCTCAACAATAACTAATCAACCTTTCCTATTCACATATTCAGACTGAGAGGATCGGTCAGTGTAAAACCTGTCATGGACTTCATCAACCTGACAATATAGTTTAATAGGCCGGTGATTAGTGAGAAAAATGTTTAGTTTAGTGTGGTTGCTCTAGTTCAGTTTTGGTTTAGTGGGGTAATGATGCTCTGCCGTTTGTGAAGGCTTAGCAGGGAGAGTGGCGAGTATTGCAGGAGCTCTTAATGATCAGTTCCCTTGTGTGCCCTCACTGAAATATGAATTTGGGAGAGAAAATGGGTTGTGTGTGTATGTGTGCAGGCTGGTGGCTGCCTGAGAGTGTGTTGGCCTGAATAAAATAAGCCTCATCAGATACCTGAGGGCCAGAGCTTCTGTATGACCTACTTGAGATGGGACGCCAGTTATCATCAGTCACTATTGATATCGATCAGTGAATGATTATTGATGTCAATAGATCAGGAGACAACCCGGCGCTTCTATGAAACTGGTCCCTAAAAACAGGACATGGGGCTAAAAATTCAAAAAGACTCATGGAGACTCCTGAATCTGTGTAATGTTTCCATAACCTACCTGAAACCTGTTTGTATTTTGTTCATCTACAGACTGAACTTAATCCTCTAAATATTGAGGTCTGCTCATTGTTTTGTTGTTGTGATGTTTTATTTGTGTGTTAAAAATGTAAAAAAATCAGATGTAGACTTATGTCAGGAAGCAAGTTTGGAAGTACATTATTTTAAAATGGACCCAAATACTTACTGAGATAAAAGAGAAACAATTTTTCAGATAAAACACATTTTTATATTATTTTGCATTATATTTAATAAAAAATCTGTATGTAACACGATAAAAAGGACACAAAAATTAAATGGTACTATTTTTTTTAATATGTCTATATTCTCTCACGGGGGAATTTTAGGAATTGAACTAATTATGTAAGGAAGAGTGTGACCTCTGTTGCAAAATCATTCGCGATTTATATGCATTTAATCGGGCAGGTTCTGCATGTAACTCAAATGGACACAATGGGTTACATACAAAACCTGGAATGAGACTGTTGATTCATGAAAAACTAGCATGTCTAGATTAGAAAAACCACTAGGATCAGTGTCTTTATTTAGACAATCTCTGTAAGTCCTATTTTTGGCCCCAATATTTTATTAAAAATTCGTTAATTTTGGGAGGGCTCAGAGCAAAAGCATCATTTTTTTGTGCATCTATTTGAGGTCATCATTAGGTACATCCTGGGGGGAAATCCGTCTCTTATTATTGGGTCTAAAAAAGCTGGCAAAGTCCCAGGAACCAAAATGTACCCAGTTTCATAGAAATACCCAGTTGAATGGAACCTTCCCTTCCCTTTAACTCTAATTTGACACGTCTACATTTGGCAAACATTAAGGTGAAGTGGGAATGAACACAAACCAGATGTTCGTACCTAAATGTGACCCAGACCAACAAAAGAACACATTTTGGATTCATATAATCTATGAGCAGGACTGTTACGTCCCAGCTAGGGCTTCACCAGGACATACATAATATGCACTCTTTGTTCACTACCAGCTCCCAAGTTACACAGACCAGACCGAAACAAAACTACATTTCACCATATTTATTATTAAACTGTCACGTCTGAACCCAGAACAGAGACCCATGAGCAGAAAAACACAGATGGAGGTTAAGGAATAACAGTTTATTAATGCAGTAATAATAATAGTACACAGAAAAATGCAACAATTCTTCTGTGGTCCACAGGGGGAATCCAAAGGGCGAGGTCCAATAACAGTCCAGGGTTTGGTAACCAGGAAGGCAGAGGTAATGGCACCAGGAGGGAAATGAACAGGCTCTAAGTCGAGGGACAGGCAGACGGTCAGATACACAGAAAGGCACGGAGGCAGATAATCAGAAGGAGCAGGCTTAGACAGTACCGTACCCAGGCGAGGGGTCCAAAAACCCAGATGGTCCGTCAAACAGGGCAACAGTCTCAAAGGGGTTCGGGCAGGCTCAGGTTCAAAACACAAAACAGGTCCAGGACAACAGCCAGGCAAGCTCAGAGGTCAATGGGCAGAACAGGGTCAGATCCGAAAAGGCAGAACAAGACAGGATTGCTGGTAGGTCGGACTTACAACGAACTGGCCCCAGAAACCAGAAAGACCGGGGTTTAAATACACAAAAGGGGAGGGGAGACAATTAAACACAGCTGGGAAATGACAGACAGGTGCAGGTTATTACAGACGCGGGAAAACACGGAGAACAGGAAGTAAAGACAGAGGACAAGACACAGTAGGAGACTTAACATAATAAAACAGGAAATGACAAGACAACATGAAACATACAACATGACATAAACGACTAAAGGAGGGTAGGAGAAGGTACGGCTAAAACAACAAACAAAAGTTCTTCTTCAACAGGAAAAAGTTAATACTCCATCTCGAATAAAAATAAGGAAAACAAATTACAATATTCTATTCTAAACTCCCCAACGAAAAAACAGGAGAAAAGTCAAACAAGAAGAGCCGCCCTCTGCTACTAAAACAATACACACTATCAAAACGAACATAAAATTCTGTATGTACTATTTCCAAATTCTCTCAAATTAATTCACGACGTCTGGAAACAAAAACACACAGGATCGGGTTGAAAGGTGGCAGTGACCAAGAGAGAGAAGGAACACTGGAACGGATGCCATTTTTAAAGAATGATTCATCATGGTCCTCCAACCTCCAACCCGCTGCCGCTTCCTGAAAGAAAAACAAACAAAACAAAAAACACAGCACCCCCTACAGGACGGGGGGGACTTTTTTTTTTTTTTGGCCAATCAAAGGAACTTTAACAGATGAAGTCATAAATGTCCCGTCCTTATAGATTATATTCTCATCTGTTTTCTCGTCTCTTTGTCACAGGTGCGTCCGATAACACCTGACAGAGAAGAGGAGCCTACATCGCCATAACTTCCTCGCTCCTCCTTTCACATCCTCTCTTCACCTATTGAGTATTTGTTCTTGTGTTTTGTCCCTCCACCACCTTCATCACCTGTCACCATGACAACCTCAGCTTTGCGCCGGCAGGTGAAGAACATTGTCCACAACTATTCAGAAGCCGAAATCAAGGTATTATCATCACACTGAATTGTCTTGAAGTGTCATGAGTGCACAAACGCTGTCGAGACCTGTGTGTTGTTAGACTTCGTGGAAGGGTAAACCTCTTTGTAATGAAGCGGAGGCTGAGTCATATCAGACCAACACTACTCCTCTACTGAATCTGTTGACTTCTCTATCGAATGTGTCACAGGATCCGTGGGAAGCTCATTACTTTGACATTTGTCTTTTTTTAATCAAAGAAATGTTTGTGATGCGGCTGTATGGTGTGACAATGGTACGTCACAGTCGCTCTTCTGGTGTCGTGTAGGTTCGCGAGGCCACGTCAAACGACCCATGGGGCCCTTCGTCGTCTCTCATGTCAGAAATTGCTGACTTGACCTTTAATGTTGTAGCATTTGCTGAGGTCATGGGCATGGTGTGGAAACGCCTCAATGACAGCGGCAAAAACTGGAGACACGTGTACAAGGTGAGCCATGAAACACCACTGCAGTTTTGGACAGTTGACTCATCCTCTTAACCTGTGTTTCCACCAGACGCGACGAACGTGAATGAATTCGCACGACAAATGAAATCACACCCCACTAGACGCTCAAGTTTTGTCGCTGGTACAAATATGCAAAAAAACGCTTGCCGCGGCATCCGACTATCACCATCGCTGCTCTGTACTTAATATGGAGAAGTCAGCTTCGGCTGCGGGTGAAGCGCCGGTATCGCTTTTGGATGCATGCTACCGTACGGAGGCGGTATGACTTGGGTGAGTTCCACCGTCTCCTGCAGGAGCTGCGCCTGGACAATGACCGGTTCCAGGGTTGCTTCAGGCTGCGTGTTGCCCAGTTTGAAGTCCTGCTAACTTAGGTTGGTGCCAGGATCTTAATAATAATGGATTACATTTTTATTGCACTTTTCAAGTCACTCAAGGCACCTTCTGAAAGCACTTTTACATTATTGACTGACTTGGAAAGAGCGGGATTTGAACTGCCAACCTTCCGAATATTGGACGACCCACTCTACCATCTGCCAAAGTAGGATCTTCTGCCAGGATACCAACTACCGGTGCTCCATTCCAGATGCCTTTCCTTCTACTATCTGCGTAGTCGGAGCCCTGCACGCCCTACGTCAGCACGTCCGTGACGACCTCCACGCTGATAGGCTGTCCTGATGCAAATTCGCTTGAAAAGTTCAATTATTTCAACTTGAGCGGCAAGTGGGAGCGGTGAGCAATTTTTCACTGGAAACGCTCGCCGCTCACCACTCGCAACTTCATCACTCACCGCTCGCCGCTTCATCGCTCACCGCTCGCCACTCAAGATGAAGCGGCAACCGTGTTATCACATTGACTTTGCAATCTCATCGTGCGAAAAATTCGCGTCTCGTCCGGTGGAAACACAGGGTTAGTGTCATGGCATATCTCTGCTTCTAAGAATATATTAGTTCTGCAATGTATCGCAATATTTTTTATTTCATGATACTCTATCAACATGAAAAATGTACTGTATTGATATTTTTAGGTATTAATTCAAATGCAGACATGGCAGAGGTTAATTTTAGTTTTTTCTTTTTCTTTTCTGTTTATTTTTTGAGGGGGGATCCTGCCAGTTCTTTTATTTATATATTCACATTCTGGTTTTTGTGTACTAAAAAAGTAGTATTGTGATATTGTAGGTCATACATGTAGTTTTTTTTTTTGTTTGTTTTTTTTTCAATAATGGTTATTTCAAGCATCCTAAAAGCACTTTTTTCTATCTAAGAGGCAGATGTTTTCCAGAAAATAATCTTTAAAAAAAAAAGAAACAAATCAACCAAAACATATATTGCCTTAGTTGTATGGTGATATATTGTGATATATCCTATCATGATTCTAGTATTGTGATTTGAATTGTATCACCAGATTCTTGCCAATACACAGCCCTATTTGAAAAGTGTATTTTCTAATTATTCTTTGACTGCAGGCTCTGACTCTGCTGGATTACCTGCTGAAGACAGGATCTGAGAGAGTAGCGCAACAGTGCCGTGAGAATGCGTTCACCATCCAGGTACTAGACTGACATTTAGCAACCTGGGCCTGATATAGAAGAGATGTGTTTTTAGCTGGGTTGTTTTTAGATGGTTTAAAGGAGCATACATGTTTATTTCTCTTTAACTTTTCTTCAAATACAATAAGAAAATACAGGAGATATGTGCACAGCCTTGAATGACACACAAAGAACTGGGTTCTGATAATAAAGTGACTATTTAGTGTGATCCCTGACCCCGAGAAGAAGCAGCACAAACGGTTCAAAACATCTGACATGAGTTGAATGAAACCCGGTATAAGACCTCAGAAAAGTAATCCAATAAATCACATATTATTTGAACAAAATATTTACAGATATTAAGTATAAAAGGAGATCAGAGTAAATACTACCTCTTTGGCTTCGAGAAGTATTTTTTCTCTGCAGCTTTTGTTTTTACTGCTGTGCGTAATTCCCACATATCCAGATTGTATCTTAATACAGAGACTGAGAAATGCCGTGTGTGGTTATTATGACTGTACCAAACCAACGAACCTCATGTTGGCCTCAGACTTTTTCACAGTACTGTTTAATCTCAACAGTCATTTTCCTACATCACATTTTTAAGGACCATACAGAACAGTTAGCTGTCATGCATTGTCTTGTGTCTCTGTCTGGTTTAGACCCTTCGCGACTTCCAGTACGTAGACCGCGATGGCAGGGACCAGGGGGCCAATGTGAGAGAAAAAGCACGGCAACTGGTGTGTCTCCTCCGAGATGAGGAGCGCCTCCGTCAGGAGAGGAGCCAAGCTCTAAAGACCAAGGAGCGAATGGCAGGGGGAGGCAGCGGAGGAGGTGGGGGTGTGTACGGAGGCATTCCCCCATCTTACCATCCAGGAAGGCGAACCAGCCAGCCCAGCATGGCCGTGCTGTACGGGGAAGAGTTCAGCCGCTCTAGAGGCTCCCCATCCTCCTTCAACTGTGAGCATTTTGAGCTTTAAAATCATGTGCAAACTTCTGTGATGAAACGAACAAGTCATTTTGTGTCTTAGCAATGTGTGTCTAAACAAGTATTTGTTAAAAATACACATTTGTATGCAGGCCGCTCCCTGGTGAAATGCATTTTGTGCTGAAGTCTAGTGCTCTGGCACAATCTAGCACAATCCAGCAGATGGATTATCAATACTGCAGCGTAGGCCTGAAAATATTCTAATCAGTCCTTCACTTCCTCCACTTTGTGTCTTTATCCCTCGGCTCAGTTAGAGCGCTTCTCCTTCTCTAAACCACCCCCACTTTGTTAAGTTGTTTTTCAGTTTATTTATCATTCATTTACTGGCTTTTGTTTGTCTCTGTCCACTCTAGTGCTGCATGTATATATGAAAATCCCCATGTAATGTTTCTCTGTGTCCATGTAGCCTCGTCGTCGTCTCCTCGCGCCGCCTCAGACCTGGAGCAGGCTCGACCTCAGACCAGTGGGGAGGAGGAGCTGCAGCTCCAGCTGGCCTTAGCCATGAGCAGGGAGGAGAGTCAAAAGGTAAAACTCACATACAACACATTATGATAATGTGCAGTGTCCTTCAAGTACTTTTCTACAGGGTGACAGCATGCACACACACACACACACACACACACACACACACACACACACAATCTTGAAAAAACAAATCTAATTTCTTCATGCTGATTCCAATAATGAAAATTTTGTTGCAAACATTCTGAACATTCACCCTCTATCTAGTAGCTAGCCCTTCCTTTCCCTGTTACCATAGAGATGGATGAAGACACACAACTACAGATTGCTTTCAGCCTTAGCCAAAAGGAGCATGAACAGGTACACACACCTCACCCCTTAGGATCCTACTCTATATCACAGAACAATCAAAGAACAGACTGCATTTCTCTAACATCCAACTTGTATCTTTTCAAGCGTTTATTTGCAGAAAATGACAACTGGCAAAATAACAAAACAAAACAAAAAATCTGTGTCTTCATCAACAACAAATTGCATGAGAATCGAGTTCATATTCATTTTTAAACAAAATAATAGTAATGTTTTAACTCTGTGAGAGTTCAGAGGTCAACATTTGGGGGATTTACCCTGGTAGTAGTCACATTGCTGTTGTATCTTGGTTCAATGACCGCAAAAATCCAAGCAGAATGGTTTTATTTAATGGTGCACGATCATTCATCTTCATCTTGACCACATTGTGCAGCTTTTCAATTGGGTTAAAGTTTATAAATTTGTCGTTGTCATTTCATTTTCCAGAGCTGAATTTACTAACTCATGGGAAATGAACTCTCTTAACTTGTCTTCCTTCATGTCTTAAAGTACTCAGGCTATTTCCTCTTCTTCTTTCTTCTTTCCTCCTTTAAGCCCTGCTTAAATTTTTATATCTCTATTTTCTTCTAAGTGATGTGTGAACTTGTGCAGGATTCTGTACTTTCTGTGCATCCTCTCCCTGCTTTAATCTTAACTAGCTCTGCTCTTTGTCAAACTAAATATTTCAACAGCACAAAAAAGCCACTAGTGCTGCTTTCAATTTGCAGAGCTGAGCTGTAGACTGCTTCACTAATGCTGGAGTGTTTGTGTGTGTTTGTGTGTGTGTGTATCTGCGTGCTGGTGATAATGTTGATGATGTCATGATGCCGCCCCTGCAGGAGCAGCGTTGTCGCCAAGGAGACGAGTCTCTGTTACAGAAAGCCCTGGATGAGAGCAGGAGAGAGAGCCAGTCAGGGACACAGGAGGTGAGAATAAATATATGTGTGTGTGTTGTGTTGTACTGTGTGTGTGTGTGTGTGTGTGCGTGTGCGTGTGTGTGTGTGTGTGTGTGGGTGCATGCTCTATGCGTGCACTATGTATTAGCATGGAGAGGTGGGCGGTTGCATTTGGGTTTGTAGGTGGCTGCTGGCAGACATTTAGAGAATAAAGTGGAGTTTACAGCTCGGACCGTGGGATAAGGATGGAAAAGAGACAAAAAAGACGTGGATCAGCTTAATAAGAGAAAGTGCAGAGAGCTGACAGAGTAGAAAGAGATGCCTGCTGAATGATAATGACTCTATCGTATCTAACCTTGAGCTCAGCATGACATTTCCCCGAAAACATACTCCTTATCCCATTGCCCACCAGCCCCTGTACTCATTGGCCCTTGAATAAGCCAATCAGAGGCACCAGATGTCTTATGTAAAGGTTAGGGATGGTTTGTAATTGGTCGTATCATGTTACTTGTCATAGAAGTTCAGGTAATTTCAGCTCATGACAAAAAAAAAAGGCTCAGCAGGGTAAAACCTGACATAGTGAGCCTGATGTTTTCATAGGTCAGACACAGGTCATGTCAAATATCACACATTTATACATTTTATTAAACTTTCCAATGCTTATTTATATTATTTCAAAGGAAATGACTATTAAAAGCAATCAAATCATCTCTCTCCTCATAATATTACTAATATTAAAGTAACATGACCACATTTAAACTCGTGCTTAAGGAAAATATTACAACACATCACACCCACAGCTTCTAGGACTTCCCATTCCATTAGAAATATGATCATGATAAAAATATTTATGTCAGTTGGTGCAAAATGTGCTATTGTTCATAAAGTTGGAATCATTTTGTTTCCATACATATTCCTCTTTTTATCCCTGTTTATACACATCAGTAATCACCTTTGAGCCACTGCAATGATAACATACTGAGTCACAGTGACACATTATCTATGAAGAATGAATCACTTTATCGCTATTATTTAATAGGAAAAGGTAAACATATTTCATTCTAACTTTGTGGGCAATGGTGTAGTAACAGTAAATGTCAAATCTCATGTCAAATTTTTCTTAATGAGTGATGAAAGACACTAAATGGTTACTTAACGTTTAACATAATTATTTATTTTCAGAGTACAGTATGACATAGATGCAGAACATTTAAACCACAATTATAATGGTTAAAAACATTATGTCGAGTAAAATTAAGCAAAAGCAAACCCTGAAGGATTTTGTGAGCATTTGCACGACAACAATTTATTCATTTAATGGTTTTTTTTTTTTGTCTTGAGATATTATATATATTTTTATTTATTTATTTTTATTTATTATTTTTTATTTTATTTTTTTAATGTATTTTTTCCTTAAATTTACAAAATGTTTTGCGTATCTGCTCTGCCATTGGGTCTTTATATTCATGAAATGTTTTTGTTCTTTCCTTTTGCTCAAAACAAAACAAACAAACAATGCAAACAAAATTAACTCTAAAGTGTGTCACTGAAAAACCTGAATTCACTGTGTCCCAATAGTTTTGTCTACATGGTGTATTTTATGTGCACATGCTCTCGTGCATTTGTTCAGGACTGGATTAATACCCACTGCAGGGTCACAGGAGATTTTCTTTGGGACACCAAACATATTAGCATTTCATTTAGTTTAAAAAACAAAAGTTTGAACAGGTAGGAAAAGGAAAAAGAAAGACTGTTCATTTTATTCTTAAAGTATATAGTATATTACTGATGAGAGGAAATACACAGTAGGTAATGGAATCGCCTGTTACCTTAACTGAAAGGCATTCATTTGATGTCATTTGTCACATGTGATCTTTTCACTTAAATGTATAAAATGAAGCTGTTATCAAAGACCTACTACTTCAAAGTGAGTGGGTTACTTGTTCCAGATAATACTATATGGTGTAAAAAGTGGTCAAGAATGTTCATGTATACACAAATTCACCCCTGTCAGAATATCTGTCAGGATAAATAGGTGGATTCATGAAAAATAATGTTAACGCACAGTAATAATTTTACAATCTCAGCTAATTGATTCCGTACAAAGGCACCGTGTGTGCAGCAAACAGTTTTCTGAATAGACCGCACTGCTGTTTGCTCATCTGAGACATAATGATGCAGTGTGATATAAACAATGGAGTCCAGATGTAGCCTGACAAACCTACTGTTTCTAAATGACCTGAAGTACAATTCACTGCATTATGTAGTGTAATTTCAGCACCAGTGTAGACACAATAACAAACAGCTCACTGTGATAATAAACAGCAATGGGAACTTTGTAAAATCTGCAGGCTGTTTTCAGTGGAGTACAACAATAATTATTGTCATCATTTAGTACTTTTGGTTCTTTTCTGTGTGTAGTCAGCTATGCTGGACCTGGTGGACATATTTGGCTGCTCATCTGAGGCCCCTCCTCCTCCCAGTGACCCCTGGAACTCGTCTCAAACAGCCGGTGACATTAACTCTGACCCGTGGGACTCTGTAGGTCAGTGGTCAGATTCTAGTCTTTATAGCTTGTACCATTTTTTTTTTTTTTTATTTCACTTTCCTAAGTAGGTTGTATTTGATTATCTGTTCAGGCAGCATATGATACAATAATATCCTTCTGGATTAGTGAACATGACCGTTGTACCAAGGTTATGGTTGTAATAATAAATAAATAAATAATAAGAATAACTTTATTTATATAGCACCTTTAAAAACTGGGTTTACAAAGTGCTTTACATACATAATAAAAAGGGCACAACAGCAGGACCCAATATGTAAACAAGTACAGTATGTAAAACATTACATAAAAGCAAGTCTTTAAAAATGTGTTTCAAGAAGTGATTTAAAAGTTGTCCCTGATTCCCATTTATAGCCAATCAAAAGTCAAAAAGCAACCCCTACTGATCACTACTAATCAAACAGTTTAGTAGAAGATCCTGTGGTCTGCAGTATGTAGAGGAAGGGGGGCCGCCATCCAGACCATATACTGAACATAGTGATGCAACATGTAAATCTCTCCAAACCATAGACATGTTGATTTGCAAGGCTTTCTGTTTGCTGAAGTAGACTGGGTAATTTGTGATGAAATGAAATAGCAGACATGGCTGATGCAGGATTAAGCTCACTGACGACCTCCACAGTTATTACAAACTCCCAGAGGTTACCATGTAATACTAGTCCTGTGTGAATCAGGCTTAAGTCTATATTTTTGCGTGTCCAAACACAGTGGGACTACACAATGTCCATTCATGACTGAACTGTGAGACCTGACCCATCTTTTTTTTTTTTTGCATTTATTCTCATACTTTACCGCCACAAACAGGGTGCCAACTTTTTAATGAGATTGATGCATATTTTTTTTATTCTTGCAGCCAAATATTTTAATATTTTGTGTGTGACCGTCACCAGCCCTCTCTGGAAACTAAGCTGTCATTGTTTATCAGATTTTCCTATTCAGAACCAGAGAGGGACAAGGGGAGAGTTAAAGGGGACGCCAGCAGAAGACAGCAGACCTGACCCATCATGAACCTGATGCAGCCCATCTGGTCTGGGCCAAAAAATACCCAATGAATAAACGTCTTGAGCAAATGTTAACAAAAATGAGGCTAGAGATAAATTAGGTTGGGATAAGTTAATGTTAACTCGCTTTAATGTCCCCATAGTGCTGTTCCTAATGCACATAGGAGCTAGCGTTAGCATTAGCACATAGTACACATTAGGAACAGAGAGTTGCCATTGATGACATTCAGGGACCAACTCCAGATCTATAACAGAACCATGGTAAGGGGACAGAACAATGAACCAACATGTCCTTTTTTTTTCATGACGGAGCATTGAGACAACAGGTAAAAGTCGACACAAATAGGCTGAAGTGCTAACAACTACGCCACCACGTCACCCAAAAACACTCAGTCTGACTTTAAAGGGCAAATATTTATTAAAATCCACTTTTTGGTTCATTTATTTGTGTATTTGGACCCTAGTTCACAAAGTTTGAATTTTAACCCTCCAGATGCTGCAAAGCTATCTTTATGTATATTCATTCTGGCAAAAAGTGAGTGGATTTCTACAACCTGTTTGAATTCCTGCTTAATTTGTTACGTTTTATAACTAGTTACATCACAACATTTGCACATATAAGGTCCAGACTTCTGATGAACATTTCTCCAGTACGACATAATTGTTTATCAGCAGCAGCAGTTGTAGTAAAAGCTGTAAATATGTCCAAACTTTGAGCAGGTTATCTCAAATGTTCAGTTGTTGGTTGTATTAACGAACACAAGTGACTGAACGGGACAGAAAAGCACGTACAACCTGGAGGGGGAGGGGCGTGAAGTGGTTCACTTACAACCTTTCTGGTGTCATTACTCAGAAATAGGGTTGAAGATGGTTCTGTGGAGTTGAATTAATGAATTCCGATCCAAGCAGAGCATTTACAGTTTATGTAGACCACAGGGAAATGTTTAAAATGTATAATTCCATTTAAAAAAGCAAAATATCACTCCTTTAAATGTATGGGAAAGAGTACATGGTGTGTCCTGTCTGTCTTTGCAGCAGTCCACTCCAGCACTCCAGTGGTTGGTAGTCCTTGGACGGCCCCGCCCTCCTCACGTCCAAACACGTCCAACCCTTGGGCTCCATGTGCCGACTCATGCACAGACCCCTGGGAAGCGGCGCCGGTCTCCTCCAGTCCCGTCGACCACGTGTGGGACAGCCCGACCGATGGAGGTGCCTTTTAGAAAACGCTGAACCTTTTCCGTTGAAGTTTTCAGCGTCTGCGTGGTTATGGCTGCAATGTTCTCATCTGTTACAGGAGATAACGGGACAGACCCCTTCACTGCACAGGAAGAAGAGAAGCCAAAGCAGGAGTTTCCTCAAGTTAACTCCCCCCCACCCGCCAGTCCTACAGGTGCCCCACAACATTAAACAGTCACTGCAATACTACACATTTTACTCTGTATTTGGACATACCTCACAAATATCTTATAGAATACATCAAAAAGTATTGTGTTAAAATGTGTACCTTGTTCATATGAAACTAAATTAAAATATGTCTAAAATAAAATAAATAAACAGAGAAATTCAATTAAATGTTTATGACTTTGTTGGAAAACAGTAACGGTAGAATAGCCTAAACTACAAAAGCTGATATACTGGAGTTGATTCATTGTACAGTAATGCCCTTTATTTAAAAAAAAAAAATGTAACCAGGTGGTGTCATACTCACCAACATCATTTTCAACCTTCCATGTTCTTTATGTTAGTTGTTATTGAGAAAAACAGTTTTAGTTTTTATGTCATCCATTCAAATATGGCTATTTTTTTTTTTATTTAAATTTAACATTAATTTAACTAGAATCAGGTGAAAAACAGAGAACAGGCTAAATCTAGTTTAGAGATAATTATCATCTTTAGTCTTTAAAGGATTTGTATGTCATGTCATGTGACCATTAACACATGAAAAATCCTAATGGTTTTACAAGTCCCATCTCTGAAAAATATCGAATTTCACTCCTTTGTCCTGGTGGTCAAGTCATTGTAATGTTAGTTAAAGGTGGGGTGGGAGATCTTGGAAAAAACGGTTCCGGCAATTCAACACAAGTGAGATTTTGAAAATATACAC
>JAQQZY010000001.1:18431070-18449120 GCA_030068375.1 Ostorhinchus rueppellii
TAAGATAAGATAAGATAAGATAAGATAAGATAAGATAAGATAAGATAAGATAAGATAAGATAAGATAAGATATTCTTGATCCCACTGTGGGGAAATTGCAGCATTTACAGCAGCAAAAATGCAGAAAACAAAGGCAGATGAAACGCAGAACTTTTAAGATAGGGTTTAAGCAGTAAATAATTTGGTACCCTCTGGAATTTGGATGTGAAGCATGGCGCTGAAGTAGTGGATTTTGTTTATCCACAACCCCCTCTGACATAAAGGAAAACAATGTGTAGACCCTTCTATAAAAGGTGGAAATAAAAAGTAATATTTTACATCATGTTGTGCCAAAATGTACTATGTTGGCATTTTTCATGATGGTTGGTTGCAAGTGACAATATAAAAGTTCTATAACAAAATTTGGAACAAACGCTGCTTCCTGGTCTTCTACAGGGTGTGTAATCCCTCCTCGTGGGCAAAGTTCACACAGGACAACCTGACCAAAGCTATGCAGGAGGAACATGCCAGCTTCAGTCTCAGGTCAGACAACACACACTGTTATAGGGTCTAGTAAAGATGGAGCTTTACAGTATTTACATCATGTTTTAATAGGCATAATGCCACTGTGTGTGTGTGTGTGTGTGTTTGTCTGTGTGTGTGTGCGTGTGTGTGCGTGTGTGTGTGTGCGTGAGCCAGGATGCTGGTGGAGCGGGTGCTGCAGGACACCACCAGGGACCTGAGAGTCCAGTGCTCCAGTGTGGACCAGGCCTTCAGCCAACGCTGCGATGAGCTGATAGAGGCCAAGACCCAGCTGGAGATCCGGCACACAGAGGTACGGAGGCAGATGGACTCTGATCCACTGACTGATCCAGCCATGGAGTGTCCATTACATAACTGTATGTGTGTGTAGATTCTGGATCAGATCGGGGTCCAGGAGAGGAACATTGTGGCTTTGCAACAGGCCATACACAACAAAGAGGCTCCTCTGAGAGTGGCTCAGTCCAGACTTTACACCCGCTCCCTCAGACCCAACATGGAGCTGTGCAGAGATGAACCCCAGCTCAGGTAAACACACAAATACCCAAATGTCTAAGAGCAACTACAGTTAGAGAATACTCAGTGACAAACTACTTCATCAGCTAAAAAAAGCTAGTTTTCACAAACGCAAAAGCAAGTTAAAGGTAAAATCAGATTTGAGTAGAATTATGGCTGTAAAATATTAAATAAACCTAATCACATCTACTGTTGGAGAATTAATTTCACAAAAAAGATGTAAACTTACATTTATAGTTTCAGTTAGTTTTTAGTACATTTACCAAATGTTTTGAAAAAATATTAATATTTTATTTAGACTTTAAATGTACTGGTGTTCAGGCCAAATGTGTTTTTAATTATTTTTTCAAGGCATTTATGTAAATCATATTAAGGTCCAGTCTGTTGCCACAATTCTTATGGTATACTCAGCAATAAAATAAATGGTATAAATGCCATGTAATTGTGTTTGAGATTTTTACAGAAACAACATTTTAATCATCACCTTTTAATGAAGTATCATTACATTGAACTAAAAGCTAAACATATCCATTTACTAACACTATGTCTTTGTAGACCACTTTAAAACTGACAAAACTAAGAGACTGTACAAATTCAACCTAAATAAAAAGTAAAAACTATCCTGACTCTGACGTGTCTCATCTTAACTCCCCTTTATCCGTAGTTTGGAGGCGGAGGAGAAGCAGATTCATGCGTCTGTGGCGTCGCTGCAGCAGCAGCTGAGTGAGGCCAGAGCGTCTCTGTCCTACCTGGAGGAGTCCCGTATGACTATGGAGAAGGACATGTCCTGTAAAACCCACTCACTGTTCATTGACAGAGACAAGTGTATGACTCAACGTAAGCGGTATCCGAATGTGTCTACTCTGTCCGGATACTGAGGAGAACAGCGCGGTAGTTTAGTGTTTTTTACGTGGGTGTCGAGGAGGTTGGCTTCAGATTTGTAGTTCTTTTTCCTTCTTCTCTTCTTAACACTTTGTATGTGTCTTCACACCATTATCACCTCTAACCTTTCTGTAGCATTGGCTTAATTTTCTGGGGGTATCTAAACACAAACAGTCGTGTCTATTCTCCCTGGTGTATTTAACCCTTTAACCCCTGACGTGTCTGTGCTGAGCATTTTGATTGTAGCATTTATTTCAAATATTGATAAAGATTCAATCATTTGAGGAAAAAATTCAAAACTTCCTTGTTCTTTCCATAGATATCTGAGCATGCTCAGTGCACACCCAAAACACAGAGGACTGAGTGAGACCAGCATCTGGCTTTTTTTTTTTTTTAAACACCATTTTCTTTATCGTTTTTTGTTTGTTAGTTTTACTGTTGTTTGCAGTGTTGTGATGATTCTCCTTTATATTTTTTATTTTTTTATTTACTGTGTTTTTACTGAGTTTTTGTCCATGTAACTGCTTATTGGAGTTCAACCAGGTGCAAAAAGCAGCTGGACTGATTTAGAAAAAAAAAGAGCCCCAAACAAAAACTCCTAGGCCAGAATTCAAATCCATGTTCTGGTATAGTCTCATGCTGTCTTCCACTTACAGTTATTGTAGATCATTCATTTATCAGACAGGGGTAGTTGTTTGTTTACCTGCTTGACTAGTTTCAGTTACCTCCTGTAGCCTTCGTTACTATTGGCTGCTCAGGCGAGTTGGTCAGAAACCCTCCCTGCTGTCTGCTATTGGTGTCAAATTATGGAATCAATTGAAGGATAAATTGAAATTGTGTAGCTCGTTGTTGATTTTTTCTTTTTTTTTTTTTTTAAAGCTTTAAGTTGTGAAACTAACCCACCTGAGCACCCTATAAGACACGTCACAGTAACATCACGTGACGCTTGTGACTAAGGTTACAGGAAGTAACTGAAACTAGTCAAGTAGGTAAACAAACAGCTACCCCTGTCTGATAAATGAATGATCTACAATAACTATAAGTGGAAGACAGTATGAGACTATACCAGATGAAATTTTCAAGGGCTATGAAAGTGCAATGATTTCTAGTAACTTAAGAAATCGATTGAAGATTAATTTTGGCTAATGTTTCATTTTTCTGCAACTATGGAGTTGGATTAAGGATGGGAGTAAGAGAAGCTTCTTCCTGTTTCAGGTACAAATTGTGTTAATTGTATGTTCTTTATATGCATGTGTTTTGTTCTTTTTTTGTACGTAACTGAAATGAAGAAATATTCATTCATAAATTTGAACTATTAAAGGCCCAGAACTACTTTTGTCTTCCAAATACATTTTCTCATCATATCTACACATTCCTGTTTTATCACCATTTATCCGAATATTGTCCTCTGCATTTTGTATTTCAGTATTTTTTTGTGATGAACTGGCGACTTGTCCAGGGTGTACCCCGCCTTCGTCCTTAAGTAGCTGGGATAGGCTCCATGCGACCCCCGTGACCCTAGTGAGAATAAAGCGGGTATAGAAAATGAATGATGAATTTTGTATTTTTCAGTAGAAATCAGGTATTTATATTTAATTCAAAGATCATGCAGATGTTCATAAAAACTACGATGAAATCCAAAGTATTACGAAAAAAACTGAACAAAAAGTGACTTTTTCTGCAAAAAATGTCATTAAGTGGACATGAAAACGAGCATCTACACCCACTGTCATTTGTTAAACTTCATGGGTTTTATTGGTGAATTAATGTGGCAGTAGGTGATGGTGTTCACGCTCACTATGAAGCCTCTGAATGTCAAAATGGGTCAAATCTGATTACCATGAAAAGATGACAGAAGTTAATTTCATGCTACATGCGACCTGTTTGAGAGGAAATCTGTTGCAATTTTTCATACCACTAGAGGGAGCACATCAGCCTGATGTGTGTCTTCAATCATTTAAGCTGCACAGGCACCGTCAAATGAAATAAAGCATTCACATGTTACTTTTGCAGTTATGTTTTAATAGTTTGTGCGACAGAAAAGGACATTTTAGTTTTAAATATCAAGTATTCACTAATGACTTATAAGTTACATTTTATCTCAAGCAAATAAATGAGTGTTCACCAAAACTGACATGTTATATGACAAAGATGGCGAAATACAAAACAAACAAAAAACAAAAACAATGATTTACAAAGTGTAGTATTCACGGTATTTGTACAGGTCTATTTATAAGGAGACAGTCATGTGACCATCATGCAACACATAAAGAGGGTTCAGGTTTTTCAGGTGTCAATAAGACTAAAGTGAAATAAAATGAAATAAAAATAAAAGTCTCATTCCCACACAGTCAATAAATGTCCATTCTGTTCTTTAAGAGCTAAAAGGCCACCAAAAGAATTCCACTTATTACGGTTTCCCTTGAGTTTTAATTGATTTCCAAGGACCATTTTCCTTCTCCACATTTTCTTTGATGGGTGATAGGTGATTTAAGAAAAGGACAGAAAATGAAAATGAGAAAAAAAGTTGCTTAAATCAAGGAAATGGGCGGGATGGATAGCACATCTGAGGGAGTGACAGAAACAGAAAGAGGGAGGGAGAAGAGGAGAATAGAGAGACAGGAGCAGGTCCAAGTTCACTGCCTTCTTTTCCTCCAGGGCTTTCTCCCTGCTTTCTCAGTGTCTCCAGACTGAGATCAACAGATAGGTGAGTCCAACTTCAGCATTTTTTCCCCCTCATTTTGCATTTGTCCAACAGTCTTAACTTTACCTTTTAACATTTTTACATCATTTGCTGACTCCTCAACCTCAACATTTCTTTTGGAAACTTTACTGCAGCTCATATCAGTTTGGGTAAATGCTTTGATTTGTACATATTTGTCAGGGCTGTTGCATATTTGTGAGTTGTGCTATCCAAAGAATTAAACACCTGATGACACTTTTTTTTTCTCCAATGATGTCATTTCCTCTTCTTCAAATCATTTTTCATCTCTTCAGTGTCTTCATCCCAGTTGGAAGGAAAAGGGGTCTTAAGAATGAACAAATTAATCATTGCTCATTAACCAAACAGCTCTCACAGATGCAGACCTGGTGCTTTATTTATGTGTGAGAACATTTTTATGACAGTGTTTATTTGCTTTTGTGTCTGTTGGCTAAATACATGCAGCTAAGCTTGAGGGTTTGTGGAAAGCCAAAGTTTCCGTTGGCTGGATGGAGAGGCTACTTTTAGCTTGGGTTACTACTCCCTGGCCCTGACTGGTTCAGACTGAGGGCCACGTTTTCACAGTATTTCACAAGCCTCTGACTGTCCTTTAAATGACTCTAATTATTATAAAGGATAAAAACATCTATCAATCTTTCGTTTTACTGTGGAATGTCCCATTAGGGTTAGAGGAGAAGTTTGTAATTATATGTTTTCTCTGACTATGGAATGTGACTTTCATGGCTTTGTGTGATTTGGGGCATTTTTGTGGTACTGTATGCATATTTATTTAGGGTCTCCTGCTTCAAATGTACCTTGTCTGCTTTCTGGACCATTCTCCTTGTCTTACCCTAGTTTTACCTCATGTCCATGAGAATCTCATCAGCACCTCTTCACTTTGTTCCCTTTTTTTTCTTCAGGATGCTGTGCCTCAGCTCCCTGTCCACACTCCTCCTCCTGCTTCTGTTCTACCCTCCTCTACTGTCTGCACAGGACGTCCTCGTACGTCTGGCAGGCGTGGGCCGCCGTGGGGCAAATGAGGGACGTGTGGAGGTGTTCTACAATGGAGCATGGGGCACAGTGTGTGATGATGAGGTGGATCTTAACCTGGCTACTGTGGTATGCCGACAGCTGGGTTTTCAGCGCGGTTTAACGTGGGCACACAGTGCCAAGTTTGGTGAAGGACAAGGTATGTCCTCAGCCAAGCACATTTATTATTTATTCATGTTAAGTGAATTCAACATATCTACAAAAACAATGGTGGTAAATCCTGTTAAAAATCTGCCAATATCTACAATTACTGTAAATGCCAAAGCACTATTACATTCAAGTTTAAAAGTTTTTGGTCCTAAGTCAAAGTTTAAAACAAGCATCTGGATTTAAATTATTCATAAAAGACATTAAAAAAAACAAAAAAAATTAACGAGATGAAAATGTAAAAGACATAAGATGCACCAACATGAAGTCTATAGAGAGGATAAAAAAATAATATGAAATACCCAACAAGAAGGAAATAAAAAAATAGGTTTATAAAAGTTACTAAACATTAAAGATAAAAAAAGAAGCAAAACACTTAAAAGCAGGATGTAAAAAGATGAAAATGTATAAGATACAACAACATAATGAAAAAGATGTAAAATAACGATGAAACGCAGTTGGAGACTGATTTTCTGATTTAATGCTCATTTAGTGTATTTTTTATGTAATATTGCAGTGCAGTGGCTTTTACTATATTAAGTGAGTGCAATGGGAGTTCTTATTCAACAAGATGACAATAAGATTTAAAAAAATATTATTTTAGATTTTACTTTAACTTTTCTTTATGGTCAGAACATGACAAACTCTTACTGAGCAGCACAACATTTTAGAAAATATGAGGCAGAACATTTAGAACAATCAAATCTTTGTTAATATTAAAAAACATGAATTAAAATTAAAATAAAAACTTTGAAGCATGCAGTTTTATCTGAAGATCCACCTTTAAAAGGATATTATTTTATTTGTCACTTTTAGTCAAATTCTGTGTTTGAGAACAAATCTTAGGTCCAATACTTGTCCTTTACTTGACTGTATCCCTTTTTTGTGCTCCAGTATATCTCAGAGGCAAATATTTAACTTTTTATTGCTCTGTTTGTATTGGTTGAATGTCTTTCTTTGCATCAGGTCTGATCTGGTTGGACAATGTGCACTGTAGAGGCACTGAGCTCTCTATAGCAGAGTGTCGCTCCAATGGTTGGGGAGTCAATGACTGCACCCATGCCGAGGACCTGGGGGTCATTTGCAGTCGAGAAAGGAGACCTAACTTCCCATCAGTGAATGAGACCACCTCATCCAACCAACCAAGACAGGGGAACCCACCACCAGCACAGTCCGTGCCCCCCCAAGGCCCACCTGCACACCCAGGCCCTGTCTCTTCTTACATTTCAAGAGGACATGAGATCGCCCTCCGTCGCAGCCAGCCTTCTTCTCGTCGCAGCAGCATTTCACCACAGGAAAATGGCCATGAGATCCAGATCTTGCGAAGGAATCGAGGCGGTTCCAGATCAGGCCAGCAGACTAACCAAGCTGTGCCTCAAGGCCACCAGCTGCCCTCTCATCTGATCAACGGCGCAACCTATAGGCAAAGACAGGAGACATCCAGGACCAGTCCACAAGCCGTGAGACGAGAGGCAGAGGCGCAGGTGAACAGGCAGTCCCAGCCACCGCCACACTCCCACCTCCAGTCTGAACGGCGGAGTGAAAGACAGCAGCAGCTCAGTAGGAATAATGTTGAGCCAGAGCCTGTTTATCCAGACATGGGACTGGAGACCGATGCTCAATACACACAGGTAACAAACCACATATGTACATAGACCCACACAACCAAAGAAGTGCTTCACCCCTGCTTTATTGAGACTCTCATACATAAATGTAATTTGTGGAGCCACAGGCCAGCAGGCATGTATAATTAGAGACAAACTTAAAACCAGATTTTCTCCAGATCCAGCTCGTATGCACCAGCAGGGCCTGAGGTTTAACATCCAACCACCAGTAGACGAGCAACCCCAACTTTTAGACGTGCAAAAGCCCAGAGGAAATTGCGAGACATTTATCACTTGTGTTTGACTTTCTTTCCTTTGAACTTGCAGAGTTTACACTTTCCTTACCATTTTGTAATCACCGTGGCACGTATCCCGACACATTAAACACACCCTCTGTTTTCTGCTGGTTTCCTTCCTGCTGCCTATGTAATGTGGATGATTAGAGAGTGTGATGATTAGAGCATCACACGATAAGAAACATAGGATACAACCTTATTGCATTAGCCTTGATCACATGCTGTTTAGTGATTGAGTCATGTCCACTGAAGGTTCAGTACGGAGGCTACAATTCACATGAGGTTTGTTTTGGAATTTTGTGCTTAGAGCTGGTCACTCGTTGACATGAGGTGACTCCATTTCAAGGCTAAGGTTCGTCTCGATTGCTTATATCGATGATAACAACAGCCTGTACACTGATATCTACGTGGAGGAAATGAGTCAAAATCTCTATTCTCCCTCCCAAAGCCTCTCCTCTGCTCCTCTACAGTAGCAACAATGTGCAGCACTAGCACATCAACAAATGACCATCTCACAGCATAACACAGATTCCAACAAAAACTTCCAAGTAAGCACACAAACATGTTAGAGTCTAACAAACTGCAAAGGTTTGGTGTGTAAGATACAATGATATCTAGTGAAGTTCCAGATAATAACCATATAAATACTTCTCAGATTGGCCATTAACAACATAAAAACAGAAAATAATGTCCTTGGTAGACTCAGTGTTTGGTTTGTCCATTATGGTTTGTTGGTTAAAGTAAGGTCAACTCCAACAAGACAGTAAAACCCTAGAATATTGGATCTTACCTGCCATTTAAAGGAGCAAAATAGTCCGTTACTGACCGCTGTACAAACAGAGTGGATCCACAGAGTAGATATAAAAACCTCAATAGGTGCGTTTCCATTATCAGAACTTCCGGGCCGTTTTACAGGAACTTCACGGTATCCGTGTGTCTCCACCGACTGGGCCATTTTCAGGAACCAACGGAGTACCTGCTCAAGGGTAGGTACTCGCGAACAGCCCTGTACAGTCGCTGGGCAGTACAAGTGGCTAACTCGCACAGATTGGTTGTCGCAAATGACATTAGCAGATCGCGACAAACAACCTCCAATTTTAAAAGAGTAGTTGCTGGAGGAATTTCACAACACGACGAAGCAGAAGACGACTACTCTTACTCGACGAAAGAACAGCGAAGAAGACATGAAGCAAACATCCCAACTTCATCCGTGTCCCTGTCCAGTCTTGTTATGATTTCCTCCTCTGCTGCTGCTTTGTGTTGGTGCTTTCTGTTAGTGACGTTACTAAAGAAACTGACGTGATATGATGACGTTGTTGTGAGGTTCTTACAGGGCCATTACTGTAATGGAGACATGACGTCTGAGAGGACCAGGACAACTTGCGGCCCGGTCAAAAGTACCTTCCCCCCATAAAGTCCCAGGACCAGTGTAGTAGAAACACGCCTATTGAATTTAACTTTTGTAATTAGATCCTCCCAAATCCCCTTCAAATCCCAGGCACATTGATTCTTTGGTTTCGTAACAATAGCTTACTTGAAGTGGGTTGCCATTGGAGAAACACCTTAAAACATAAACTACATGAAGGGCAAAATTAAAACAAGTTCAATACCTCTAACATCATTAACAGACATCCAACCACAACAAAGATCCATTTAAACTTTGAACTGAACTGGTTCACGACAGTAAAACCTTTTTACCAGTCACCCTAATACTGTGTTGTTGTGGACAGGGATCTGAGAGGGTTCACTTAGAGGAGGCTCGACTACGGCCTGTGCTCACCGGCAACCATGGCGGTCTGGTGACAGAGGGAGTGCTGGAAGTGAAGCATGCTGGGAGGTGGCGTCACGTGTGTACCAATGGATGGGACCTCAGCAGCAGCCGTGTCGTCTGTGGCATGTTAGGATTCCCATCGGCAGAGGCGTTCGACCAACAGGCCTACAGGTCAGTATGTGAGCGTGGCAGACAGAAGACGGAAAGAGGCAGATAGAAAGAGTATTAGTGAAAGGGACGGAAAAGTGCGGTGCAGCTGTACATCCCTCCACGGATTAGACAGGTCCATACCCAGATTGCTGTTCCATCCCCCCTGTAGTAGAGGTTAACCTCAAGTGCTGTCATTAGTAAAACCACACTTGGCATGACATGTCCACTGTGGGATCAGCAAAGCCAGGCTGTCCACCAGGCCCGTCTGCCCCGTCGGCTGAGTGGGCCACAGCACAGACTTTAAAATAGTCCCAGAGAGTATATTATTAATGTCAGATCCAGACTACAAGATTATCATCATCATAGTGTGTGTCTGTACATGAAACCTCCCTTACATGGTTTCTGATCTCATATAATTAGGAAGCTCTGTGAAATCAGTGAGTTAGTGTCTGTCAGTATTATTAGTCAAGGATTATAAAAGGAGAAAAGCAAACAGTGTGCAAATGATAAGGTTGATCATGCCGAGCCAGCACTGAGGAGTAAATAGTAACTTGTCATCTTATTGCATAATAAATGTAACTATTTGGGGGAAAAAAGTGTGCAATTAAGTAACAATTACTAAAGTATAAAAGGGGTTACATCTAAATAAATTGACTTTATTGTCAGACAATAATTTCCATCTTTATTACCAAATGCAAATTATTAAGAAAATATGTAGATTACATTATCAGATTTAGTGTTTTGTAACCAATTACATTACAGTGGTCCCCTTTTCAGTATTGCATTAAACAAATTAGTCTGTACCATTCAGCTCATGGAGCAGCGTACCTGTATCAGCCCAAAGTCTGTCCTATGTTACCTGTTCAACTAACGTCTGTAACTCAGCATTTTAAAGGTTTCCTAAATTTCTGAGGTGCTGAAACATAGTCGTCAGAGATTCCAGTCTAATGTGTGTTTCAATACAGACAGCATTTTGTCATTTTATGAAGAAAACAAATGAGCTCATTAGCTTGCTTCACCTACAAAGCTGTCAAATTCATTGGGAAAAAAGGTCAGTTTTATCATTTTCACAGCAAGAACTTTTACTTTACCTGGATTTTTGAAAAACCTTATCAGTATTTCCACTCTAAAACACTTAAGTTTAACCCTAAACCTCTGAAAAAATAGTAGGGAGGTACAGTTCTGATTCCCCAGAAGAACGCTGACTGGTGGAACACACTTGTAGGTTCCACACTTACATTCTCCCACAATGTTTAAATGATGACTTTCGTCACCACTTTTTCATCAAATGTGTAAAATCCGAGTAAGTAATAGCCTAAGTACATGAATCCATTCGATGATTACACACCTGAACACTTGAACACACACACTTGAACAACTTTGAACTGTACTCCATCACAAGTACACTTAAAAATTCACTATGAGGGATGAGGTTCAGGTGCATCACCACAGAAAGGCTAATGGATTTGTGACACTTAGACTATGACTCAGGTTTTACAGATTTGATCAAAAATTCGTGACAAAAGTCATATTTAGCTTTAAGTTAGTGGGAGCCTGAGAACTTGTTTATTCCATTTCTACAAGCTTCACTTTATGTGTGTTTTTATCATTTTTTAAAATGGAGCAAAATAAGAGAAGCTACAAGAAGTGGGTGGACGACAAAGTCTATTTGCTGCATATGCTCAAAAGAAATTCAGAAGGACTTAAGAGATGATGACTCAAAACAACTGGGCCTGATTTCAATACATGTCCAGGAACTTTGAGATGTTATGAAAACACAAACCACGCAGACTGACAGGAATTATTTTACCCAGGTAAATAAATTCCTTGTAGCAAAAGTTTCTTGGAATATGGTGGGAAAGGGGCTATTGTTTAAGAAACTATTAACCCTATTTCTCCTCTTCATAAGTGGATGAAGTGTATATTAACTTAAAGTTGGTTCAACCTAAAATTAATGATCAAAAGGAATGTTTCCATGGTTACATTTTCCAGTGGAAACAGTGAAATCAGAAAAACCCCTCATCAAGCTCTGCAGAAGTCTGATAACAAATGTCAGGTGTGCTGGAAGAGGGAAACATCTAAAACATGCAGGATTGTGGCTCTCGAGGACCAGTGTTGGCTACTCCTGATTTAGGGGGGGATAAAGGTTTTTGTTCTTGAGGCACCTGTTTATCTCTTCCCTGTGTTTTCCCAACTATTCTTATAAAGTGTGAGAAAACGTATGAACTCATGAGAACCAGATTATTTTTCTGCCATCAGTGGAAAAAACCCATTTTAGACAGAAAAGAGCATCAGGACATTCTGCATTTTCTACTCTGTTCAAACCACATGTAACACACCTTACAGCGCCACCTACTGGTAACACCACAGTCCGTTTCCTCCAAACCAGTCTATGAAAACGTTCATACTTCATACCTTTGTTTCACGTTTGCTTTCAGTTTCACTTAAAAAGTTTTTTGGTATGATGACTAAAAGCTCAAGAGAGGAAGACATAATTATTATGGCTAAAGGTCTAACAGGGTAAAGCAGTAAGTAAACTGTGAAATATATTTTAAGGTACAGAAACTAGTGGGGAAAAATGCTTGAACGGAAATGAGGTGAGTAGGTGCAGCTGTTATTTGACTTCATACTCACTTACATTGTTCAGCAGAGGCCAATAATGTGTTCTACTAATAATGGCAGGGTATTTGTTTGCTTTTGTCTCCATAAATCCAAGTCATCCGTCTAACTTTAGCCATAAATACCCCCTGAATCACCTACACAAACCTTCAAAGCCGTCAGCAGCTCACTTACACATATCCAAATACATTCCGCCTCCAACCTCATTGCACAGCATGTTACAAGACCTTACACAAACTATATCCAAGATCCACATGCACACACAAATAAACATGCAAACACACACTTGCGCACACACACACACACAAACACAACCGTCCATCTGTGTGTGTCCGTCTGTCTGCCCACAGAGGTCTTTTTATGGCTTGGCTAACAGGACGGCTGTACTGACCACTGGCCAGCCCTGCACCATCTGTCTGTCCATGTCGCCAATAATTACCCCTTGTGTTCAACTCAGCTCACAGAAAACAGGCTGCTTCTCCTCAGCTGCCCCATTCACCACGACAGCCAAGGCTTTGAAATGAATAGCTCTCTTCTCTCACACATCTGTCAGGACTTTCTCAGGTTTGGGAGGAAAAAATGTTGGGAGAAGAACATCACTTCAACCTGTTTTTCTTTGTTTTAACATCAGTGAAAGCTTTCAGAGAGCCTTTTAAAGACTCAGAATCTGCTAAACTTGTTATTTTTTTGGTAAAAGACAATTACCATGTGCACCTTTACCCCATGATTATTTACTAAATCTAATTCTGATAGCAACACTGATGAATACCTGGAAGATATATAGGGAAATTTTATCATTATATCAGTGGCCAGGGGCTTGTTTAACCCAAAAAGACCCAAACAGCCAATGCCACCAAATCATCTACTGATCTAAAATGGTGAATAACATCTGAAGCATTAAACCAATCAACACGTTGAAATAATTGGTGTAAAATACAGTTTTTCATCTTTTCATGGCCATCAGATATGACCCATTTGGCTGTTCAGAGGCTCCGTAGTGAACACAGAAACACCATCATCTTCTATAATATTAATTTACCAGTAAAACCCATAGAGTTGGATCAGTGACAGTGGATGGAGATGCTTGGTTTTGTTGAAAAAGTCACCTTTTCTTGAGTTTGCTCTGTTTTTATATAACAACCTTTAACTTTTCATCTGAGTTTCTATGAACATTTACGTGATCAGAAAATTAAACACAGGAAAATGCATGATTTATAATGAAAAAATAAAATATACAGAGGATAATATTATCATAAATGGTGTTAAAGAAATTAAGAATGAATAAATAGATAGGAAAAACTCATGTGGAAACTGCCATAGAAGTAGTACTGGGTCTTTATGGGTTAAAGCAGACATCCTTTTCTCAGATATAAATACAGATAAATATGTGAATAGAGAAAAAGTAAAGTAAAAAAGTAAGCATTTAAAGGACATACAGTATCTACCAACCAAAACAAACTGAAACTTACACAATATTAATGTATGAAAAATACATAAACATTTGTAACTTATAATTAAATCAAATCAATATATTTAAAAAAGATTTGCTCCAATGTGCTAACCAGTTTTCAGTGTCATACCACAACCCATCCATATACTTTTCTCCACATTTTTCTTTTTTCTTTTGTTTGGATCTTGTACCGCTCTATCCATCACAGTTGCATGATCCATTTAACTTGAAATCAGCCTTAATACTGTAAGTAAATGGACAATTCATCATAAATGCATTAAAACCAAAGTAATGAGTTTGTTTTGAGAATGTAATGAGTAGAAAAATACATATTTGTGTTGAAATGTAGGCAGTAATCATAAAAATTGTCCTTCACTATATTTCATTACTTCTCACCTCTGGGTTTAACGCAGGACCAATGCAGAGAATGATGGGTTTTTTTGTTTTGTTTTTTTTTTTGTCAACCTCCACCCAGTTATGTGAGAGATGAGCAGCTTGCATTTTTGTCCTCTGACCATAAACAGCTGAGTTTATTTTATTTTATTTTTAAAGAAAAGAGCTAACAGCGTGAGGTTGACCGTCGGTATCTGTTGCCATATGCGTTCGCATATTTTGAACATATTTGTGTCATGGATTTTGTGGAAATGGTTCTTGTGTTTAAATTGAATATATATCTTAGTGCCTTTGTGACAATAAGCTGTTTTGTCGACTGATGACAACAGGCCCATCACATCTTCCTGGTGCTACCCACAGTGGTGCCTGCTCTTCGCTGGGGTTTGCGTCCACTTGAACAGCTATAATTATGGTCTGAGACAGATCCTCTAATCTAGAATATTCTCTCGGCTGAACCTGCTGCACACCCTTTGCTGTGTCAGCACTTCCCACTCTGGTCATGTGGTTGTTTTCTTGGTGTGACTGCTTTTGTCTTTGCCCGTTAAGTTGCTCAGCGCATTTTTACAGATGTTTAAATACTCTTCTACTTTGCAATGCTTACAAAAACCCAGCGTTAAAGCCATTTTCCAGCTCCCTTGTTTCAACACATCCATGCTCCTTTTGAGGCTGACAGTTACTTCTTCAGTTCCTCTAATTGACTTTCACCCCCTGCTCTTTGTATTTTTTTCCTCCTCCTCTTCAAAAAAACCTTTTTAATTCCTTTGTGGCAATGATGCTAAAAGCCACATTTCATGGAAAGTACATCATTATGACCCTTTTGAGTTTTTATTCCATGAAGGTTTAATGCAACCGTCTAGAGACTCTTGTGGAGTCAGTGACAACCTGCCGTCTCCTCAGTAATCTAACTGTTGCAGGCGAGCACCTTTGCATTCATGTCGTGTAATAACCAGTTATCTCTCTTTTCCTGAGCCTCACCTCTTCTCAGAACTGTACTTTTAAGGTATTGTGCACTAAAACATGCATAACAACCTGGCATGGAGTTGCAGATCATGAGAAGTAAGACACTTTTCTTCAGGTTAAAAGATGTCAAGACCTGTTTCCTTTTGCTTGAGGCTTAATGCTGCGGTTCACTTCCTTTAAAAGCTGCAGCTGAATATGTTTTTACATTTAACATGCTTATTCTCTTGCTGTGAATTTGGGGATGCTCATAAAAATCACCCACTTGACTGAGATTTTCAGTTACATCACTCACTCTGTGTTTTCCCAGAATGCATTTAGAGTGTTGGATAACGTTGGGTAAATGACGTTGGGGATTTAAAGTGTGTTGTTTTTACAGAGGCACAGCAGCGCGAGTTGATATGTACGTGCATATTTCTATGTCTGGTGTGTGTGAGTCAACATGCTACTGCTCGACCGCACTGCAGACACTGCCAAGCAGAGCAGGCAATTATATGGGTAGCACTCTCTCTGTTCCCCCGGCTCCCCCCTCCCCTCCAACCCATGAACTAACACCCCCGTGCAGTCTGTCTCCCTCATTTTGATTTACCACCAAGTTATGAAACAGTTTAAAGCCTGTATTTTTAGATCAATTTTGACGAGTTCTATCCCCGAGCAATACAGTGACTTAATATCTCTGCTTTTGTAGATGTACATCCTTGCAACAGCCCCTCTGGAAAGAAGGCAAATATTCTTACATATAAACTAAACTGTCTTGTATAAAGTAAAAAAAAGGGGCGAAAAAAGCTGACAATCAAGTAAGCACATTTTGCTTGGTTAGATTTCTTAGAATTAGAAAAAGTAAAGCCAGTAGAAGACCATAATGAGGCTTACAATTGGGAGGAAAAAAAAGCTCAAATGCTGTGCTTATTCGTCTGCTCAGATATTATGCAAGCAATCTTTGGCATTTGATTCCAGAAAAGAACAATGGTAAAGAAAAATATGGGCAGCAAATTAAAAAAAAAAAAAAAAAGAGCTGGAAAAAAAAGGAAAGAAGATAGGAAAGGAAAAGAAGGAAGGAGAGAAAATAAGAGTGAACACATTGAAGGAAGGAAATATGGAGGAAAGAAATGAAGTGAAGCAAGGAAACAAAGACATGGTACGTGAGAAACGGGAATGGAAGACTGAAAAAGAAAAATAAACACATATGATACTGGTTTTATTACATGCCGACTGTTCTTTTCTTTAAGATCATTGTAGAGGAAGATAAACAAACCTATCCACCAGAGGAGGCCGTGGTCTTGACCAGACTGGTTGTGTAATGTACAATTCTTTATAAACTGGCTCCATGGCCTACAGCAAAATCACAAAATAATAATATGTAATGGTTATCTGAGGGTGGAAATTTCCTATAACTGTGAAAGAAATCATACGGTTTACTGTCTGTCTTGTTGCTGTAAATGATTTGTGGTGCCCATGTTCCATACAGTAGTTTCTCTGGTTCATTGCGGGTTTCCTCAAAGGCCCTTCTTGGCTCAAACGCATTAGTCATCTACTGTCCGGAGCTCGCATAATAACCTGTGGAATACCAGGATACTGGGGCTCTCCTGGAGCGGAAACATCTCCCGTTTTAGTTTGCCAAATATTTAATTGCATCATGAACCTGGTTGTAGAGTAAAGCCTCGTCCTGTCTATACTTGGTGCTCTGACACATTCATGAAGGGCGTCAGTCACACTGCACCTGTCTGTGGTCAAGGCGGCTGATGCAAGTGGTCAGCTCTAGCGTGTGCATAGAAGGACACTTCCCAGACTCTGCCTGGTTTGTGGCCCATGTTTTTTTTTATTGAATTCTCCCTTTTTTCCCTTTCAGCATGAATATAGAGAGTCTCGTTTTGTGCATACACACTGTTTCCCTTTAAGATTTGCTTGTAACGTAAGGTAATATTCATGAAACGAGACAGTTTAGAAAAGCCTGTTGAAGTTGGCAAACCTCAATAAGGCTCCATGCAGGGATTAATGTATGGTGGTTTATTTATATTTTTAGTGCCTTTCCACGTGGATGGCTCAAACTAGACATCCACTGTAGACATATAGACAAACACTGAAACAGAAATATCCATGAATGAAGGAGTGAATCTAAAAAAGACAGAACAAATAAGTGGTGGTTTGAGAGGAAAGGAAGGAAGAGAAAGACAGACAGAGGGAGTCGTGTGATCCGATATTGTCATTCTCTCACTTTTTTGTCCTCCTGAGGGCTGTGTTTATCCAAGGACATACACGCCCTTTATATTTACAGCCTTTAGTTTGTTTATTTAAGGTACGATAGACAGAAAGGAAAAGTAGAGATGTCAGTGAAATGACGATGATTGAGGAGGAAAGATGAGATCAGGCAGCAGGGAGGAGTACAGCGAGTACACTGTGGGAGTGTACTGAGCAGGCAGTTGTTTAGTCTGATGAATGTAAAGCTGCACAGTTTTACTTAAAATACGCTGAAACTTTTCTTTTCTTTCAGGAAACTCTGGGACTCAAAGCTCGCTGATCCATCTTCCAGGTAAATTTATATCTACTCTGAAGTGCTAAAAATGTCCCCTCATTTACACCTTTTTGTCACTGGTACCACCGGTATTTGATTTA
The DNA here is from genome assembly GCA_030068375.1 of Ostorhinchus rueppellii. Classification (NCBI taxonomy): domain Eukaryota; kingdom Metazoa; phylum Chordata; class Actinopteri; order Kurtiformes; family Apogonidae; genus Ostorhinchus; species Ostorhinchus rueppellii. The sequence goes on from JAQQZY010000001.1 coordinate 18,448,739, forward strand.
ATTCTGTTATTTTTTTCATTGAACTCTTACTATTCTAAGTTCTGAAGCCAGTTTCAGACTGCATGAGTTTTGGGGCAACTCATCCCAGGTTCAGGCTTCCTAAAATACTAAGAAATATGATGTCTGATCTTACAGATGGTACAGATGTTCAGATTATTTTATAATATGAGTTTACAGGTCCAGTCTCAACCCTTCTGACCAGTTTGCACATTTACCATGGACAGACAGATAAAATTTTTGATATTTACAGGTGAGGTCTGAGATGTTTTTCTGGAGCATTTTATACTATATTGCTAAAAAAAACAAGCCCTGTGATGAACTGGCGACTTGTCCAGGGTGTACCCCGCCTTCGCCCTTAAGTAGCTAGGATAGGCTCCATGTG
>JAQQZY010000001.1:18456592-18467990 GCA_030068375.1 Ostorhinchus rueppellii
CCCCCCCCCCCCCCCCCCCCCCCCCCCCCCCCCCCCCCCCCCCCCCCCCCCCCCCCCCCCCCCCCCCCGACTGGGACCATCTAACCAGCAGTTTTCAATTGTGAAAAATGGGATAATGTGTACTGATAGTTTCTGTAAAAGTGGAATTCATCATTTATGTCTCCCATATTGTGCATGATCATCTTTCGTCGTCCTGTGAAAACCAGTGTCAGCTTTTCTTGAGTTCACCAAAGACGCCATTTTTAACTTTGTGACAAAACATTTCACAGCAAATCCAAGGTTTTTAAGGAGTTTATTATGAACAAAGAGGATTTTCTAAACCCATAAGGAGCACTTTTGTAGATTTGTGGTTTTCATTTTACAGAACAAAAATTATAACGTGAATGGTAACTAGTAGTCGAACCATTCTGAGACCCATGCCGTGCAGTAAAAGTGCAATATTTACCTCTGAGACATAGTGGAGTAGATAAATATCCTCCTGAGACCCAGAAATACCTTTTGGTCCTCTATAGTAGACAAGAGTTCCACTGCTTTAAATTGTTGCATCGTGCTGTTTCCAGTCAAGGCAATTACTAAATGAACAAAAGCCAAACTTTTACTTTCCTGGGTCAAAGGAAAGCATTTCACCGCTTTCCTCATTTTTGAAGATTCAACACAAATGAGCTCTAAAACTGTGCATACATTGTGTTTTTGTGTGCTTGTGCAGGAGACCTGGTTCTGGCCTGGATCTTCAGATGCTGGGGAGGTGATTCTAAGTGGAACTCATTGCACTGGCACAGAGATGTCGATCCAGCAGTGTCGCAGGAACACACATGTTTACTGTCCTCGAGGTGGAGACGGCAGAGCTGCAGGAGTCACCTGTGTAGAGAGTCAGTCCAAAATCAGCCGGCATATGAGCATGACTGTCTTTTCTTTTACAATGTCAGGGAAGTTAACTCTGAGTCTGAACCCCTGTAGCTGCCCCTGATCTTGTACTGGATGCCCAACTGGTCCAAGAGACAGCCTACCTGGAGGACCGACCCCTTCACCTACTGACCTGTGCCAACGAGGAGAACTGCCTGTCCTCTTCTGCCGCCAGGATGAACTGGCCCTACGGACACCGGCGCCTGCTGCGATTCTCCTCTCGGATCATGAATATGGGCCGTGCGGATTTCAGACCACGGGCCACTAGAGAAAACTGGGTTTGGCACCAGTGTCACAGGTAAGATAAGGAGGAAGATCACTGTATAAAGCATATATTTGTAGAGTAGGGCTTTTAGGGGTCTTCCAATCTGTACATTATACACCCTCTGACCTTCAATCCTTGGTTTGAATAAGAAAAAAAAACACTTTAACAAGGAAAGAAATGGAAAAAACTTCAACAAAACCTTCAGATTTCAATAGGTGTCATATCCTCTTGAGACTAAATAATGCAGTTTTGTCCACCATAGGGGATAAGAGTTTCACAGCTTTAATAAAAAAATGAAACAAGTGGTGCCAGCCACAACAAACCCCGCCCCTCGCACATATTGTAGCTTATTTTGGCATCGATCCAGCTGATGTCATCATGTCTATGCATGTGCTGATGTCAGCATATCAGTTTCCTCTACATATGTGCCAAGTTTGAAGTAAATTAAAACAAAATTGATGTTGTTATAGACATTTGAAATTCTGCCCATTAAGAGAAAATGGGAGAAAAAAGATTTTAAAAATTCATTGAAAAAAATTTAACTTTGACCTACTTTTCCCAAAAGATCACCACATCTATTCTGGGTCACTGGAAATCTATAAACTCAATTTGGTATGAATTCAACCAATAGTTTTTGCTGCTACACACATGTGAAATTCTACCCATTCTAAGTAAATGGGAATTTTTTCTTTTTTTTAATAAATTCATTAAAAATTGGGACTTTAACCCACTGTTCCCAAAATGTCATCAGATCTATTCTGAGTCACTGCGATTCTATAAACTCAGTTTGGTATGAATTCAACCAATAGTTTTGCTGCTAGAGTGTTAACAAACAAACAGAGAAACCAAACCAAGAACAATACCCCTCGCCTCCCCTTTGGGGGGTGAGGTAAAACATTTTACATGAACCCTCCTGTTGTCCTCGGGTCAAAATGAGCCGCCACTGTGTTAAAAACCGAAGAAAAAAAAATTCCCCTAAACGGTATTTTTTCAACTTGAAATTCGATGACTTTTCCTAGATTGACCCCAAAATTAGAAAAAGTGAATTGTTGCCTTTATTTGCATTTCCATGTAAGCTGTACAAAAAAAGGTACAAAGATGGTCTTCAGGTCAAATTGAGTTAAATCACAGTCACAGAGTTAGTTACATGTGAGAATGTTTTAGTTCTGTCTCAGATCAATCCGTATCAGACGTAAACACAGACAGGTGGTCCTCTGGCAGACTGCACTGCCTTTGATCTGACCCAAATGGAACAATACTGGCCCTTTGCGGATTCGTGGTTTCTTCAAACAAAATAAGATTTGGTGTTTCAAATTCAATTAAGCTGCTCATATTGGGGATTTAGTGAAGATGGCTCATTTTGACCTGGAGAACATGGGGGGTATACAGAATAATGAGGACAACAGGAGGGTTAAAAACAAAACAAAAATGCTGTCCACTGCAAAGAACATTTCATAAACAAGTATCTGGAAAAAAAATTGCATTATGCTGTTTCAAATTGTCTAATGTAAAAAAGCTCAAACTTTTACTTTTCTCAGTATCAGCAGGATATGTAGATGAATTTGCACATATATTCAGAATCAGAATCAGAAAAGTCTTTATTGCCAAGTAAGTTTGCACATACAAGGAATTTCTTTTGGGGTTTTTTGGTGCTTAAACAATACACATGCATTATAAATAGAATAATATACCAAATTGGATACTATATAGATAAATCTGAGAATATGCAGAACATAAACAGACAGGGGCCTACTATTTCTTGAAATCATCCGCTGCGGTGTGTTGTTAGAAAGGAAAATCTCTCGAAAATCAGCACAGATGCTGCTACCAGATGTCAATAACTTACATGAAAGAAGAATGTGAAATAAAAATTTGGCAGGTGAACTGGGAGCATTGGGTGCGTCATGATGCAGTGATATTTTTTAAGATGTGCTCTATAAATAAAAGTGACATTTAAAAGTCTGTTATTTAAAGCTATAAACACAATCTTTTATCCACCAAACTGATGTTTACAATAAACATCCTCCTCACTGGTCACCTAGTTGTTAGAGTCAGATCCATGACTCCGCTCGGTGCAGCCTGGCTTCTTATCTCAGCGGTTGTGGTTGTGTGTCCTAAAACGAGAGGCAGTGCTCAATGTCAGCGAGCCACAGGCCAATCCCTACCTCCTCCACCAGCAAACACAGCCTTGTGAATGATTTTGCAATGAGAGATAGAGCAACACCAAACTGAACTCCATCTGCAATGAGTTTTCACAATCGCATTAATGACTGTTATGTTTCACTTTTTCTCCCAGAAGAGGCTATAAACAAACAAACAAAAAAACAAAAACATGTGAGCAATAACACCACTGTGATTGTGATCTTATTCTCAGGCACTACCACAGCATTGAAGTCTTCACCCACTATGATCTCCTGACTCTCAATGGGACCAAAGTGGCTGAGGGTCACAAAGCCAGCTTCTGCCTGGAGGACACCTACTGCCCCGATGGTGAGACGCATCCCAGATTATTCTGCCTCTCGAGGAAAATCTGAAAACACAGACCAGCATCGTGACAAACCAGCAAAACCAATCAAAAACTACATGCAGCACAAAACTAAAATCCCATAATGAGCATTTAAAGGCAGCAGCAGGCTGTAAGATCAGAGGCCAAGCCCAAATTGATCCTGGCTTCACAAAGCACAGGCAGCTTAGATCCTTTCCCTTTTGAAGTGACCAAAAAAGATCTGGTCTTTAAACCGTTTTGTTGTAATTTCAGTCTGTTGGTGCAGCCACTCGCACTGAAAAAAACTTCACATTCTGCACATTCGATCTTCTCATACTAGGTATCCATAAGCGCTACGCCTGCTACAACATGGGACAGCAGGGCATCTCTGTCGGCTGCTGGGACACCTACCGCCACGACATTGACTGCCAGTGGGTCGACATCACAGACGTACGACCTGGGGAATACATCTTCCAGGTCAGGAGGCTTGATTTGTTTCGATAAAGCAACTTGTGAAATGAAATATAATAGGATTCTTTTTTCTGTCTTTAAATGTCAAAAAATAATCCTTTTTTTCAATCTTAGGATCTTACACAAACCTTTAGAACAGGCATGATTGTAGGAAAGAAAAAGTAAGCCAACACAGGGGTTGGTGTTTCAACATCTTAAAGCACACATGAGATAAAAGCTGCGATAAAAGGCTATAATTTCAGCTAAATGGCTCTTGGCTGCGTTTCCAGTCATTCAGGTGTAGAATATGCATGCAGTTTAAGGGTGTGTGCGTATTTAAGGAAAGTGAATTTAGTCTGGATTTATATAGAAAAAGTAGACCTGCTATTAGTCCACCCCTTCAGAAAGTACAGGCTTATTGGCAGTGGAAAGACTCTGTCAGCAGGTTACATTTGAACCGAGCAAACTCTCTGTTTGGAAGTTGAGCTTTGTACATCTCTTTTGCTTCATTTAAATGAATGTTTCTAGACATCGATCACCTGTCCTCTCTGTCATTTATTCTATTTTTTCCTCCGACAGTTTAGCAGTGAAGTGATGTTTCCAGTTTCTAATTATTTTCGTCAGTGTTTATGTCAAATCAGGATGTTTAACTTTTTCTTGCCTGTATGAACTGTATATAATCTAAGTAGAGGAGGGGTCTGAGCCTGTGCACATGTGCCGAATCACATCTTTAGAGATACGACCACATACATGTCATAAACCAGTGGTCCACCGTTACCACGACAACGTGACCAGAAGCACTCTGTGGTCGCGGCTGCGGCTTCACAGTAGTTGAGTTGCTCAGAAATTTGTGTAAGAAGTGAGAGACTGACGTTCACGTGTCTTTCATGCCGCTGGGATGTTTCTTTGTGTCTTTACCAAGAAGCTCAGGGTGGCAGCCATTTTTAGGAGCGTACATTTAGGCCGATGAGTCACGTTCACCTCAGCCTGATTACTGCTGATTGCTCCGTCATTTTAAAATCAGCTGCACAACCCCACCATCTTTTATGTGACAGTGACGACCTTTCATTGCTCTGTAAAAACAGGCAGTGCACTTTTTGTTTCACATTATTACTGGAGCTTTTTAAGGGGCATCAGCCGTCACCAAGTTCATATGGTGTTTTACACTGTAACAGTATGTGTTGTGTCATTGAATGCCTCTCTCAACATTCAGTATTAAAAATACATAAAGCGGTTGACCCTAAATTTGGCAGAAAATGTAATGAAAAAGAATCATAATGATGTATATTTTACATGTTAAATCTTTTCTGTAAATATAATTGTGACCGCACATTTTTTACTGTACATAAAAAAATGAAACTGGTTTGCTTTATTGAAGATGTGGTCAGGTTATCTGTTTGATGTGTGTATCAGGAAAATTCATTTGTGCGCTTTTCTTATATGCAGCAGGCAGACAGACAGACAGGGTGGAAAACAACAAACCATGGCAACCAACCATGGCTACAGTCTAATGATAGGCTGCAACTTCAATTCAAAACCCAAAACTGTCATCTGCATCTCTGGGCCTCTTTTTCCTGTGTGGAGATAACAGTGGAAAGTGATGTCATGCATCGCTTGAACCCCCAATTTATACATCAGGAGACGTATAGAAAATGAGAGAACAATAATCCTGTGGCTTTTCATTTGGCCCTGTGAAAAGCCAGTTGTTTCCCAACTGTCTGAAGTGAAATAATACTTTCTCACTTGTTCCCCTCGTTCATATAAAGACACTCCTTGGCAGTGTTCTTAGTGTAGGCTTAGACAGAACGGCACTTAACAACAGTATGTACAGCAGACTCAAACCAGAAGTATTCAGGTAATTTTTTACTTACGCAATAGTACTAATACCACACTGCAAAGACATTCTACTGTCATTAAAAGCAGTGCATTCAAACCTTTACTTAAGTTAAAGTATGTAAGTATTATCAGAAACACATACAAGAGGATGAACAGTGATAATCACTTGGTGTGTTTCCATACATTTATTTTATGTGCATTTTAAAATTTCACACAGAATTTTTTTTAATACAAAATATGAAAAAACAGATGCCATTCATCACAAAAAAAGAAAAAAAATCACCCTCTTGAGGTGGTGTTTGCCTTTTTCACACTCTACTTTATCTACTATATTTGTTAAAGCCAGGAAAATGCATAGAATTTGCATTATCTTTGCCTCATTCACTTAAAATTGACACTGTGCCGTAAAACAGTTTTTGTATTGTATATTATGTTTCTACAGTCATTTTACCGATGCAAATTCCTTCACAAAATGTTGGTATTTAATAAATAATCAACAGTAATGCATTGTGATACATAAGATTACAATATGTACCTCCTTTAACAGGTGGAGGTCAACCCCTCCTTGGACATGGCTGAGTCGGACTTTCAGAACAATGTGATGCGCTGCAGATGCAAATACGATGGAGCACGAGTTTACATGTTTGGATGCCATGCAGGTACGTGTTTAAAAAGCAAACAAACCCTTGGTTTCTACCTTGGTCTTTGTTGCTTCGGTTGCCGTGCTTTACTTCACATCTCCATTTGTTGTCATCAGGTGACGCTTACAGCGCTGAGGCGGAGGACTTGTTTGACCACCAACGTCAGATTTCCAACAACTTCCTGTGAATTAAGGAACAACCCGATATATAAGGACAGACCAACTGCACAACTCCTCATCACACCTCAACATGTCAGGGAAAAGCAGTTGAATGACAAGGAAAACATGCCAGAAAATCAGAAGATGAGTGTCAGATGAGTGTGGGATTCAGGGATGGTTTTGGGAGGGAACAAGGGAAAACTGGGATCCTGTGACCGACGGTCATCAGCAGAGACTTTTCCTGCTCAAAAGTCAAGGAGCGTGTGAATGTGGGAAGAAGAAATGACAGAAAAAATAAACAAAAAGACAAAAGCAGGCCGTCACAAGCATAACATCACCACGATAAAATGTAGAATAGTTCACAATTTTAAAATTCTTCTAAATTTATTCCCTTGATCAGCGCATAACCACAGTAAATACAGTAATGGCATGAAGGCTCGTGAGAACAGCGACACATTTACTTTTACATCCTCAGGCTGTTGTCCATACAATGTCAACTCAGTACAAGACTGTAAAGAAAAAAACCCTGTTCATGCGTCCTGTGCTTTCATTGTTCATTTACAAAATGCAACATTTACTGTTCCAGCTGTGTGGCTTTTGGTTTGATTATTTTTATTTTTTATTTCATGGTGCTATTTTGCCTTATTTGAATAAATATTGTAATGTAATGCAAATGTATTGTCATGTACAGTTTTATGTTACCTCTCTGGAATATTGTTCGTTAGGTCTCTAATTTATGCAGAATTTAATGTACTTTTGAACTGATACTTGTCCCTGTGTGGCTGTGTTTTGTATTGTTAATTTTATTCTGATAAATATTTTTGCTTGTTTGTTCCTCACCTGTTAACATCAGATGAGAGCTGGTTGTACCAAGGTATTACACCTTTAACAGCACTTGGTAATGATAGTGAAAGAATAAACATCAGCTTGACAAACTATGGTTATTGGAGGTATGGTTATTTGACGGCAGAATTTACTAGTGCAAAAACTGAAGATTAGTGCTACAGCTTCTGCAGATTATTTAAGGAATTTGTTAATTTGGGTCCCAAGATTCCCAGATCTATGACTGCAGAGTCAAGATACGTCTGTTTTATTTATTACTGAGCCACGCTTACAAAGTGCCCATTTAAAAGACAGAAACATTTCTCTTTTTTTATTATTGTGTTTATTAAGTGTTTATACAGTTTCATCTTAGAGTAAAATTCCCGTACCTTTCCTCATCTTAAAAAAAAAAAAAAATCTGCTACACAAAACTTCCCTTCCTGTTGAGTGTAGCACCAGCTCAGGCAGGTCATGAGGCTATGGGAGGCCACAGAACCAGTCCATGACAGACAGCAGTAGATCCCAGTGCCAGTCCTCATCAGCAGGTGGCTCAGTTGATTCCCTTCCACCCTAGATCCTTCTCATGTGTTCTAATGTCTGCTCAGCTCTGCTCCCTCTGGGGCTCTTGCTGCTGCTCTCACTGCTTTAGACTTGGATACAAATGAGAGTTTAGGAGTTGTACCAGCAAATAAAATTACTACGGATGAACCAGTTCCTTTAATAGAGGGGGTCCTGACTGAATTGAAGGTTTTCACAATCATCCACCCAAAAGAAATCTGAATAAATGGAGGACGTTAACACCACATAAAGAGTAAAGCTTTAAAACAAAACCTCACTGAAGCTCATTTTCAGTTTCACCTTGTTCACACAAAGTCTGTCCTCTTCTTGCATTAAAACTTTGAACATAACTTTGTATAACTTTGTCTCTTGTTAACATTATACTTTATGATTCAAAACTCTACTTATTCCTCATTTATGCTCAAGGAGGACAGTCTCTTTATGGTATGTTCATCAAAACACAATATTTTTGCTACTAATCTCCTGAAAAATTAACCATAAATCCTTCAAGTAAAATAAGCATATCAGCTCTGCAGCCCAGAAATGACCATGTGAAATGTCTAAACAAAATGCCTTTGTCTCTCATCATGTTTATTACAAAGCTAAACTTTTTTTCCATCAAAATAACAGCTTTGCCCTAAACGGCCACTCATGCAAAATGTGAATTGCATCATGTAAAGATGACAGTCCATTCACTGTTGTTTTTAGACTCACTGCTTCCTCCAGCAGATTTAAAATAAGACTTAAAAAGACTTAAGTTCCAACAGTGCCTGGGTTTGCCATCCTTTCTCAGGGAGTCTGAACTAACCCTTGTTTTATGGATGTTTCCAACCTCATTCCCACTGACGAACACATACAAACACAGCGCACACTGGAAACTCTCACAGCTGCCCACTGTCACATTACACAGCTATGCTTTAAATATGTGACTGACTCCACTCTCAGGCTTTTTATTGGATGGAGCAGGAGACAATTTTCATTCTCTACAGGTTAATATAAAACACAAGTATATAAATAAAAAAGGTTGGCTTGTAAAAACATTAAACACATTTTTAGTGACAGCTGCAGCTAGGTCAGTTAGATTTTTTTTTTTTTAGGATAAAGACTCAACTGTTTGTTTTAAGAATCATTTTATGTGTACTTCTGTACTTCAGGTTCCTCGGTCAGTGCTATCAAACTCATTTTAGGTCATGCACCACATAAAGCCCAATGGTATCTCATCAGACTAGTAAAACAATAGTAATTCCATTTTTTTTTCTCTTTTTCTTAATGTGAAAAAAGTAAAATTACAGTATGAAAATGTGAAAAACCTGAATGTGCAAACTAAAAGTTCTTTTAAAACGTAGCTGCAATTTCAACAGTACTATGTCTCAGCTTATTATCAACCCAATTTACAGTTCACAGTGGTTAAAATCGCACTTATTTTTCTCAAGACATATCAGATTGTTCATATTTGCTCGTATTTTTGACATTTTATTGTGAAAGGATAGTTTGTAAATGTAAATGTGTTCATAATAATTAGGTTATGTATGTTTATGAACGATAGGCCGCTGTGGGTTCTAAATAATAATACTGAGGTGGGAATGTTAAACATGTTACAGTACTACAGGAACGTAGCTCAAATGCTGCATCATGGTATTAAGCCTTTTTCAACTGCACACATTGTAAAACATCTAGAAAGAAAACACACAAGGAGTAACTGTAAAAATGTCTATAGCCAGCAAAAACACCCCTTACACCCTGGACACCACCCCCTCCCCTCTAGAAGGAGATTCAGAACATTAAAAAAACAGACTCAAGCACAGTTTTTACCAACATGTGGTTAAATGTGCTGCCAATATTTTATTCTGTAGATTTGCACGTTGTGTACAGTTTTCAGTGTTTTGCATGATGTTTTTTTTATAGAAGTGTTTTTGCTGCTAAACAGATTTTCTTTCTTGCTGTGACTGACAGTAAAGATCTATTCTATTCTGTTTTCATTCTATTTTCTATTCTATTCTATTCTATTCTATTCTATTCTTGTTTAGTCTAGTCTAGTCTATTACATTACATTCTATTTTCTATTCTGTATTCTATTCTGCTCTTTTCTATTCCATTCTAATCTATTCTATTCTATTTTAATTTCATTCTATTTTCTATTCTATCCTACTTTAGTCAAGTCTTGTCTATTACGTTCCATTCTATTTTCTTTTCTATTCAATTGTATTCTACTCTATTCTATTAGACTATTCTATTTCACTCTACTCTATTCCATTCTATTTTCTATTCTATTCTTTTCTATTCCATTCTAATCTATTCTATTCTATTTTATTCTACTCTTTTCTATTCTACTTTAGTCTAGTCTGTTACGTTCCATTCTATTTTCTTTTCTATTCAACTCCATTCTCTTCTATTCTAGCCTATAACACAAAAGTCAGACAATAAAAGCCCAGCTCCACATGCTACTGGTAAATATGGTGTATGAACACAGATCCCTGTTGGTGCATTAACTGTAGAGGATTAAATGATAGCGTTTAAACTCTTTTACTGCCTTATTGTCTGATTTTGTAACAAGGACACTCAGACAGCGCAGACCTCCACGAAGTCCAGTCGTCTACTCTTCTTGACCTGCTGGAATTATTTCTAAACCCTAAATTAGAACCTGTCCTTTTTTCATTCGGTACCACTTGATAGTCTGTTGAACTATCAATGGTAACAACGGTCTTAGTTTTACTTCATGGATTGGTGTCAGTCGGCAGCTTGTACATTTCGTTTTACTTTGTTTCCAGTTGAAGTTCTAAGTTTGGCAGTAAATCTTCAATGTTCAAGAAAGAGTAAAACTATTCCAACTTCCCGTTTTATGGATCTACTACAACATTCAAGGGGTCCATGTTTGGCCTATGTTCTGCTCTGGCACTGAATTTCATGGACATCAGGTCTGTAGTTTTCACAGACAGATAAACGAATGGGAGAGACTGAGAACTGTTCAGGTGTGATCACACTGTTCAAGATTCAACAAGCTTTATTGTCATTATACAAGATGACGAAATTTCCTTTGGGCATGCAGCTAAAAACAAGAAATATATAACACTAAAAACAAGAACTGTATAGCACTAAAAACAAGAAATATAAAGCACTAAAACACAAAATGTATAGCACTAAAAACAAGAAATATAAAGCACTAAAACAAGAAATGTATAACACTAAAAACAAAGAAATATAAAGCACTAAAAACAAGAAATATAAAGCACTAAAACACAAAATGTATAGCACTAAAAACAAGAAATATAAAGCACTAAAA
>JAQQZY010000001.1:18468891-18484746 GCA_030068375.1 Ostorhinchus rueppellii
GGATGGATGGATGGATGGATGGATGGATGGATGGATGGATGGATGGATGGATGGATGGATGGATGGATGGATGTTTAGATTTTCCGATCATTAAGTGTATTTATACAAAGTATCATTACCAGATCGGTATCAACCTCCAATTTTACTCAGTAACGAATCAGAAGACAAATCCATGGTATCGAACATCACTAACACTTTAAGGAGGGTGATGTAAAGTGTGTTTGCTGACTGTGTGATGCTAGGAAACACACTGCCCTACACCACCAGAGCCCTTTATTGTGGCGGGACATTAGATTATTCCTTCATTTGGACTGTGCCTCACATTTTATTTGAACCATGACACAACAGCATTTCTGAGCAGGCCGTGTTGGCACTTTGGAACCACTTCTTGCTCAGTAGTGGTTTGTGTTTGTGTTGTTAATCTAATGATTGTGTGCGAGGCGCTCTGCGGTACATCACCTCCTTGCGAAGCCACAGTAAAGCATGAGATTATGGGCAGGGCTCAGATCTCACACGACGATGGTAAAGAGCAGCTACAGGTTGTATGCCGCTCAGCTGAAAGAACAACAGCGTGCAGGGAGGTCTGCGTCCAATCTGGAACACTCACTATGAAAAGAAGTGCAGATTTGTTTGTAGTCCACATGTGATGTAAGAAGATTATAAAACAGGGAACGTGTGCACTCAGACCAGCAGAGACCTGAGGCCTGAACAATAAAAAACAAAAAAGGGCTACTCTTCAAAGATTCACGAGCTAATGAAAACATACACTTTATTGTTAAACTCTCAAATTAGATTTAAAGCTCAGACTCATGTGAGACATTTAAAGTCACAATGAAAATATGTTTTGTGCTACTTAAGCTTTTAAATCTCACATTACTTTCTGAAAGTTTACGGAAATTGTTACCAAATGGGGAACCAGCTGGCAGAAATGAAAATTAGAACATATAATACTATAATGGGGTTTTAATACCTCCTCCATTAAAGGAAAAAAAAAAAGTTCTCTCAGTAGCCCATGTTTTAGTTCATCTTGCCCTGCCCTTAAATCCATCAAAACACATACACATGCTGACAAATGCACTTTTATGAACTTCAACAGTAAAACACTGGACACGCCGCTCCAAATCCACTAATGCTACTGTAGAAATACATCCCCAACAGTTTCTGGAAAGACATTAGTCATCAGTGGTGAGTGTGTTGAACTGGGTGAATTCATCATCCTCACTGAAACCTTTATGTTACCATAAAGAAATGAACACAAAGACTGTGTATGAGTTGTCCTCTGAGGTTCACACACTTTAATTTAGCACAGTGTGAGCCACGTGGCACATCTAAAGCAGCACTGGGGTTGAATATCCTACATAATGCAGTAACATCTGTAGATACAACATCGTATTTACACTTTTATTGAATGCTTAAATACACACAATAGCAGGTTTGAACAACTAAAAGATCCCAGACCACAATACAAACCTCGTTCCTGTGAATCTGATTTGTTAAACTTTTGGTTCATCATGTGTTTACTCACTGGCTTTACTTTTCTATTTTACTACTATATTTTGTTTTTTATTCGGGTGTTCATTTTTCAGATTATTTCTATTTCGTAACCTTTTACTTCCGACATTTTAACAAAATAACGTGTGCTGTGTAGTCCTTACAGGTTTTATATTACTTTAGATTTGCAGGGACTTTTATTTTGCATCACTGTGCGTTTCAACCTACTTTCATGGAACCCCAATACATACAGAGAGTAACGCATTATAGACCAATAACCAACTTCAATGATATTTGTAAAATTGGATCTATATTTTGTTTGGAGCGTGCACTCAAGTACCTATACTTGAGTGATGAGGCTGAATTAGTACTTCCTCTTTTAACGGATGCTTTTACTTCTACAGGAAGAACTTGTGCATTTTTGCCACTTTTGTTGATTATGCACGAACAAGACATGGGTCAGTTTAGTTGTTCTGTTCAGCGATACACAGCAGTAGTAATAGTAGTAGTAGAACAAGATGGAGAAGGAAGACAAATACCTGATGAGATCTCTGTAACTTCTGCTGACCATTTTCTTTATGATAATAACCATAGCTGCACTGTCACACAGTAGACTCCAACCCCCAGATATTCACTGCGTTCTATATTCCTTTATCTATTTTTGGCTTTTTCCACTCAGTTTCATGTTATTTTACTTCACTGAGGATTTCACCTATTTGTTTGGTGTGTTTGTGAGTTTTTAATGTAGCGTTTTTAAGTAATTTAACCTGTGTTGTGGCTACTTTGTTTGTGTATTTGATGGTTTCCATGTAATGTGATATATAAAAGCAGAATTTGGCTTAAACGTTGCATGGTTTTCAGTGGAGAGTTGTTTTTTTGTTATACATTTGTTTAAGAGTTGCAGGAAATTGAGCATAAGTTTCAGATTTGTCTTTTCAATAAAAAAAACAAAACTCTGATATAAAGGATCATCTTCAAAATCTGGAAGCATTCTGGATTATTATATTATACAGGTACAGATGAACTTCAATCACCCCCTGAAGGAGAAAGCCACTGCTATTTATTATTATAAATTATGTTATTATGCTGTTACTATTGTCACAAGGGGAAAAGAGCAAACAAACTCACCAATTAAAAGGTTCAAGCTAATAAACAGTTGACAAATGACTAATTTGCTGTCCCTCCTCTCCTTGTTGTGAGATTGAACCATAATCATTGGCTCAGGAGGTGAATGTGACACAGCGCCACATGCCTGTGGTTAAAGTCGCCTCCAGTTTTCGGGACGCACACATTTCTGAAACCTGGATGGATGTTGAAAGAAACTGAATCTAATTACACAAATGATTATTTGAATTCACTGAACAACAAATTTTACTAAAATAATATGTGACAATTTTAAAAAGTAAGCTTCTGAATCTGCACATCTTTGTAACTAGACAAATATTGGTGAATTTACTGAACTGAGACACACACTGACTGTAAACAACAGTAAAACACTGTTCAACAACAGACTTGATGTATATGTTACACTGCATCTTATTACAGAACGGAATAACACCAAAAATCATGCTGCCCTCACATTTACAGGTAGCTATTTAAAAACATAAAACATTTCATATAAAAACCAGAAAGAGGCCTTTTACAACATGTCATCCAACTCAATGATTGGTTCAGTGTGTGTATCACTACAGGCCTTGGTTACAATATTAAAGACAAAAAGCACCTCTTTCTTTGTTGCCCCATTTGTGGCTGAAGACAACAGTGCCCACATTAACAAAGTATGGACTTCAATGTGAGAGAACAGTAGGAAACCGGACGTTGTAATCTAGTGCAAAACTTGAGCCCAAGAAAACAGTGGGGATTCCTCTCTGGGAAGGAATAAAATGGCTAAATGAAAAAAGAAAGCAGGAGATACCCAGAATTTACTGGAAAAAACGGAGAAAATATCAGCTCTGAATAAACCAGATAGGGGGTGGATTTTTGTTCCAGTCACTTTCCCTCCCAAGCATCATCCCTTTGTTTGGCAGCTAGGCGCTTCTGTTCTGAAAGACAAAACCCAGAAATGGACATTTCAACAAGTTCGTCAGAAACAGCCCAAGACTAAACAACACTGGTGGGACCTGTTGCTCTAAATTTGTTGCATTTCTCTGCCACAAAGAAAAGAAAAGAAAAGAAAAGAAAAGAAAAGAAAAGAAAAGAAAAGAAAAGAAAAGAAAAGAAAAGAAAAGAAGGAAAACAGAGTAGGCTTTCAACTGTTGTAAATTAATCTCTGGATAAAACCATACGTGGCATCCAGTCAAGCACAAGATGTACAGCACATGATGCATGTCTGCTCTGACATTTACTGCGCCGTTGTGATCTTAAGTAAAGAGCACAGCTGAGCTAAGAACAAAGGAGCTTTTTTTAGTTCCTTATATTCAAGCCCTGACTTCCTGCCTGGTCGTTCAGTGGACAGCCATTTGTGGTTTTCTGAGCCTATATACTTAAGTTCAGCCTATTATGGGAAATGGCTGCTGTTGTGATTATAGATCTGTTACGATCAGCAGTGGATAAAGAGCAGCTTCTCTTGGCCTCAACTTATAACTACACTCTTGGTTTTTTTTATAAAGTGTGGAAACAGCTCCCACTTGAGGCAGAACCCTTGTGATGCAAAGACAAAGGAGTGCAGATGGAAATGATGAATGGAAGCAGTGCTCTGAAGGCAATGATCTGCATTATTTGCCGTGTTGAGAAGGGGAAAAAAGAGGATACCCTCCCCCCATGGTAAATGAAACAAATTTATTATTACAACCCTGGCTTTGAAGGTCCAGTGTGGGGTGTGGTTCAATGTCACTTAGCTGTGTAGTTGCAAATTCTAATACCTTAATGCACCACCAAGCAGACAAAGCCCCTCATTACAGCCAGTGTTAGTTTTGTTCATTCAAAATAATGTTTCACAAAGTGTTAATTTCAGCAGAGCTTGGATCCAATAGTTTCCACTGGCTAATAGTAGCTATCTCAACTGAAATTAGTGACTCTGAATGAAAATAATAGCTCAAAAATAAAATTAAAAAAAAAAAAAAATCACATTAAAATCCATTAAAAATCAACTATTTGTCTGCCTCTGAAAAGAAATTCAGAGATTTCTTTCTATTACACACCATATATCAAAACATGTCTGCTAGCTTAATCGTCATGTCAATGCTCTCAACCAAGGTACCAAGTTTTGATCTGGAGTCGATCCCCATATGCCACTCAGCAGCAGCTCAGAGCTCCGAGCTAACCCAACCTTAAGAAGGCTTAAAGGCAGAGAATGAATACAGGTGAACTTAACTTTATTTTGGAAAACATAAAAAAAAATGGGACAAGACTCTGAAATATGTTGAGGTTATGTGTAAAGTACAATAGTCATTAACTAATTATGATAACATAATAAAAAATAAATAAATATGATATATATACATAAAATAATGAATGTAGTAAAAACTAGGGCATATTAGCATGACTGGTTTTCCCGCTCACTCACACGTTACTACACTTATGCCTCACTGGATCTGTGCCTATAACAACAAATGAACACATATGTACTGCTGGTTGAAAACTTCAGCTGAGCATAACGTTTTGGCATGACATACCTCTTGCCTCTTGTAATTTCTTCCTTTCTGCCTCTCTTTGCTCTTTTGTCAG
The DNA here is from genome assembly GCA_030068375.1 of Ostorhinchus rueppellii. NCBI lineage: Eukaryota > Metazoa > Chordata > Actinopteri > Kurtiformes > Apogonidae > Ostorhinchus > Ostorhinchus rueppellii. Next base: position 18,474,049 of record JAQQZY010000001.1, read on the forward strand.
GTTGCTCTTCACACCAAGAGCACCAATCACAAGCTTACGAGCAAGTGCTGCACTCGTCTGAGGCCTCTCCTTAGCAGGTAAGAGGTAGTCTTAAGATAAAAGAGAAGAAAAAGGAAAACAGGGGATATTAGTGTTCAATTACTCAGAAAACAGATGATAAATAAATCATCAAAAATATCAGTGATTGTACCTGAGCAGCTACGGGCTTTGGCTTTAGTAGCAGGGGAAGACTTGGAAAGTGGGCGCACCTTCAACAGTGGATGATTTGATCTGAGGGCCTCACGGGCTGAGAATGGAAAAAAAGGTCACAAATTACAACTGCATAGGAAAACTCATTAAGAGGCCAAACTAGTACAAACAACTGTATCACTCCTTTCTATTTTCAATAAATATATATATCTTGAAGAAAAAAAACTAACACATGACAAAATGTTCTCACTAACCTGCAATAGGGCTGGAGAAGAGACCCAGGGCATGTGCATCATCAATCCATTTGATATCAAACCCTCTCTGTCTGAAAACACAGAAATACAAAGGTACTGAAATTAAGGGAACATTAAACATTACTTCTCTTAGTTTAATTTAGTTTATAATTATTATTCTCAATGACAAACTAATCATACATACTGGTAGGGCTGAAATAACTTGAGGAGGTCCTCTGTCTTAAATTCAGCAGGAAAGTCGTAAATCTCTACAATGTGTGATAGTTCATCCTCTGTGAGGTCGATGTCCTCGTCATAATCTCGGTCCATGTTGTAGTAATCAAACCTGGGCTCCTGAATTGACTCTTTCTTTTTTCCTTCTATTTTAGCAAACTGCAAAAGTGTAAGAGAAGCGGTATGGATCAATTTCAGTTTAAGTCACCATTTTTACAAAAGTTACCCAAAAATACTGAGTGACTAATATTTTCCAACCACACACTCACCTCCTCAAGCAAGTGTGGATCAAGGCAGTCCCCATCATCATTGAACAGGGTATCCCAGCTCTCCTCTTCCCCCTTCTCATCCTGAAGGGATGTTTCGTCCGATCGTGATTTTTTAACTTCTTCTGTTACATTAGTCAACTCAGACTGCCCATTACTCTGCACTTCCGTGTCTTGTAACCGCTCTGCTTTTACATCAGACTCTACCTCACCATTGTGCACATCACCCACAGCTTCTCCTCCACCAGGTGCTGTTTTATCTGCTGCTCCAGCTTGGTTCTTCTTGTTCTTGGCGTTCTTTCGTGCCTTGTCTGTGTAGCGAGGCCTGGGTCTCGGTTTAACTTCACCCTGACTCTGAGCTTTGTCTTTGGATGCTTGGAGACGTTGTTTTGGGACGTACAGAGCCTGACTTGGTCTTTTTGACTGAGAGGAAGGTGTAGGTGAAGGCTGGATTGGAGCACAGCCCTCCTTTGACTCTTCTGACTCCATTTTTATAGGTCGCAGTAAATCATCTGTTCAAACATTAAAGGATACGTTATAATACGAATCATGTATTTTACTCGTTATGCCCTTTTTTCGAAATAATATAAATAAACCCTAAATGAGTTTATTGGCAAAATGTATTCCTATATCTTTTATTCAAACAATTCACAAAATTAAAGTACAGTACAAACGATTTGGAAGCAGGATTTGAAGGCTCTCCACTGCCAATGTTAGCTTACATGTGTAGCTAGCTGGCGTAAAGGTTATAAAACTCTTAACTTCATACGAAACAAGTGGTTTACATCGATATGACCCAACGTCCAAATTTATTTGAATTCATTCAACTGAATCAGATCATTTTAACCTACTCTTTTGTCTCACCTGTTTTGGTTTGTTTTACAACAAATCTTCGTCGCAGTGATGACGCAAATAAGACTCATACGGAGGATTGTGGGAAATGTGGTTTAGAGTGGTGCCGCTGAATGCTGCAGAATAAACTTGCTAGATGAAACTGTCATATTATGACGTGGTTTTTATACATTTCGGCAAAAAAAAGATTTAAGGATTTTTACTAGTGCGTCTTCAATTATTATTTATATTTTTCTGGCCATCTAAATGTTTATTATGCTCACAAGCAAACTCACTTCCGCCCAATGTCCGGGACATACGTATATGTCATTGGCCAAATTGTTGACGTAGGTCCTCGATCATTGGCCAGTCATGTTCATGTTACACAAGCTGTTTCGTAAATTTTCAAAGCATGAATTGTGTAAGGTGAAGTTTTTTTTGTTTGTTTGTTTTTTTTAAGCAAATAATATAACGGTGCTCAACACTGTCATATCTTGGCAGCAAAGCCACACTATTGTCACATTTTTACACGACAAAGCTGTCGGGTAAGACATTACAAATTTATTTATTCTCGTTTTCTGGAACGTTTCAGTATCCTACTGTATATTCTGTTTACGGTCTTCCCTTACAGCTGTGAGTGCATTTCTGTGAATAGAGATTCTGATGTGCAGAAACTGAAGTGTCATGATCATGCACTGCAAACATGTTACAGAAATGCTGATTTTCTGGTATGTAATTAAGATTCGGGAACTTTTGATAAATGATTAAAATGTGATTCTCATTCTGCTGTTCACTAGGGGATTCGATTGCATTGTAAATCCATATGATCTTTTTCATTCCTTATATTTTATTTTTTGCTTTTTTTGTTCGTTTTCTTAATTTTTAAATGAAGTTATTATAGCTCTTTCATAGATTGAATCTTCAGAATGCTGTTGGCTTTTCTTTCTGTAAACTATGCATATGTTGATGCATATTGAATCTGCAGTGCTATAAAACGTATGTGCTTTGTGTCCAGACATATTGCAGGTTGCAGTGATGTGGAGGTCAGGTCTGGTGTTTCTCCTGGTTGGACTCCAGTACCACGCCCAGAGCTCTGAGCCTATGCTTCAGGTTGTAACCCAGACAATGCTTCCCCCTGATGGACTGCACAATCCAACACAGCTCAACTATGGGATGGCTGTAACAGACGTGGACGGCGATGGTGATCTGGAGGTGGTGGTGGCTGGGTAGGTGTGGACCAAAGATTAAACTTCTGACAGTCCACTGTGTGACAGATATTTTAATATTGTGCTGTGCTATCTGATTTCAGGTATAACGGGCCCAACCTGGTGCTGAAGTATGATCCCACTCAACAACGGCTGTTAAATATTGCTGTTGATGACAGTAACTCTCCATATTACGCCCTGAGAGACCCAGCAGGGAACGCCATTGGGGTTACTGCATGTGATGTAGATGGAGATGGGCGTGAAGAAATCTACTTCCTCAATACAAATAATGCCTACTCTGGTAAATACTGCAAAGAGCTGGGAAGCATCATTGCATTTTTTTAAGATTCTGGTGTTTTGTTTTGTTTTTTTCCCCAGATAACAGGACCATTAGTATTATTAGTAGGATTTAGTACTGTGACAGTTACATATAAAATAAAAACACTTCAAAACTGAAGATGTTTTGATTGACATATTCTTCTCTTGGCTACAAAGTTTGATAAAACATCTTTATTATGATAACTACAATGTAGTAAAAACTTAAAAATGAACAGATATCTTGGTGTTGCGTCCTCTTAAAAACCAAATCTTGACTGCCAGTAAAAGTTAATAAGAATATGTACCAAATCATAAAATATTCTCTAACTTACTGCCTATTGAAGTGTTTTGCATGCTACACTAGAACAGTACATGGAAATTAAAAACAGTTTATCCTGTATATTACCCAGTACGGTGCATTCTCTTTTGATGATTTCCCTTGAATATATGTTAAATGGGTCCCTGTTGTGATATATTTATATTTTTTTTATCATCGCAGGACGGGCAACTTATTCAGACAAGTTATTCAAGTTTCGTAATGGCCGCTTTGAGGATTTGCTCAGTGATGAGCTGAATGTGCGTCGTGGTGTGGCTAATCACATGGCAGGGCGTTCCGTTGCATGTGTTGACAGGAAGGTCAGTAACCCACTTTATCCACCAACACATAAAGACCAGATCCTTAACTCTTCACAACTCTCCCCCTCCCACATTTTCACACCTTTACTGTTTCATGCTTTCCTTCCAAACACCGTCTGCTCTTTCTCTTCAGGGAACTGGCCGTTATTCAGTTTACGTGGCCAACTATGCCAGTGGCAACGTCGGCCCACATGCTCTTTTAGAGATGGACGAGGCTGCCAGTGATCTGACCAAAGGTATCATCGCTCTGTCTGATGTAGCTGCTGTGGCTGGAGTCAACAAGTTCACAGGTGAGGAGTCAATGAGGCATTAGATATTTTCCTAAGTTAGCAGATCCAGATACTGCATTCTAGGTTTGGTTGCTGTGCAGGCGGTCGCGGTGTGGTGGTTGGACCGATCCTCAGCCAGTCCAGGTCTGACATCTTCTGTGATAATGAGAATGGACCCAACTTCTTGTTCAAGAGCAATGGAGATGGGACTTTTGTCGATATGGCCAAAAAAGCAGGTGAGTTTGAGGTTTAGTTGGAAATGTAATATGTAATGTTCCATATTACTAGTCACTAATTTCCTCATCAAACTATTTAGTAAATAACTAAAGCAGTTCTAATAACTATTACTATCTATTTTAAGCTGGACTGTAGGTGTCAAGATATAAATCAGACAGTGTAAACCTCATGACTGTAGTCAGCAGTGATCACAGTGACACAACACAAATTTACTGCCTTGAATATTTTCATTTAAATGAATGTCTGTTCATTTAATGTTTTAAATCATCAAGTGAGTTCACACTGTGCTGGTTGAACTTATGACCCACTGACAATATTATAAGAAAGTGTTTAGATTTAGATTTTTATGATCTACTAACATTAGATCCATGTTTTTCAACCTTGGGGTCGCGATCCTACGTGGAGTCACCTGGAATTCAAATGGGGTCGCTAGAAATGTCAAGTAATTGATAAAAAACATTTTAAAAGTTACTAATAAAAAATATATGGTGAGTTGATAGAGACAATCACATACGTTAAAGACATGACAAACCATGAAACTGAAACTGAAGCACTGTGGTACTGTTTGTCTGTCAAATGTTCACTGTGGTCGGTTTCAGATGCTGCAGCTCTTTCATAATTCATAGTTTGAGTTCTTGTTTGTTCAGTATTAATTGTCAGCCTTGTAAATACAAGCTGGACTGACTGTATATATTCTGACCGGGGAAAATCAAATTATCTCTTCGTGCAGTAATCTGAACCTTATTTTTCTGCCTTGCAACATTGTAAAAGAAACTAGTGCATGATCAAAAACAAATTCATTTTAGCAACAAAAAAAAGTCTGAGTTTTGAATGTCTGGGGTTGCCAGAAATGTATGATGTTAAAATGGGGTCATGAGCCAAAAAGTTTGGAACTATTGCATGATTAGATGATGCTACTCTGTTATTTTTACACTGTAAAACATAGTTAGAGCCACTTTTCTGAGCTGTGGTGAGCCATGGAGTAGAGCGCAAGAGTCATGTCTGTTGGATCTTCTTAGTGATCTGTAATTACAGTCAATATATTTAACCTGCCTCCTTTCATTAACCAAAGTCTACACTGGGGTAGATAGTCTCCAGCCTAAACTCACAGTCCACAGAAGAGGGTGAAATTCCAGTTTCTTCTCAGACTACTTGGGTTACAGTATAGCTGTGGTGTAATCTATTACATGTGTCTTTACAGGTGTGGAAGACCGCTACCAGCATGGCAGAGGAGTAGCACTAGCCGACTTTAATGGTGACGGAAAGACAGACATCGTGTATGGCAACTGGAATGGTCCACACAGACTGTATCTGCAGGGCAGCAACTCTGGATTCAGGGTAAGGAAGTGAAATGAATGAAGAAAAAAAGAATAAAGAGTACATTGGAAATGTTGAAAGGCAGTCATTTGCTCTGTGCAGAACATAGCTGCTGGAGGATTTGCTGCCCCCTCCCCAATTCGAACAGTCATCGCTGCTGACTTCGATAATGACAAGGAGTTGGAAGTGTTTTTCAACAATATCGCATACAGAGGCAACGCCCCCAACAGACTGTTCAGGTAATGTTTTAATGAGGTAACTTAATCTATCTGTCGAACTTACTGTGAATTTCACCTTGTGGGTCAGTTGTGTTCATCTGTATCTGTAATTTATCTGACTTTGAAGCACATGATTGGGAACTGCTCCTCATGTTGAAAATCTGTGTGTTTTCAGGGTGTCAAGAAGAGCGAATGCTGACCCTTTGATCCAGGAGCTGAATGTGGGTGATGCTGCAGAGCCACAGGGGCGAGGAACAGGTCAGCATTATCACAGAATGAAGAACAGACTCACACACACATACTTTCATGAATTCAATCCCTGAACAGATTCTGTAATGTTGTTCAGATTACACTTACAGCAGGGGTGTGGAACTCATCTTAGTTCAGGGGCCACATACAGCCAAAGCTGGCCCGACCAGTAAAATAATAGCATAAGCTATAAAAAAATAACACTTATTTTCCTTAAGATTCTTACATTTTTTGTGAAAGGATCGTTTTTTAATGTAAGCATTTTCATCATGTAATTTAATCTTTTTCATGCTAAAACAAAGGTAAAAATGTGGAGTTTTCATTATTTACAGGATTTACAGTGACCCGGCAGCTTTAGTGAGACAGTTTTGGAGGATGATTCAGTGAAATCTCTCTGTTTCTTTTTGACAGGTGGTGTTGTGACAGACGTGGATGGGGATGGACAGCTGGACCTGCTGCTGGCACATGGAGAGAGCGCCCAGCAGCCAATATCTGTCTTCAAGGTCACACAGGTGTGTGTGTGTGTGTGTGTGTGTGTGTGTGTGTGTGTGTGTGTGTATTTGCATCTATAATTTATTATGGAATACTATTTGTACGAATTATATTTCTGACATTTTATGTTAAAAGCATTCAAATGTATGAGAATTAGGAAGTTTTCTCCCCTTAATACAATACTTTGAGGTTTTAAAATGCAAGTTGGTGCCTTAGCAGACAGGATGTACCATTCTTGTCTAACAGGATTTTTAAAAACTCTGCTTGACAGTGATCTTTTGTTATTGGGTTTAGGTTTGGCTGCACTTATCTTTATCATGATGAAGATTCATTGTTTATTACCCTGTCCCTCAAAGGGGTATTGTTTTTGGTTCGGTTTGTTTGTTTCTTTGTTTGTTGACACTCTAGCAGCCATTTATACCAAACTGGGTTTATAGATTACCAGTGACCCATAACAGATCCGATTGGCAAAAATAAGTCAAAATTTCTTTGTTTTATGAATTTTTAAAATCTTTTTTTCCCCGATTTTCTCTTAATGGTTGAAATTTCCCATGTCTGTAGCAGCAAAACTATGGGTTGAATTCATACCAAATTGGGTTTATACATTGCCAGTGAATCAGAATAGATGTGATTATATTTTGGGAAAAGTAGGTCAAATTCATAATTTTTTAATAATTTTTTTCAATCTTTTTTTCTTCTCTTATTTACTAATAATGGGCAACATTTGACATGTTTATAAAAACTTTTTTTTTTTTCAATTTACTCCATACTTGGCACATATATAGAGGATATTGATATACTGACATCAGCACAAACAAAGATATGATGACATCAGGTGGATCCATGCCAAAATAAGCTACAATACGTGTGAGGGGCGGGGTTTGTTGTGCCTGACACCACTTGTTCTATTTAATTTCAGTGTCATTCATTCATTCACATCCCCTGTTGAAACTTTAACTTGGACTCCCTTAAAACACAGCTGAATACATTAGTTGTCTTTTACGCAACATCTCAGACACTGACAGACTGTAGATGGAGCTCCGATCATCTAAATCTTGTCCTGTCAAACTTGTCAGGGCTCATCCAATAACTGGCTGCGGGTCATCCCTCGCACCCAGTTTGGCTCTTTTGCTCGTGGAGCCAAAGTTACAGCCTTCACCAGTACGAGTGGAGCTCACACACGCATCATTGATGGAGGCTCCGGATACTTGTGTGAGATGGAGCCTGTCGCCCATTTTGGTTTAGGTAACTCTGTTAATACTCACTGAATTACTGAGATTAGACACTTTAATAGACACTGATCAGCCATAACATTCTGATAAATAAAGTGGTATTAATGTAGATCATCACATTACAATGGGACCTCTCACTGGGTTGGATATATTACACAGCGAGTGAACATTTAGCCCTTGAAGTTCATGTGTGAGAAACAGAAAATGGGAAAAAGTAAAGAACTGAGCAGCTCTGACAGGGAAGAAATTATGATGGTCAAGTCACTAATTCAGATCATCTCCAGATCTTGTTGTTCATTCCCACTGTAAAGTGGTTAGAGCTGACCAAAAGAGATCTAAAAATGAACTGGAGCTCAACCAATCCAGCATTTATGTGAGTATAATATTATTATTATTACCACCTGTTTTATATGGTGTAGGTTCCCCTTTTTCCACAAAAACAGTTCTGACCTGACTCCAGCAGACCTCTGAAAGTGTGCTGTGGTATTTGGACCAAGACGTTAGCAGCAGATCCCTCAAGTCCTGGTAGTAGACAGGTTGACCTACATGGATCACATTTAATTGTCCAACACCTCCAACAGATGATCAGTGGTCCTCAGAGTAGGAAGTCCTTCCTTAAGCCGTTTTTGGTTTTTGGAAGCACTGCAGACCAGAAACATCCAACAAGACCTACAGCTGTGGCGATGTTCTGCCCCAGTCATCACTGTTACAATATGGAGCTGGTCAAAGTCACTCAGTTGTTTATGTTGCTCATTTTACTGTTTCCAACACATCAGCTTCAAGGACTAAATGTTCACTTGCTGTCTAATATATCCAACCCAGTGAAGGTACCATCGGAATGAAATCTTTAGTCGGTGATCATAACGTTAAGGCTGCTCAGTGTATCTCCTAGTAGATATGTAAGTTCTTGTGTCAATTTCAAGGTTCAGATCATGTGTTTTTGAAAGATTTCCAACATTCTTCTTGGGGTAATTGCATGTCAATAATGTTTTTGCTCACAGGGAATGATGAGGTGAAGGTACTGGAGGTCTCCTGGCCAGACGGCAGCTCCTTCACTCGAACCCTTCAGCCTGGAGAAATGAACTCAGTGGTGGAAGTCGCATATCCCACTGAGGGGGAAGCGTCTGCACTCACTAATGACACCCAGGTACAGATTATAATAAACTGAGCTCACCAGTCCTGTGATGCTTGTTTTGCATACTCAAAAAGCCATCTTTCAACGATCTACGAACATTAGATCAGTCTGTAGGTGAATATTGCATTCTTATTTCCAGTTCTGTTTCTCTTTAAAATGTAACTGGTCAATGAATTTGGCTTTTCATTACATTTTTTTTTTTCAGTGTGGTCAAGGTTTTTCTGTGAAGAATGGCCGCTGTGCGGGTAAGCAAACCACTAAACAACTTCTAGTGTCATCAACGGTAAATCAAATGACACAAATATTCCATTTTTAATTTCTTTTTTTTTTTTGTTTTTGTTTATGTTCTGCAGGTATTTGAAGAAATGAAATTTTAAAACATGAATGGAGAATATGGAAAGGTTTAGAGGTTGTTTTGTCTAAAGCCATTTACTTGTTCATTTTACTCTATAAGTAGTGTGTTTGTCTTCTTTTCATGTGTATTTTCATGATCACACTAACTCTTACAGTTGTGTTAGTGTTGGTATTTTTCATATGCTGTAGCAAACAACATAAATAAAGTCTGATTGAGTCACATTATCATTCTGTAGTATTGGCGCTCATTCATAGAACTGACTTTTATCCATCCATTCATCCTTTGTGGTCCTGTGTCTCTTCATCTTTGTCTTCACCTGTTTTCTCTCCCTTCATAAATGCAGCATTGGCTCCATTTTACGTCAGTCTCCGCTCCAGCTCTGTCTCCTTGACCGAAGCCTCCTGCTTTAGAACTGTTTTACTGCACTGTGTCTTGGTTCTGTTTGCACTGGCAGATCTGACCCAAAGGCATCCTTCTAGGTAAAAATAATAAACTGCATTTTCAAACAGTATATTTAGCAAATCTAGCCCTCTACACTTTTACCAAAGACCAAAGTTTGATGTTTTCAGTTCATCTGGTAACTGCCTCATCATAGATTCCAGCTTGTGTACATCTCCTGTTTGCTCTGGTGACCTGCATGTGCATGTGCTCATTTTTCCATGTTTAACGGTCAGTATCATGCTTTATTCTACATGGAGAAACTAAGCCTGCCTCAGTATTATAGCCACCATTTTTATTGTTGTAATTAAAGCTATGAAAAAGATCATTTTTAATAAGTTTTGTGTATGAACTCAGTTTTCAGCCAGTCATAAGAATATCTCAGCAGTTTGTTTACTTTTGTTTTTCTGGACAGATCTCACCATTTGAGAGCAGGGTTTAGCTTGGAAAAGGTGATATCAATATACAGTGGTGGAAAAAAGGTTTTTGGACACCATATGCATTTGTGATACATTAGATCACAGGTGTCAAACATGCGGCCCGGGGGCCAAATCCGGCCTGCGAAAGGGTCCAATCTGGCCCGTGGGATGAATGTGTGAAATGTAAAAATGACACTGAAGATATGAACAATCAAGGATGTTAAAGTCATGTAAGGTCAATTCAATCTAAAGTCGGTGACAACCAGTAAAATAGTATCATAATAAACTATAAATAATGACAACTGCAAATTTTCCTTTGTTTCAGTGTAAAAACAAAAGGTAAAATTGCACAAAAATGTTTACATTTACAGACTAGCTTTTTACAAAAAAAAAGTGAACAATCTCAAATATTTTAATAGAAGTAT
>JAQQZY010000001.1:18494629-18504857 GCA_030068375.1 Ostorhinchus rueppellii
GGCATTTCTGATTATTTATTTGGTTGGGGGCCGATAGAAACAACTCACTGGAACATATGGGGCTGTGAATTCTGCAGAGGGACTTTTTTTTTCTGGATGGACATTGGTGGTATCGGCGCATGGTATCGGCAACTGTTTGATGAGTACGAGTATATTAGTGAAGTATCGGGGCTGACACTGATACCAGTATTGGTATCGGTGCATCCCTAGTAAATCATTATATTTTGAGATAAGTAAAGCTTGAGTGAGTGAATGAATGGCAGGGAAAGTAAGGAGGACAGGACGTGAAAACACTATATTATAAAATATCTCCTCACCCGGCTCTCCAGCTCCGATGGAAACTTGGTCTGGAACTTGCAGGTGGTCCCCTCGCTGTAGTCCCTCTGGATAAAGACTTTGTTGGCCAAAGACGCGCTGTGCCTCAACTCCTGCAGGTTATGGAACTGGAAACAAATCACCCATAAGACAATGAAGGTGGACACAGTATCTCCTTAATGAGTCCTCCGAGACACAACGCGCTGCATCTCTCAGTGCACCTGCTCTGTTGTAAATGTGTGCAAACAGCAGCTGATGTTTCCGTTTTTTAGAAGTGGCTGATGGTGATGGAGGAGGAGTGGGCAGAATGTGATCAATCACTCTGTGGCTCAGTGTCTGTACTCATTGCTGCCTTGTTGCCTGTTGGAACAGAGCCCAGCTTTTGGACATACTATCTTTTCCATGCACGCGCATTTCATTGTCTCCCTCTCTTTTCCTCTGGTCTCAAAGGGAAGTAGAGCTTGTAGGAGACGGGACAACATTTCACTACAGCCCACAACAGATCGATGGGGTGGAACAAGATCAAGCAGACCGATCATTTAGACAAGTTAATATGACACCAAAATACTGTAGAAATTTGGAGTGGTATTATAAATACACCATTACCCATAAAGTTGGAATAATTTCGTTTTCAGACAAATTCCTCTTTATACAAACCAATAATGACCTTTGACGTGGTTCAGCAATTACATAGTGAGTTCCAGTTACACTTCATCAAGACTAAATCACATTGTCACAATCATTACATGAGAAGAAATATTTTATTCCAACTTTATGGGAAACAGTATAATTCCTGTTATCTGGTAACATTTTGACACACAATTCTTAAAAAACAAACAAAAAACCAAAACATTTAGATAATCTTCAACCATTTAAGTGACTGGACCACAACTTTGTAAAATATACTTTACAAATCATCTTTTAAAGAAGTAGTTGGCTGAGGCTTAGATCAGTTATCCAACTGGTGTTTGAGGAAGAAGATGACCTCAATGCAATGGTCTTCCAGGCAGCAAGATGAGTTCAAGGACACATGGGAAACAATACAGTGAGTGGGGTATACCTTGAATATTTTACATGTAATCTAATGCTTTATACTTCTTGGGGAACTTGTGCACTGACATGATAAAATTGAATTAATATGTCAAGGAAGAAGTGTTTACAATACAATGCATGTCGGATATATGTTTAAGTAATAAAGGAGACTTAAATATATCATTTTGGTTATTATTTTGTGGCTCCTTTTGGTGTCAATATGAATGAGTAAATCACAGATGTAGAAAAGTCACAGCATAACAGGACCGACCCAAATGTTACTTTTGTGAATGAGGTGGATTTGTTTGGTTTTGACAGAAATCTCGGTTGAGGATAAAGACGCAGTGTGGGTGCCAGTGCGTCGGGGCGTCTGTCCATGGTGCTGAACGCTGTACCTCCGTGTGCGCGTGTCTGTGTGTGTGTTCATGTGTGTGTGGTCATCATCGTGGCCTGTCACCGGATTAACGAGGCGTCTCAACAGACAAAACAGATCTGCTTTCAGCAAAACAGCTTAACATTGCGGGAGGAGTGGCGATCCGGTGTTTCTGCCCCATTTCTGCGTCTATAACGAGCAGCTTAGTTGCTTTTTTTTGTTTTTGTTTTTTTTATTCCCACTCAGCTGTTTGTGGTTTTCCAAAAGCCCAAATGCGGTTACCAGGAGGGGCATTTAACTAATAACCTCCCTCCAACCAGCACGAAGCGGGTGATAATGTAGGGCACAGTCGTAGGTTGTGATCCAACTGAGCCGCAACTGAATCAGCAGAGGGGGCGAAGCTGAACCGAGTGGAGCCGAAACGTCCCCGATGAGGCGTTCACTGCACGCCCTCTCCGTTCACACAACCACAGAAAACATATATGTACGCACGATGCAAATGAAAAGGAAATTAAACAGATCATACGTTTGTCTTACCTCTGTCGCCATGTTGCCATCCGTGTCCGTGGGGACGAGTCCCTGCACGCGCTGAAATCGCTTTAGTGGGACAGAGCGCGGAGTGGAGGGAGGGAGGGAGGGAGGAGGAGTAGAGGGGCGGGGCAAAGTCTGCCGAGTGCACGGAGTGGGTCATCAGGATCCACGATCCACTGATCCACGGAGTCAAGTCACAACCTTCAGTTCATCTAGTGATGGTTGTGAATCTATCTGTCCGTGTACAGTCGCGGAAAAAATGATTAGACCACCCCTTGTTTTGTTCAATTTCTTGTTCATTTTAATGCCTGGTACAACTAAAGGCACATTTGTTTGACCAAAATATAATGATAACAACAAAAATAGCTCATTAGAGTTTAATTTCAGGGCTGATATCTGTCCATTTAACATGTTTTCTTCAGAGTAATCAAAATAATTTCAGATCTTACATCAATATCTATGACATTGTACTGATAAAGAGTGCTTTTAGACATTCCATTCTGTTTTAGTCACATGATACACACAGGAGTTAGTACTTGATTGCATAACCATCGTTTTAAATACCTTTTGATGGTCAAATAATTTTTCCACAACTCTATCTGTAGCTGCTGATTTACTGCTCAGACATGACAGGGAGTTTTATTGTTTGACTATTTACAGTATTTTTGGTCATGGTTCTGAACTCAGCCACATGCACAAACCAGGCTAGTTCAGATCATTTCCTTTAGTAACAGGCACTTCTATAACAAAAAATACTCACAGCACAATGTGTAATGTTTTGACCCATTTTACAGCTGCATTCATGTACCAGTACTTAATACTATTAAGAGTGATCACAACAGCACTGGACACAATCAGTCACATGCGATTAACTTAATCACATGTGACTGACTGTGTCTAGTGCTGTTGTGATCAGTCTCTATAAAGTGATGTAAAACTCACATGAATTCTAATTTGACAGTTCACACTAAGGTCCTATTCTGACAGATCTGTCTGGACTCAGGGCTGTATGCACCATATTGGTCTTCAGAAGATCACATCCCTTGTAATTTGTGCAGACATGAGTGAAAACCAATGGTGAAAAAGTTTATTTTTAAGGCCACTACTTCCTACACACCTATCAGTCAGACTAAAGAGAGATATCTGACAGTATTTATCGTTTCAGCAGTTTTATTCTTTAATATCTATGAATCTGCTTTTTCTCTGATTGTTTAATTTCTGGGGGGATACTGAATGATTTGAAGACAGAGGTTCAGAGTGAAAAATCACTACTTGATGAAGATATTAACAATTATAAGCCAGCATTTCACACTTCTGTAAGATGTCAAAGAAAAACTAAAACTGGACCCCGCTGCTTTAATATGTAACAATGTGTTCTACCTCATACATTAGTTATATTACTCATTGCATAAAATCTTTATCTTAAAAGTAACCACAACTAATTGAATATCATGAAGTAAAAGTTCATTTGTTTCTGGAACACACTGGAGTAGAAGTAGCCTGACAGGAAAATACTCTAATTTACAAGTACCTCTACTTTGTATTAAAAGTACAGTACTAAATGTACTTGGTAACACTTCACTACAGATCATCACTGACCTTAGGACAGTCAGGATAATCTTTTGACTCTAATGCCTGACAGTAATATTAGCTTTTTAAGCTGCTAAATATTTCAAATATTCACCTTCTAGTTATTTTTGTGCCGTACTTAGTGCTCTGTTGGAGGCTTACAGTTGGTTTGCTGGGGCTCTTTGCTTCCTTAAAAAATAAGGAAATATTCATAAAAAAACACACATGTATAAATGTAATTAAATCATCACAGAGTTTATTTCAATAATAGTATATATAAACCATAAAATCAAGGGCAATAAACACAGAAATAATGATCTGATCAAGTAATAAATTGTACTTTCCAGGGATTTTAAATTAAATATATTAGATATATAGTAGAACAATTTACAGTAACAGTTTACATATGATAACAATAAAAGCAGAGCAAACAATTACAATCATCTGTGTCTGAATCAGGATTAAAACAACATTTCCTCCAGATTCGTGTTTTGGGCTTCACTGCTTCAAAACCTTTTCCTGTAAGCCCTGCTCACAACATGATGCATGTTTCAGTGACTGTTCAGTCCATTTAGATGTTTTTAATCCAGTTGGGTCTACTTCAATCCAGTTAGATATGTTGCACACAATCTTTTGTGCTTGTATTCTCAAAAATGCGATCATCATGATGAACTAATGATGGATAAAACCAAAACTGAGAACTATGTAAGTAGAGCTGGACAACTGCATTGTCAAAACTTTCACATAGCCTTGTTCAAACCCAGTCTTCTAATCCCCATAGACTGATGGGAACCATCAAACATATAGACCAGTGTGTATTCTAATATGCAGGTGTGTCTTTTTTGACTTGAAGTCTGTTTTTTAATGTCCACACTAGTTGACAGAGGCACAGGTTAAAGGATCACACACAGCTACCAGTCAAAACTGTCAGACCCCCCTCCTCCAACTCCTGATGAAGAAAAGACCTACACTTTTAAAGGTTACAATAGTCTGTTAAATTACAAATTGATAGTTGATGGTAACACTTTTTATGGGTAAACCCACTGTTCTTACTTAAAAACTGTTTCTATAAAAATAGTCTAAGTGCAGACTATACTAATGCTAGCATCTATACTGAACCACATATCATTGTATGTTGCTATCACAATGCAAGAAAAAAGGTGATTAAACAAGGAAATAAATACAATAAATAGTGTTCTGATAGTTTTAACCTGTTAAATGAGCACTGACTACAAACTGACAACATGACACTGTAGAACAGCTGGTGAGAATGAATTAGTGGACAGTGTGAAAATTTTGACAAGTTCAGCTGTGCAGCCTGCACACCATCTAGCAGAGCTATTTTTGGTCATTGACCCATCATTTTGTTCAGTAATTTGTTCATACCAAACCTCTCGAAACAGCTTTTAGTTCAGTGTTATTACAGTAGGACAGGACAGGTAGACTGCTACACTGGGCTGCAGTTTGAAGATATCAACATTCAAGAGGATTCAATGTTGCAGATCAGCAAAGCATGCAAAACCAAAACCACTGGCATCCTAAAATCTAACTGTTAGCAAACGCCACCATGATCCTGGCCGCCACCCCCCATGCTTGTGCAGCAAATGGGAAGGAAACAAGGTCCTTTACTTTTAGAGTCGTTTTGCTCCATAGTAAGTCTTATTGATTGATAAGGTCCACTTCTTGATTGTGAATAGGAAATATGTCAAATAATACCATAGAAATCCCATAAGAAACACGAGTAGTTAAAAGGAAAGGGGGTGCAACTGAAAAAGGCAGAAGGGAAGAAGAAGAAGACTTTGATATGGTAGGCATGTCGACAGCAAACATCTTAAAGGCTTTTTGGGGAAGGGGGGGGGGATGACGACACATACACCGTGAATGACTTTCCACTGACCACTGGGAGATGAGACAAACATGTCATCTCACTGTAACTTGATGAGTGAGGAATTACAGGCAGCACAAACAAACACAGTCTCTCTTTGAGCCTCTGGAGCTGAAGAAGAAAAGACAAGAGGGAATGAAGAGCCAGGATAGCACGAGCCAGGATATAATGCTGTAACATGACTGTATTTGAGTGTCTCGAAGTGAAAGTCTCTGCTCACCAGTTGCCCCCATGAAAGACCTCAGCACCTTAAATGAACAGCATCTCGAACAGAAGCTGTTACCACAGTTACTGCAGTTTCTCTGCAACAGAAGTGACATCACTTTGAAGCTTTGGCCAGTACAAATGTTAACACTGACATAAAATGTGGTGAGAAGGTGATTCCAACAGACACATTTATAACAATTTTATATTCTCACCCTTTTTTTCAGGACCGAGAAGACAGCACTACAGCTTGAACAGTTACCTTTAAAGAGAGAAATAATACAAACTAGGGTGTAAAAATGACAACAAATGACAATTCAGGGTTGTTCAGAGGCAAAATGTGAGATTCAAGACCCTCTTTCATCACTTTTGTTCCATTAAAAATAAATATCACTGGATGAGTCAGAGCACACCGACCTGTGCTAGTGGTAGGGTAGCGCTTACGTAGCCTCTCCGTCAGCTTAGACACTTTACTGCGTATTGGTTCATTGCGACTCAACAGACCATTTTCAGAAATGGTGTCATACTCCGGAGCTCCCAGAGGCCCGTCGTCATCCTCCTGGGGGGGGAACAAAGAAAGGGAGGGACAAAGACAAGGGCCATGACATTCAGCAGAAGACAGTTCAATGAGGCTGATGGTGTAAAAGGTTGAAACATATGAGGATTTCAACCAGTTGGAGAAGTAGGCGTTTGGTAAATAAGCCAAGAATGATGACGACAAGTACGAGAACTCCAAGTAAACCATGCCGAGAGGAGAATGAGCTAAACAATGAATTTATCAAAAACACAAGCTTGGACTCCATCCATTTGCCATAGACAAGGACATAAGTAAAGCAAAGACACCAACTTATTTCCATCTTTTCTGTAATGCAATGATGCTGAAAGGACCATAAAATAAACACGGGTCATGAAACCATCCAGACTAATACAATTCAATCCACTGACATATGCAGATACAACTTCATACAATATGGCATTCAAGAGAAATGGAGTGAGAAAACACCGGGAGGGATAATGTACAGTGAATGAAATCAACCCCAGCAGGATGATGAAGGCTCTTTAACCCCCCCAGAAGGAGTTTCATTCACAATACCAACTAGTTCTCTGTACATTATGCTGCTTATTACACGGCTGTTTCCTAAAGAATGAGAAATGAGGTTCAAAAGTGATTTTATTGATTTAAAACAGTTTACAGAGGCTATGATCCCAATAGTTTGTCATAGAGAACAGACTATGTGAATAATGGAGCACTGCATATTCAACAAAGCCATGTAATAAACCAAGGATTACAATGGAAAGACTAAGAAATTCATCCATCCAAAAGGTTTCTGAAGCATTAATTCAGGGGTTGTTTTTGCTATGTTTGCGATCTGTTTTCTTACAAAAGGGGAATAAGCACATCAAAAACTACTTATTTTAAAGTCTCATTTATAGTATGTGTAATTCTACTCTCATGTATATCACATACTATGATGAAATCAATAATAAAGTCAACATCCCTAATACTAAAACCCCTGCCTGGTTGCACAACACTTCACCCCTCACTGATAGACTCCCTGCCCAGGGATTAAGTTTGAGTCTTTACTTTCAATCTTTCAAAAACCAGAAAAAATGCAAGAATGGAGAGATAGGCATATGTAAAGAACATGTGTGAAATTTGAAAAGAATTGGTGTCCGAGAAATCGGTTGGATAAAAATCTTGAATTGACAGACAGAATGGATGACGCCTCTTGAGCAGGGGTGGGAGCATAATATAAAAAATAAATAAATAAAAAAGCTTTCTTTGTTGGTTAAATATGCAAAATGCCTTTACTAGCAACATCATGTCTTAAGAGAAACAGTGAGCATCCTTTAAGACAATCAAAGATCAATAGTTGAGGACAAGCTTGTAAATGTGCTGATGGATGGATGACTAACAAATCCACTTACCACTAGTACCAAAGGGGTTTCCTTAATGGAAAGCAGAACACATGAGAACAAAGTTACCCATGTGTATGGAAATCTACATCCACAGAAACACACCAGGAGCATAGATTCAAAGAGGGACACAGGTGCAAACTACACCACAAGTTGTACAACACACAACAGAGGAGTTGATGTGTCATTTAGTAGCTCTGTTAATGCATGCTCACTACCAGTCTCTTCTAAACTGAGGGGAGGGAAGACACTCACCTGCAGGGAAACTGAGTGTTCCTGCATTCAGAAGAAAGCAGAGGAAAAAAAAAAAAGGAAGTAACACAAAATATGTTGTCAGAGTGAGAGGTAGATTTTTCACAAAGTGGCAACCAGCTGTGCAATACTTATTAAAACTACAAATGTAAAGGTCATGACAAATGGCCCACACACAAACAGCTTTGAGTATCTGGGTAAGTGTTTGCATGAAAAGAAATCAAAATCGTGTGCTTGGAAAATGACAGAATGAAAGACAGAACAAGACTCTCAGTTTGAAGGTTATAGCGCTGCAGGTCCTCACCTCCCCTTTTAGCTCCTCCTACCAGAGAAGTGTATAAAGGAGGAGACCAGGGGGCAGATGATTGGAGGTAAAAACATTTTGATATCGTCTCCTCTGGGCTAGAGGTCAGTTAAATAGGATGTGTAGAATAGCTGCATCATTAGTCTATTATTCTGCTGTAATTTACTGATGTACTTTATGATCTCTAAAAGTACAGTTTTATGGAAACTTAGGATTAACATCACTGATTCAGTTCACAACATGGTCTAATGTACGAGTAGATGATGTATGGATGTTAGACATTTTATGCATCACACACAGGTTTGATTGTCCACTTGATCATTAAAAACAAACAAACAAAAAAAAACCTAAATACATTCTCTGAATGATGAAAACAGACAGTCATGTCTCTCTCATACATGACAGGTATGTCTGACAAAAAGATGCCAACAGTGGATCCTTCTACCGTGGACATGATTTACATACAACCACACTATACAATGAATTGATATGAGGGTAACTGGGAAATTATGTGTTGCATTAAAATGATTCTTTCAAGCATTCTGATTTGAATTAAATGCACTGACGTTACATGCACTCGTTCATAGAAACAAAGTGAAAAGGCGTGTCAGATCTCCTCATTCTGATCGTGTGGGACCGATGTCCACAATAAAATCAAGTAAACTCAAATAATCTTTTTTTCCAGTGTGTGTGGAGACGTTCTTGAAGTTAATACACAGAAATTGAATCCCTGGTCACAATCGAGGAGTTGAGGAGGTGAAAAATGGGGAATCGAGTCCATAACAGTGCATGATGTGGTGAAGTAGCACGGGATGACCCAAACTGCTGTTTTCATCACTAACAATGAAAATCTACTGAAAGGGACTCAAGCAGAAACCATGCTTCAAGATGAGTAAAGTTGTAAAATTGTTTTCACATTAAATAACATATAGTCATCTTCCAATTTATTATTCAAATGAAATGTACTCAATGTGATCGTTCCGTGTTAGAAATGAGAGTACGGTGCACTGACAGACAATCTAACAATATGGGCTGCTACACTGGATAAAATGTCAAATCATATGTGATATAAAGAAACTACTAATGTCAACAAAATATATGATCCAAGTCTGGTCATTTTAGACATCTCAATGAAGAAATTATACATATTGTAGTTTAATTGAACAGCAAAGACAGCCAGCAATATAAATATAGAAAGGATGTATTATACAGATCCATAGTAGACCAGGTTTAAGAACAGTCATTACCTCAATAGCGTCTTTAAACTCATCATCAGGTTCTGCCTCCTCTGCTTCTTCTACACTTCCAGGAGACAAGTCCTGTTAAACGCACACACATTTCAATATAGAAATGAAGACGTGCAAAGTACGACACTTATGGCTCACACATCCTTGGTGGTCCCAGGATCAGCATCATTGATGCCTATTAATACCGCCTGCCACTAAAAAGTTCAACGCTTTGATATTCAGCCTTACAACCCGTTGCTTGATTACAACATGAATTCATGGTGGCATCCTTTTTGATAAGCTTATGTAATGTCAAAACATTCACTTGTATACACATAACATTGCTGAACCTAGACCTGACACTGCCATACAGGCTGGCACTGTAAGTGCTAGGCATGATGGGTAATCACTTCATCTACCTCTCTTCTCACCTTTTTGTGTTGAAACACAGTCTAGTCCAGGGGTGGGCAATCCTGGTCCTCGAGGGTCGGTATCCTGCATGTTTTAGAAGTTTCCCTCTTCCAGCACACCTGATAGTCATTGTCAGGCTTCTGCAGAGCTTGATGATAGGCTCATCATTTGAATCAGGTGTGTTGGAAGAGGGAAACATCTAAAACATG
>JAQQZY010000001.1:18520491-18533406 GCA_030068375.1 Ostorhinchus rueppellii
GAGACCCTACCAGGGGCATAAAGCCCCAGACAACATAGCTCCTGGGATCATTCGGGCACTCAAACTCCTCCACCACGTTAAGGTGGCAGTTCAAGGGGGAGAGTATCAAAGTGGTGGGGCCTAAAGTTGTATTTTTTTTTTTTTTGCAGGGGGCCCCCAATCCCCAGTGGATCCTGCATACTGCTTATGGGTCAATATGTAATTGCAGGACTTTTTGAGTTCCCTTTACATGGTAACGTAGTTGACAAATATAGTTAACATTTTTGCTGTTTTCAGGCCTAAATTCAACAGAACCATAACAGCACATGGCATTTTTACAGAGGGATTCTTCTAAATATCATATATAGAACTGAGTAAAATTGAAACTGAAAGTTATTTATAATGATATTATTGTAACGCTGATGACATAATAGTGCAATAAACACACACTTGACTCACAAACTACTTTATATTAAATAACTATGAAAGAGGAGAAAGAACATACATTGGAGTCTTGCAAGTGTTTTCTTCAGGAGGAAATGACATCATGTGGAGGAGGTCATGTGATCTGGAATTAACACACTTCCTTCAGAGATGTTTTTGTAATGGCAACTCTTAGTTGAAAGTGATTTCTTGGACACAGATACAATTAGTTATTTTCCATATAAAATATGACATATTGTCAAAAAAAATTTATATCTGTCATGATTATCTCAACTTAATAAAAAGAAGACAATCAAAACAATTTTGAATAGGCTCATTTTATTATTGTTTAGCTAATTAGAAGGTGATTGTTATTTAATTCAGATGGAAATTTAGTTTACATTTTAGTATATCTAGTCATTTATTAATTATTTATTAATGAATAATTGTTTCTGTAATTAAAAAATTGGAATCTTTACAGACATGGTCATAATGAACATAACAAATTTTATTTATTTATTTTTAATTTTAATAAAGATGTATACAAGATATAGCCCATGGACTTCAAAAGTCCCTTAAAAATTACATATTGACCTATAGTTAGAATTTTACAGTATTTTCTTAAAGTGTGTCTCATAATTCCTTCCCACTCCAACATACTGACTGTATTAATCCCATATGCCTTGGCAGTGACTTAAGTTCCGCTGCTTCATGTTTATTTGTGTTGTTTTTGTTTGTGGATTAGTTTGTTTTCAGGTGAACACATCGGTGCTGACGTTATTCCTGATTACTCTTTGATTGATCCTTTGAGATGCTTTGAAAGCCACTGTCGCGCCACTGGGAAATGGGTCGGCGGGGGATTAACGGGTTAATAGTCTGATTAATAGTCCGATAAGGTTGACCGGCTGCTGCTGCACATAGGTCTACTTCAAACCTCAGAAGGTAAGCACTCGTCTCTGTTTTTAAAGAAAATGTCCTGTTTTTATAGGTTTTTATATAAATGTTTTGCTCATATATTATCACCATACATTCTCATTATTTGCAGTTGTGTTAAGTCATTTTAACCCTTGAAGACCTAGAGTTAATTTTGTGGTGGATTCCAAATGAATTTTTCTTCATTTAATCTTTCTGTGCATTAACCTTTTCTTTATAACTGAATCTCCTTATGTAGAAAAAGTTCATAAATTATATGTACCATTGTAATTCACCCATATATTTTATTTGTTCTCTTGGAATAGATTTAAAGAATTTTTTGCACAATGTGTGTGGGAAAAGAACATGTAATGTTTTAATTATAAAATAAGTTCACACATTTTGTTTTAACCTTCTTGACACATTCACTGTGTTAAAAAATATTCACCACAGAGAATGTGTTAAAGGTAACAAAACAATCATAGTCATATTTTTCACTTTTTGAAGTGTTAACATTTAACACAGTATGTGTCAGTTCAACACTTACCTCTGAGAGTGTCATGCAGGACATTTGCGAAACTAGAAATATGAAACCTTTCTATGACACTTGTATTGGTGTATCCATATGTGGCCATCTGGTTTGAAGAGCTGTGACCTATAGAATAAGGCGAATACAGCACAAACACCACCTCAGGCCAACACTAGGCATTAACACAAGGTTATAATGACCATACATTGCAGCCAGAATATACATCACTGAAAACAAAGAACAACAAATTATGAATGTTTTAGAAGATGTGTAGGAGCTTCTGGTTAAGAAAAAAATAAACAAACAGTAGTCCAAGTCTAAGGGGTATTTTTTGGGTAGCCTGGGGGAATCTTGGTACAATAGGACCCCAGATTATGGTAGAAAATGTCAAGACAGTTGACCCAGGAGTGTTCAACTATATACTGACTTTTTCATGGAGGAGCCACTTAGTGCTCATTTTCTTTCTAATTTAATTGTGTACATAGTTCTTGTGTTTTCCTGCTACAAACACAAATGTGCATGGTCAATTACAACCCTGCAAACACAACACGAGCTCGGTGCAGCCTAAGACCTTTGCATGGTACTCTACAAAGATTAGCTGAGCTAACTAGGTCTTTGGGCTGCAGCCATGGAAACATGTCTGTTGGCTGAAGGCCTATCAGTTTATCTTTAGTTTAACTAAATTGGTCATTTCCTTTCTCCTACTTTTCAGCTTTGCTTTCCATCCTGTCAGCCTTCTTTCTCAGCCTGCCTTGGATAGTACATCCACCTGGCCTCATATCACCACCTGGAGACTCTTTGCCCTCAAACCCATGGCTGAGGCTCCAGATTCCACAACCACTGAAGACGCTGGGCCCATGGTGTGGGGGGTTTCCAACCGACGCAGCAGGAAGTCAGGATACTCCAACATCTTTACGGGACTCAACATGCACCAACTACACAGGCTGTTTAGAACGGCCGGGGAAAGGGATGCTGAACATCGGGCGAAGCTGGTATGGAGAGGGATGGACACAGATATAGAGGGGCCAGAAGAGGAGAATGAAATGGGGGACAGAGAGGAGGAAGCAGGGCTGGCTCAGGCCTTGGTGGGCCTGAGAGTCCGGGCCAGGAATAAAGTGGGTCTTAGAGCAGAGGGGCCCAGAGACCACAAGTGGCTCAGACCGTCTAGTTATCTAAGGTAAGAGATGATGTCAATAGAGCTGGCACCATGAGGAAATTGTTAAATGGCAATTAAGTTTCATATAAATAAGCAGCTCGTTGACCTGTTGAGATCCATGGGTTCTAGATGTGGTAGTTTTTATGCTGTTGTGTATTTATACGTGTTGTACCGCATTTGTCCAGCAGTCACCGCCAAAGTGTTCTGGGCGTAGCAACGTAATTGTGAGGCTGTTTTATTCCAAAATTATTAATATCTCCCAAAATACTAGTCCTATCAACTATTTTCACTAGTAGTCTGTTTCTTGAACAAAAATACATAAGTATGCCAAACTTTTACAAAATAGATTACAAATAATTTGTTTATTGTATGCATACTGCTAAGTTTATCTATATATAAAAACAGTTTTGTATAAATCTAATAATATACAACATCAGTGATTTCCAAACATCATCTACTTGGGACACAAAAAAATCTATTTTATGTTGCCTTTAAACCCAAACTGACAAAAATACATCACAAATAGACATAATGGCTACATTTAATCATGCCTTACACTGTCCAAATGAGTCTTTAAATTCCCTTCTTTTTACATTGCGTCTTCTTTTACATCTTTTTCAGCTTGTTTTATATGATTTTTGCCTTGTTTTGTCATTTTACTCTTGTTAGAGCTCTTATCCTTCCTCTGTATGGCTTTGTTAGGATCAAAAGGATTTATACTCTCTTCCACAGGACATTCTTCTAGTATTTTAATATGGAAAATAAGTTCACATGTCATGTTATTGTGTAAATTTTACTTTGGCATTTGCCTACTTAATACAACAAGCTTTATGATGCATTTCATGTCCTGATCCTAAGTCTGGGAAAGCTGTAACTTAAAGAAAAATTGCATTTCTTTTTGCCCTTTAGGCTTTACAAACAAAATTCATAAGGCAGATTTGACATAAATAACCTCTAGTCTTTTACTGAGATATGAACAAAAATGACAAACAATGACTCAAAAGTAGAATTAAAGGATGTTCAGAAGAAGGCTTTGGCAAGAGACGCACCAGTGGAATGTCAAACAGTGGAAAGTTATGATAGAAATGAGACATTCCTGTCAGTATCCTCCTGTTGTTTTTAAACAGTTGAATGGAGAAGGTTATCGTGATTATACAAAATCCCGTTAGCCCAAATGCTTGTGATATGGCAATTTGGTAATAATTGCAACAGGACTAAGATGTGACAAATGATAAGATTTGCAAGAAATGTTCTTCTAAACAACCTGTTTAGAGGTTGGAACCATAAAAGGGACTCTTCCTCATGAACATTCCTGGAAGGCTATTGACCAGCTGAACGTCAGCAAATGTTGAAAATCCTCCCCAAACGTAACTCCCTCTGAAATGCAGTGTGAAAACTGTCATGTGCCTAACAAACTCAGCGTGACCTCACAAGACAGTGTCCTCTCTGTCGACATACCACACACAGTCATGCTTTGCTTTCGACATTCCTCCCTATGATGAAATTAGATTTGGTGGAGGAGTAATGAGATGCCTCAGAATGGTAAAATTCTGGTGTGAGTACAGGGTGGGGCACTATTAACAAAATGATGGACTCACTGAAACAAAATAGCCTCCTTCCTCCCAGTATTTACGATTACAGTAAAATGTGTTTTTATAACTTGTCAAAGATCTAGATGTATCCCAATTTCTTTTTTTTTTGTTTTGCATGTAGCACAAAATTCATTCCCTCTTAACCTTTGGTATAAAAGGCAGAAACTATATTAAAGCCTGTGTTTAATTTCACTGTTAATTCCCATCATATAGCCAGTTTCTTGTTATTTATGTTGATATTTTATGCACTGACTAAGGCAGGAGTGTCGTATTCATTTTAGTTCAGGTACCACATACAGCCTAATTTGATCTCAAGCAGCTAGGACCAGTAAAATAAAAGCATTATTATAACTGATGAAAAAGTTAAATTACATTCTGAAAATGATCCTGAGCAACCTGAAATGTCTTAAGAAAAATACATGAATTTTAACAATATTATTTAGACGTGCATTAAAACTTACAATCGCATTGGATCTACAAAGATACAAAACAGGCATCTGGAACTGAAAAATATAATATTTAACAACAATCAAAACAACTTATCAAGACTCAGTGACACCCATGATGGT
Organism: Ostorhinchus rueppellii; assembly: GCA_030068375.1. Lineage (NCBI taxonomy): Eukaryota > Metazoa > Chordata > Actinopteri > Kurtiformes > Apogonidae > Ostorhinchus > Ostorhinchus rueppellii. Next base: position 18,525,652 of record JAQQZY010000001.1, read on the forward strand.
TAATTCATTCTGTGTAATATTTGCACTTGAAAATTCATCTGGTGGTCCACATTGGACCATTTGGCGGGCTGGGTTTTGCCCACAGGCCACATGTTTGACACCTGTAATCTGAACCTTGTTAGCAGTGCAGTCTGTTCTGCTCAAATCCCACTTAAACATTTTTCAACCACAACATAGAGACAAAATAAACCCAACCTAAACTATTTTGTCCCTAACTCCCCACAGTGTGTGCTGTTAGCGGATATTTGGCAGGTATATCTGTGATTGTGTGATCATTTACACACAGGCTAATGCTATACGACAATAAGTGAAGACAAGAACTTCACCAGTTTCATTTAAATACAATAACACTGTCCTTTGCTTCCCAGGATCGGGGAGCCATTCTCTGATTACTCTGTTGAGGACGAAGAGGTCGACCTTACACCTAGTCCAGAAGAATTTCCATCACCGGTGGAGGAGGAAGTCCAAGAAGATAGAAATCCTTTTAAACCGTCCTCCTGGAGGCTGGGGGTAGTGAGGCAGGAGGGTGCTCGAGACACAGAGCGCTACCTTCACCGCATCCTCCATTAAAAACTGAACAAAGTTTGAAGTAAAAGCATAAAGAACTCATTGAAGCTGAAGAAGAATGAAGCGACAACAACTATACAGTGTATTTTTGTAATGTATCTGAATTAAAAGCTAAGATTTGAATGGTTTTTAGCTCATTAAATGTGCAGGTTTTTCCTCTATCCTGATCAGTCATGAAACTGAGAACCTTGTGTTTGTGTTACCTTAGAGTGAGCTGTTAATCCAAAGGCAACAGCTTACCTTTTACAGAGTCCGCCATGTTCGGGCAGTAGTTCAGCACAGGCTTCCTCCTCTTCCTTTTCTGTTTTATCGTGGTTGGCATACAGCTTAAGGTGCATTTATTATGTTTCAGTGTGGACCAGAGATAATTTCAATATCTTTTTTTTTTTTTTTTTTAAAGGGCACAAAACACTAAATGTACTGCTGGGTATGCACAGTGTGATAGTGTAAGAATATAATGATATTATGATCATCAATAAAGTGGATTTTCTACATTGCACAATGAGGGACGTTCAGAGACAGTTGCTGTCTCAAGTCTTCAGGAAAGGGGGAAAATAATTTAGCCAGTGTCAGAAAATACTTTATGTCATGTGGTCTACAACAGTGGTTCTCACACTTTTTTTTTTTTTTTTTTAAACAGTGGAGTACCCACTGAAATATGTTTTTTTTTTTAGCCAAGTACCCCCAAGTCTCACTTCAACATTTTTGCTTGGGAAAAAAAAAAAAAAAAAATTCAGGCAAAATTTTTTCCTGTGCCAAAGATGTATATTTTTATGTTCAAAACTTTGTAAAGAAACAACATTCATTTAACGTTAATATATTTTTTTTTTTAAAAAACACACATATTTTAAGTAGATTTTGTGTGCAAAATATAAACTGAAAAGTGCCCTCTTTCATTGATAAAAAAAAAAAAAATTGGTCATTAACGAATAAATTAACCTTCCATCAATAACAAATAACTACTTAATTACTCCAATACAGTCATCTTGAATAATATAAAATACAAATGTTCTTAAATGCTACTAAAGCTTAAACAAGACGACTGACAAAACTAGGAGTGTCAATTTTGTTCATTATTGTGTTTTATACTTCAGCATTAATTCTCATTATTTATTTTGTATTCAGTACATGACGACTTCTTAAATTTTCCCCCAGAATTTCAAGTCCCCCCTGGGCTTCTTCCAAGTGCCCCTGAGGGTACACGTACCCTCATTTGAGAAATACTGCTCTAGAAGATGGCAGTGCATTAGAATGGTGCCGCTTTAGGGTCTCCACTACAATGCTTCTTATCTACATTTAAAATCACCATGTCATCATGCGACTGTCCATACAACCTACATCTACGTCTCTACTAGGAATGCAGCATGAAATGACACATTGATCAGTGGGACAGTTATGTTTATGTCGCTAAAATCCTTAACTTCATGCTTTCTTTAAGTAAGTTTTCCTCTTCCCATGTCACGATCCATTTCTTTTGTCCACATGAATGCTGCTATTGCATGTGTAATTTTTCATTTCAAGTTACAATTTTAATTTCTACTTCCAAAACCTGAGATTTAGTAGATTTGTATCATTGTATAGACTTTGCATAATTGTAGTGAAGTTAATTAGAGCGTTGTTGCAAAGTGTGGCTGCCATTAAGTTTCGACGTGCTGAAATCTCATTCTGTAGGAGCCTGCGCAAGGAACGCTTTTTTTGTGGTCACAGAGGACGATGAGGGGGAACTTCACCACTACATATCAATAATAAATATCAGACTGAACATTTGTAGCACAACTAAATAAATATGTCCTTTGCACTGAATGGTTTAAAAATCCAGCACCATAAAGTGATTATGCTGAAGACACATTAAATCTCTGAAAGTTTTGCCTAATCTTTATGTAGAGTGACTGTAGAAATATATTTAATTCACAAATACAAGTATCATCTGTATTAATGTCATATGTTTTAATTATAATCTATCATTAAATATTACATACAAATTATACAGTGCATCGTCACAATACAATTAGTGTCAGTTCAGTACAGCAGGAAGTTACTTTGTTTACTTATGTCCACCCTAGAAAATTAACACAAATTAACATGGCCAAGACAAACAGGAGCTAGTGGACTGGGTAACCACCAACACACCTCTGTCTGCCTACAGATGCAATCTTTGTTTCGCCAATAACATGTGTTAATCAGTGGATGGAAAAAAAAAGACTGGTGTAATAAAAAAAGTGCCTCTGCTTTCCAACATCAAACCGCCCAAATGACTTGCATCTCAACGATTAGGAGGAGCAAACAGCAACCATGAAACCAGTTCACGTGGTTTATGTTCACAGTGTGAAAATACACCATTCAGTGCCCAGTTCCTAAATCTTCAATTTAACCACTTCTCTTAATTTGTTAAAAAAAAAACTGTAATCTTTGTTAGCGGCATCGATTTTTTTTTTTTTTTTTTTTTTTTTGTAACTTCATGTGAAGAAGGAGGCAAGTGAATATTAGAAGGCAGAGAGGTATGACAAAAAAACAGAAAACATGGAATGCAACACCTCCTGTCACACACAATGTATGAGACGCTTTTGACTGACGTGCATATGGGCAAACAAACAGTATGTGCACCCAGGACTTCAAAAGAAATGTCAGTTTTTTCTGATTTTCTGATGTTCTGTCCCACTGAAGAAAGGAAACAAACTCTTCATCACTTAGGTATGAATCCTTCAATGAAATCCAGAAAAGGCACAGAGGCAAACAAGGAAGATATGATGTGAAACTCTTCCTCTTTTTGGCCTTGTCTTTCCATTCACATACTTACTGAGAGCAACTAAAGTATCCAGAAGAAGAAGAGGGGATTATGAGTTCCATTTCAAGGAAAAAAAAAACAACAACCCTGCACTCTTCGACTCCGAGTCCTCTCATTAACATGGACACTTCGTTCGTCGTTCTGCCTTCCTGCTGTTGTTCCTTCCCTACCACCAGGTGAAAAAGGGTCTTCTGCTCTGGAAACTTTGTGTATAGGACTCACTGTTGGCTCTCTGAGGTGCTCTGGCTGTTTCAACGATAACTGGGGGCATCTGGACGAGCTGAAGGGGTGTTTTACCATCCTTTAAGGCTTGGCACAGGTTCAAAATCTTGGGGAGAAAAAGAGCAAATGAGGCCATCGCTTAAAACACCTGAAAGATCGATCCAATCTGTATTTCAGTTATACTACTTCACAAAGGCTTTATTCAAAAAAAATTTTATTTTTGCATGACAAACTGAAAACAAAGTGCAGTGTGACTTCCTCTATTTGAAGCTGTTGTCATTGCTTGTACATACACCAACAGCTGTCTTTTGCAGTTTATCTGTTTACAAATGTGAACATAAAGAACTCACCTGCCCCCTCATTACAGCTACTTGTTTGTGAAACTGACCTCTGTCAAAACCAGGGTCTTTCTGTAACACAGTAAAAAAAAATAAATAATGGAACAAAATTACATCCATGCTTCATTTAATACATCCATTGAGGTGTTGATACTTTCCATCTTGCATTATATTCAGTGGAGTAGATTTAGCTCAGTATTTAATACAAATCTCAGTGTACCTTAAATAATTCATAGAGGTCCTCTTCTAGGTCTTTGATGAAATTTGGATCGGACAGTTTAGGCAGGACCAGCTCTCTGATTTCCTGGGAGAAGGGGACTTTGGCCTGGGAAAGCCATGCCCAATAGAAGGGGTCTGTTGATTGGACATTGAAACAGTGTTTTAGTGACCAATAGACTTGTTAACAGCAGAATAATTAAAGCTTCAATACATGAGATTAGTACATGCTGATGTGCTTACATGAACTTTGTATTCTATTGTGTTTGGTGCTGTGAGTTTGTCATTTGTTGACATTAGCTATCACTAAGCTAATGACTGTCGGCTGATTGCTTATATCCATCAGAACAACATCTACACTGGGCACTATGTAGCGATGTTTACCTTATGATCACTCCTGAACTCTTCAAAGCCTCTATTCTGATCCTCTACAGTGAATTTTACATAATGAACCTTTAATAATAAAGCAAATGATCTGAGTGAAGTAGTCAGAATAAAAGGGAATGTGCACAATTTCTTTAGAAAGATGCAACAGCAAAAGAAGAGAAGTGCTACCACAGAGAAACACAATGTATACAAAACAATGCATGTCATACATGGTAACTGAAAATGCAACACAAATTTCCCCCCTAAAAAACTGTCCATATCGTTTTCATTTTATAAAATATCTCAGTACATGAAAGAAAACAAAACAAACAAATTCTGAGACAATCCATTGGTAAACTGGTGACGCTGCAGATCAGGTGATATTTGACAAAGCAAGAACTGACACATTAGTCACACTAAGTTTAGAAGCAACGTCAGGTTAAACACATTTTTGGAGTGCATTTTTTTGTATTCAACATATTTTTCACGACACTAGTACAAATGTGTCTCTCCAAGATGTGTTGTGCTGACTGCAATCTATTGCAAATAATACCCAATCTTAAAAAAATAATCCCATTGCAATTGCACTTAAATATAATGGAACCTATTTATCCTATATATCTGCCATTGTGGTTGTCAATTTAGGCATAAACCTACAGTATACATGTTCATTAAAGAACATACGTGTGGGGAATTAAATATCTGCTTTGCCAACTATCCATATTAGTACATACAAGGCAATAGCAGAAGACAATATCCTGCTAGAGACAATCAATGATCACTTAAAGGACAGTGAAAGCCCACTTACATGCTCTCCAGGAGTCAGGATGTTTGAGGGGGAAGGCGAGACCATTGTCTATTGCTGCCAGTTTGATGATGGGATCCTTTACTACTACCCAGTCTGTGTCCTGTGGAGAAGGAAGACAAATAAAATCAGACATCAGAAAGAACAATACCCATGATCCAACCACGTATATATCAATAACATTATGTGCACAGTCATGTTTCCTTACTCTGTTCCCAACAGGATCCATAGGGCAGTCGTACTTGAGCAGCCAGTTGTCATTTCCCCTGTCTAAAATAGCAAAGAATTGATTAAGCACAGAGTGGCACAGACTGTGATAAGCACATTCAGAAGGGTTCGGTCAAGACTCTGTCAGTGACGGTGCAGAGCCTTGATAAAAATACACCTCCTGATGAATGACTTTTGGTTTAACTTTGCTTTACTCTGCTCTGCTAACAACACTGTCTTTAATGATGACCCAGCCTGAGGAGTGCCAAGCAAGGGTGGGGGGGTTAGACACATGCCTGTGTTCCTGATGATGTAATCGAGGACTACAAGCCGCTCAAACTGCAGCTGGAGCTGACGGTTGGTGTTCTCAGGCAAAGGCTCGGCCTCAAATCTCCGTAGCCAGAAGTCAGCATCCTTGTACCCGTCAACAAAGAGCTGAAAAGATCCGACCTAAAGAGAAGGCAACAGAGCTCTAAGTGACACAGTGATGTTACACTGATGACAAAATGCTGTATTTTTCCCCTTTATTCTGAAACTGTTTACATGGTTAAAGAAAATGAACAATTTTCCAATTTGCATGTCATTGATTGCTTAATATGGTGTTTATCTTGTCAAAAAGTAACTGCAGTTGAGTTGCTTTTGTGCTTTAAATCAACAGAATTTTCCATGGGATGTGGACTTGTTCAGCTATGCAAACACAGCCTCACACTCTCCTTTCCAACCACCTTCCTGAAAAGTGCTGTGATAATTGTGCATATTAATCTCGATGTTTCATTATGTACAAAAGTACATTCTGCTTCCTTATATATTTAACAACCATGGGATAAAATGTAACATTTTTAGCTATTTATTCTTGTAAATCGCTGAACTTGACTAACAACGAAATATAACAACTCATCAGATTACCTTGGGAGGCAGTCCAATCCTGTGGAAGCGTTGGCCAACTTTGGGAACCTTCTCCAAAGCTAACTTTTTTCCTCGAGATTTGACCCTATCTATGGCACTGTAGTTGAAAGTTTCACTAGCCAAGTACACCACCTGAAAAGGAGAAGATCATTACAGTGAGGACGATTTTGGTTTGATCTCTTTAAGCATCATGATGATGCGGGTTTATACCTTGGTCCTAGGAACAATGTTAAGTTCCAGTTTCTGGTCAACCAAGCTGGCCCCAGCCTCTGAGAGGTAACCCTGGTTCAAGACCAAACAGTCACGACCAAAACAGCAAGGACAGCAGAGTTTCTGGAGCCACTTGGTCCATTTGGGGTTTAGCTGGCCATAGGGCTCTTCGTTCTTAGGTTTAAATACCCCAATGATCTTCTGTGAAGTGGGGAAGAAAGAGGGAAATGGGAATGAGAATCAGAAAAGGAGAAATAAGCAAGAGGGAAAATCAGTATAAAGACAGCACACAGAGATTTAAAGGGTGGACAGAAGTTTGAGAACATGGTTTAATTTTGTATGAGACAATGAAATGTGAAATTCAGGGACAATACTTTACTGGCCGAAGTGCACATTTTTCATTAAAGCCATCTGTGGTTGCATAAAACTCTACCATTTCTCATCATTTGAAGACCAAAAAAACATTCTGGGTGCAGTTTCACATTATAATTATTTTATATAGAAGTCACATGTTGTAATATGCTGGTATGGCTCACTGATTACAACATGAAACTTGGTTATAGAAGAGAATTATATCCTCACAGAGAGCAAGCACATGACTACTAAGCACACTGGTGACTAACTGAAGAGGTGGGGGAACAAGGGGAGCAGGTCATTCTGTAAAAACCTCACACACTCAGATAATTCTGTGTTGTATGTCTTCATGAGTGAGAAAATACTATGCAAAGGCTCCAGCTGTCGTTGGCGTGGGCTGGATAAACCAAAAGTGAAATTTATGCAAAACAAGTTCACTGACACAGTTCTTTTTATGAGGGACTGAACACAACTCTGCATACACTGCATCTAGTAACAAGTATAACACGACACTGAGGAGAGAATGTCTGAATTGCCCAAGACTTTTACAGTTGGCCCCAGAAGTGCTGATCAAAGTTTACTGCCACTTTTATCTAGCATGCTCTCAAAGTATCAGGGTAAAAAAACAAATGACAAAGATCCAGAGAGACTGATTCCCTACACAGTCTTCACTGTATAGAATTTGGGACTAAATTTAATACAACTACTGGAACAATTAATTTGAGAAGATATTCAAGAAATATAGAACAAGTTAAAAAAAAAAAAAAAAAAAAAATATA
>JAQQZY010000001.1:18541356-18564235 GCA_030068375.1 Ostorhinchus rueppellii
GGATTAGTTAAGTCAGGTTATAAGCTGTTGTTTCTACAAAATGGATAAGCGACAAGACTTTTGTCAGGCACTGTATACTCACACCTAACAGTACAACATAGTGTAAATTTATTAGTGAGCACTGTGTCTGTGTTCAACTCATTTCAATTTGGGAATGAGTATTACCAACTTAGCCTGGTCTTAGTTTATTAAAAAATTAAGTGGTATTACTTTTCATTATCTCTTCACACAGAGAAAAGACAGACATTTCAGCCACAAGAAGCACACATTTGAGGTGTAAGAATTATTAAACTAGTATTAATGCATAAGTGTGTTGTGCAGTGTGTCTGTGCGTATGCTGAAAACCTTTTTTATAATAGTTTTATTTTAAAATGAGAATAAATGGAATCATCAAAATACATAATCTTCTAAAATCAAAGTCACCAAAGATTATAAACCTTCAAGAGAATGTGTTCCGCTATTAAATATTCTTTTGGATCCAAATGTAAAATCTGATCTAATCAAGATCTGATCATATGGGTGCTTTGTATACTTATGTCATGCTGCTAACTAAGATTGGATTTTTTTTCTCTTCCACATCCATATGCTAATGTGCTGGGGCCATGTGCCTCAACAAACATGGCGGCCTGAGCTTTCCATGTTGCTACTTCCGTTTGTGTCGACACTGTCCAATCAGAACCCACTCGAGCTCTTTGTCACAGCCAATCGCTTGGTGTTCTGCTCTTCTCGAAAACATGTCGCCCATGAAGCTGTGTGTTCCAGGTGAGTCCCGTAAATTTTTAAAAATACCTTATTAGGACGCGATAACAGCCTGCATTAGACCGTTTTGCTGCATTTTAATCACTTTGGATTTTATATACCTCACGGTTTCTGACTAAAAGTGAACTGTAAGTAGTTTTATTTTGTCAAATTCTGTTAATTATTTCCAGCTGCCATGCGTGCGTCGGGTGAGCATTGCCTTCAAGCGAAGTTAGTGTTGATTACTTAGCTTAGCACTTTTTATCCAAAGCTGTCAAATGGTCAACACAAGATGGACACCCGGGTGTTCACTTGTTTTAGGTTAAATACTTACATCAACTACTTTTAAGTTGTTGACTTTTACTTTCCACTTCAGGTTTTAAACGCAGCCCTGCCTATCGCCTTGGGCAGTAAAGCAGCATTCCTTCCCTCACTTGTTTTGACTCAGACTCACCCTTTGACAAGTAATACGCTTAATGTCACTTTAGGAAATTTAATAGTCAGCGTTTCATTCCGTTAAAACTGAAATTCTTTGACAGCAAAGGCTCAAACCTGATTTTATGGTGCAACAAAAAGAACACAGCAGATCACACGACTGTTCTGAGTTTGGATACATTTTCTTTATATGTTCTTGTACAGTTAGTGTGTGGATGTTAAAGTAAATATTCAGCTTGGGATGTTTCATGTGGAGCTCAGTATATTATTTTACTGATGTGTTAAGTTAACTAGATGCTAAAATATTTAATCTGTTGGCGAAGTTACTCAAAACTTGCTTTTCTAAATTAATGTTATGTCATGTGAATGAATGTCCCTGGTCTTTTCCCTATTTGTCATCACTTCAACTGACAAAGTCTAAACATCTAGTCCAAAATAAGCAGAGATGGTCAACCTCAGCTGCACAATGTTCTTCAACACCTAAACATCCTCATCCTTTTTATTTTTTTCCCCCCTAACACCGTTGTTTCCTTTCTACTGTTGTTTGGGTTTAGGTGACAAGCTGTGCAGTGTAGAAGACTGTATTCCTGGGACGGGAGTATATCTACGGCATGGCTACATATACTCCTCACTAGCAGGCTACGTGCTCAGGAAAAATGAGGGAGAGGAGGTGAGGGGTGTGTGTGGGAGAGAGGCGGGGAAAAGCTTGTCTGAAGCTGCCAAGTAATGATATTGCGCAATGTTTGTGAGTGCAGCTGAGATGAAATGTATTTGCATGGTGTTACAGATGAACTATGCACCATATTTTTGTGTGACAGGTGTTGTCTTGAGGCTTTACACTTTAATTAGATTCTTGGAGCTTTACAGGTTTTGCATGAAATGTTTACATTTGTGTGTTTTTTTTTGTTTTTTTTTTAGTTACCAGTGATCTCAGTTGTGAGGGAAACAGAAACACAACTGCTGCCAGATGTAGGGGCAATAGTCACCTGTAAGGTATGTTATGAAATCCGATTTTGTTTTTTTAACACCTTGATGACCTGTTACACTGAGTCTTTCTAGCACTTTGTTTAGATGGATTTGAGGTGCGTTAGTCACACAGGCATTGATGTTTGATTGGACAGGTAACAAGTATCAACCCCCGGTTTGCCAAGGTCCACATCCTTTATGTAGGCTCCACACCACTGAAAGACCGCTTCAGAGGGACCATCAGGTAAACCCAAAAACTAATAACTACAGGAGCATAGTAGTGTTATCTATGTTTACCTTACTTGCATATCTATGCCTCTGCAGGAAAGAAGATGTGCGAGCAACAGAGAAAGACAAGGTGTGTATTTAAATGTCTGTATTTGCAAACATATTCCACAGTCTTCTCTATAACCATGTTTGTTTGCTGATATTGAGATTTTTCACTCTATTTTCACAGGTGGAGACTTACAAAAGTTTTAGACCTGGTGACATAGTTCTGGCAAAAGTCGTATCCTTCACTTGAACTGAACACAGTAAAACAATATTATTGCTGTGTGAGGATTATAAGGGACAGTTTGCACATTTCACTTGTCACTTACCTGCCTTTTTAAAATGTGCCATGGCTGAAATTAGGCAGTATGATGACTTATGCCTCTAGAAGTACTGTCACAGTTATGTATGGTCCATTATCAGTGGTGTTGAGGCATAGTCTGTACTGTCACATCATTGTCACTTGACTTCTGATGCCAGATTTCTCTCGGTGATGTGCAGTCTAACTACCTGTTGACAACTGCTGAGAATGAGCTGGGAGTGGTGGTGGCACACAGTGAAGCAGGTAAACAGAGGCGGTGTACTTTGGGGAGATCAAAAGACAAGATGACTATATCACATGGTTTTACTCATTACAGAGAGGTAGTGGTGCAAGAGCAGTTAGTTAGATGATAGTTTCTGCAGTTAGGCCCATATGTTATTGTCAGTTTGACATTGAAAAATCACACTGCTGTAGGGAGCTGTATTAATCTGTGCTTAGCATCTTTGATTTGAACAGAGGCTTTAATTGGATGCATTGTTTTCTTTTCCAGGGTGAAATTTATGTAGATAAAACTGGGAATTGAAAACTTTGCACATCAACATAGTCATTGTCTATGTTTCACTCATCTTCATGTTTTCAGACTCATTCAGAAAAAGACAAAATTCCTTGTGAGCTCTTTCCATGGCTAACAAAATAAATGTTCCCCTAATGTTCCTGTTGATGAATAGACTTGCATGCCCCATTTAACAAGTGTTTTCCACTGGTGGCAGATGTTTTACTTTATGTAATGGGCCTTCTTCTTTTGTTCCTTCAAAAACTGTATGGAACAGGTCAGGTTTTTCTTATTTGCTTTAAGCCATAAACCTGTTAATGTACACTGTCTTAATGTTTATTAGTTGTCGTCCCATGTCTCTGGGGGGAAAAAAGAATATCCAAATGGCATGTGGTGTTTACATAATACCTGTATAATTCATTCAACTTATTGTCATATTGGAAATTGTAGAATTTTCTTAATCTTGTGCCAGAAAGTGTTTAAATCAAGAAACTGGGGTATAATAGTGTTGAACATGCTTGGGAATTGAAGGAAATGCAAAGCTGCTATGAAGCTACCAGCAGATGCCGCCATCCCCCATGGTATTTTGGGTTCACATTGGGAACATCACCAGTGTAATGTCCTGGTGCAGTCATCCAGTGTGTAAGATTTTCAAGGCAGACATGGAACATATCCTTCAGTGATTACATTTTTATCACTGTATATGTTGCATGAAAAATTGGATCGTTGTTTTTGATGGTGTAGAATGAGTCTGATAGCCTCCATGTAGTCCATATTTCTGCAGTGGCTCTGAAACTACTTCGTTCTCTGCATTTTTATTCTTAGTGGAAGTCAAATGTTAAGGTGCTTTTTGAGTTGGAACTATAGCTACTTGCCCCTTTTACTTAAAAACCCAGAATGAACAAAACACTGTCTCTAACACAGGGCTTATGTTTGTTTCACTCCCTCATCATCATAGAACATAAGGGAGTGTTTAGTAAGTTGCAATCACTAGATTTTAGTAAGTGTCACAATAAACCTATAAAATTGCCTCCTTAATGGTTGTAATAGGTCTTAAAGTCTTAAATTTATCTTGCTGCAATGTCCACAAACCCTGCCTTTATTTTAGTAAAACTGACTGTGCATTGTCTCTTTCACCAGGTGCACAGATGGTTCCCATCAGCTGGTGTGAGATGCAGTGCCCGGAAACTCATGCCAAAGAGTTCCGCAAGGTGGCACGAGTGCAGCCGGAATATCTGCAGGCATGAGAGTCCTGAAACTTCTCTCCTTCACAAGGAACACACAGCTTCCCCCTCCCTCCTCCTTTACGTCATCGGGTGCTCTTCCAACGCAGATGACGTCCTGAGAAATTGGACGATGTGTATATCGTTGGCTACTTCTGGTTTCGTGTCTTTGTTGAGTGTGCTATTTTTAAGCTTTCCTCTGCACATCGTCAACATGTTATTGTGCCAGCTTAAAACACTGAAGCAGAATCAGACCAAAGTAAGAGAATGTTAGAGCACGTAATGTAAATGGTGTAGGGGCTGTTAAGATCCTTTTCTAAATCCTAAAGTCAAAGCCAGCAATGTGGGTTAGTAAAGTTGTCTTTAAACTGTGGTTGCATCACACACATTGTGTACGTGTAAAGTATAACTGGGGACAAGGAGAGTCTCAAGAGAAGCAAAAATTGAGTTCTGCAAATGAACCACTGTGACATGTTTTACCAAGTGAAGACAGGTTTGTTTGTTTTTTTTTCTTTTCAAACCGATGACTCCATAATGCTACTCGGTCTGGCAATTTACAGATCAGATCCATAGAAGTGACAACTGGACAGTATTGTTGGCTGCAAGGTTTGGAACACAAGGAAAATGTGTTGTGCAAAGACAAACTCCAAACTGTTCTGTGACTAAGGATGTGAAACAGGGGCAGCTTTATTCATGTTTAAGTTCTGCTCTTAAAGTCTTAACTGCATGAGGTGGTGTAATGTGCCAAACTGATATTTCTATACCTTGTCTGTGATGTGATGAAAGTATCTTTAAATATACTGTGAACAAATGTCCACGGTTGTTTTTACAGAAAATTAAGGTAACTATGTGAACCCACTGTTTAATCTAAAGGACAACACAGCTACCCCGCTTGAATTATTGAAGTTGAATACGATAGTCAAGTGTTTTTTCTATTTCCAGCACATTAATCCCATCAGGAATTAAATCCGACCATTTTTTTTTGAAGTTAAGTAAAGCTTTAAGATTTTTCTTCTTTCCTCATTTACAGCAGATGCCATGTGAAAGAATGGAATAAAATGACTATCAAAACACAACAGGACTTTGTTTTTAATCCAGACTGATGCAAATTTTCATTCCAAGAATGAAACATAAGGTAGGATGTAGTAAATGGAGACAAAGGGGCTTCTGTGGTTCCATTGGTAGAAAAATAATCTCAATATTCTTTGTATCACCTTCAACAGACATTAGCAATTATTTCAATTTCATTACTTTACATTTAACTACAAATAAAATCACAACAGTTTAGGCCGTTCACATCACAGTGCCATTCCTTTGGCAGGAGGAGGTTTGACAAACGTCCAGATGACACTGTTGTGGTCTTTCTCTGACGTTTATAAACTAAGAGTGGCATGCACCTGACCCAGGCGGCTACGGCTCAGGTGGTAGAGCGGGTCGTCCAATATCCGAAAGGTTGGCGGTTCAAATCCTGCTCTCTCCAGGCTGTTGTGTCCTTGGGCGAGACACTTCACCCTCCTTGCCTCCACTGTATGAATGTTAGGTAGTGGTAGGCACAAAATGGCAGCCACGCTTCTGTCAGTGTGCCCCAGGGCAACTGTGGCTACAAATGTAGTTTAGCACCACCAGAGGGACCAGCACCAGATCAACAATGAAAAGCGCTATAGAAATCTAATCCATTATTATTGATAAAACACCTGATAAAACTGAATCGGTCAAAAAACACTTAAACAAAAAAGCTTAACATCTCTTAAATCGACAACATCCCATAGTCGGATCAATCATCAAAGCGGACTGATCGACATGCATTAATGTCAATGGAGAACTTTTTATTCGATGGTGCGCTGTACCCAAGTCCTACCCCCCTGTTGCTGAAGTCCATATGGCGTGAGTGAGCACGCTCAAACTCTCCCAGCAGCCCTTGCTGTAGCTGCTGCTGTGCATCTTTCCCCATTGCCATATTTGCACCTCCTGTGCCCCCAGCAGCTGGTTGAAAGGCTTTTTTGAAGCCGCCCATCAGACGGAGAAACTTCTGCTGCTGTTCAGAGCTGCTGAACTGTGCGGTGCTCCACTGGCCAAGACCCTGAAGAAACACAATATTACAGACTATGGGCACTGATTTGATACTTTATGTCCAGTTTACTCATCTGTAACATCAGGGTTGATTCAGCTTGTGCATAAAAGAACCTGCAGCAGACTCAGAATCTACAACACAAAGTAGTGTTTTTTTGTTTTGTTTTTTTAATTAGGTCATGTTTCAGTCTCCAACAAAGAGTACCAGGGTTTTATTTCACAACCAGTTATGACCATAATGGCAGGGATTTCAATAAACTGTCTGCGTTGTCTGGTTTATTTGTCACTATTACGGTGTTAGATGTCCTGTCTCAAATACAAAAAACAACTTCACTCATTTCTAATCTTGTTTTGAAGAAACTATACACACACACACACATATATATTGAACATTTATTTATTTATCACTCAGTTGGTGCTCACGTTACTTCATTTTGTTATAATACAAAGGGGTGGAGCTAAAGCAGTATCAGCTTTGTGAGATACATGTGGCGACAAGCTACTGTCCCAAGGTACATTTTGATATGTATAGAAATGTTCATCTCCGCTGTTGTTGGGGGTGGTTGATGTGTTAAAGAACCCCCCCACTAGTAGTGAGGAAACAACTTGAGGACAGAAATGGCTTGGCCTTATCATATTTTATTAAGTGGTAATTCTGAAAGGAAAAAATAAATAAATAAATGGTGGTCTTCTTGGTCTCAGTCTTGACGGTCTTTGCTTTGTCTTGCTCCTGATTTGATCAGTTTAGATGGTCTTGACTATAGTGTGGAAAAGTGTTGTCAGAGCATATTTGAAAATAAAAAAATTGGGACAGATATGCAGATATTATTACTAACATCAAATTAATCTCTCGAGTCTCAAAATGTCCTTTAAGTGCAATAATTAAACAGTGCAACTTATCACAAGCACAGTTCCAAAGCCTCATCAGTGTCCAGTAGAGGGCGCTATACTCACCGAGGGTTCAGCTGGTTTTGGAGGCTGAGATGCTTTGTCAGTTTCCATTTGTAATGCTCCTCTACTCTCCTGCGACAAACCACATTGTACAAACATGATTTATTGTAACAGGATATGATAGACATATTAAAGATCTGGTTGGATTCATGAGTTTATAACAACATGTCTGTTTACCTGGTTGATGGTCACCTCATCACTGTTGCCAGTCTTCTCACACAAGACGTCCTTTGGAGAAGATTTTTTTGATTCCTGCACAACCAATAAGAAGGCATGTCAAGTTAATAAACGGAGATAAATCCTTCCCCTGAGTTAAGTTTCTCATATTTGTGTGATAATATCTGATATCCCAAACCTCTTGGTCTTCCTTCTCCTTCTTGATCTTCTTTTTCTTTTTGGTACCAGCTACAGCTCCCAGATCTGCCTCCACCTCCTCCTCCACCTCCGCAGAGCTCTTCTTTCGTTTGCTTTTCTTCCTCGCTGTATCACTGGACAGGCTCAGCTCCTCTTCTTCACATTTAACTACTAGTGGTTCCTCAATACCTCCAATAGACTTCACATTTTTCTTCTTCTTCTTTTGCTCTGCTTCCTCTACTCCTCCCATCTCCCCAAGCTCTTTTTTCTTTTTTTCTTTTTTAATCTTACTTTCATCCTTCTTTGGCTCCATCTCTCCTTCCAGAACAATGTTATTCAGATCTTTAGTTGATTTCTTAACTTTCTTTTTCAGAGGAATGACTCCCTCCTGCAGTTCCTCCTCAGTTAAATCTTCTTGCTTCTCTTTGTTCATCTTTTTTTTGAGCTTTTGACATTTTACTTCATCATTTTCAGTTGCAGATTTGGGCTCAGTTTTGGCTTCTTTCTTTGTCTTCTTTTTCACTTCGTCTTTCTCACTCATCTCAGTTTCCATCCCATTCGGATCTGGTTCTCTTTTAACTTTCTTTGCCTTTTTGGTTATAATTATTTCCTCTGTTGCTTCATTAGCTTCTTCCTCTGGAGAATGTTTTTTCTTCTTTTTACTTTTCTCACTACCCCCTGTGGTTGCTGCTAAAATCTTTTTCTTTTCCTTCTTAGCTATCTTTGTTATATTTCCTTCTTCACTATTCCCATTTTCTCCACCCTCTATCTTTATATCTTCTAATTCTTGTTTGGCTTCTACAAACATATTTTTTTTCTTGTTCTTTTTTTTCTTTTCTCTTACCACTTCATTTACTGAAATCTGTACAGTTTCCACTGGACTCTCATCCATAACCATCTGTTTCTTTTTTTTCTTTCTGCTGATTCCTTCCTCTGCTTCATCCTTGACATCTGAGCCAACAGAGTCACAGATTACTTTTCTTTTCTTCTTTTTCTTTGTCATTTCATCCTTTTCACTACCATCACAAACCTCCTGTTTAATATCAATTTCCTTTACTTTTTTGCATTTCTTTTCTTCTCTCTCCACCTCTGTTGGGCTTTTATTGTCTGTAACACAGTTTATGGTTTCTCTCTTATGTTTCTTCATTTTCTTTACAAGATTCTTTTGACTTGTCTCATCCTCTGTCTTCATTTTCCTCTCTCCACATGAACAGACTTCAAGGTTTCCTGTTGAGGAAAAAACAATTACTTCCAACAATCCTTTTCCTTAAGGCTTAAAAATCTAAAGGGTTGTATAGTCAATAAATATGTATACACACCCACTCTATTATTCAACTGCTATTCTGGAAATATTCATATAGGTGTCACAGAAACATCATGTAACTTCCCAAATGGAGTATTTTCTGATTAAGACAAATGATGTGATGATGTTTTATTTTTAAATGAATTATTTTAATGTGTATGCAGATAATTTGCAAGTTTTCCACAGACTGCAACCCAAAAGTTTTAAGTCAACAGGCATGAAGACAAAAATAATCTTTGGAACAGGATAAAAAAAGAAAAAGGATCCAAAGAAAAATCCACATCTTTGCTCAGAAGGAGAAAAACAACTACTGTTAAACATTATAACAGAGGAAATCAGCAGGTTTTATGGATATGTGCAAATACTGAAAAGCTGAGCTTTTCCAGAAGGTATTTGAAGGAGCAAAAGAGGGCAGTCCAGCTCACACAGTGGAAGACTATGGAAGACTATGTTCATGGGTTCTGCACAGTTGAGAAATGAGGAATTATTTTTGTAAGTTATGTAAAGGAAATTTTGTTTTCTGCAGAATAAAGCCAAAAATTTTAATATCCCATGCAAGTAAACAGGTTGGGCTGGGAATGTCTCTGTGGAGCCTGTAGCTTTCCCAGAGGACAAAACCATCAGATTGAAGATAAAATATTTATATTATTTTAAAAATGTGCATAGTAACTTATCATGTATCACCACAAACAGCTGATTTCACTCGTGAGTAAACGTTTATGTTTAGAAAACTATTTCATTTCAATTTTCCAAGCAGTTGCAGGAAAGGCACAAACCTTTATAAAACTTTATAAACAAAGAATATTTTGTTGTTTTCAACCAAATCTGCACGTTGTCATTTTTGCCCCAGGTTTGTTTGATGCTGCTCTGAACTACTATTGAATGTCCACTGTACGGTGTTCAAACTGCTGTCTATTTGTGATTCTACAGCTTAATACAGTTTTGTAGAATGCACAAACTGCAGCTGCCAAATGTCCTGTGTTCTGCAACACAAATGAGTCAGCTCAAATGATCCCCATTCAATATGTGAATTAGTCAAGTGTCTGATAGTGTCAATCTCTCAACATCTGGGCCCAGACTTTATAGTAACAAAACTCACGTCGGAATCTATCTGAAATACTATAACATTCAGTTGGTAGTGGAAAAAAGCTTTTACAAATACCAACTGCGTTATTAGTTTGAAATTACCGTCACCCACACATGGGTGCACCAGTGTGAACGTCACGAACATGTTAGTTAGCAAACACAGCAACAACACCGCAGATAAAGGCTTACAAAGCAGATCCAGAAACATGCGAACCAACCACAAAGATCAGATAATGAGCTACTGTGTCAGCCGCACTCCTTATTTTTTACATGTATTTTCAATGAGCGATTTACTTACTTTTTAAAGTTTCAAAATTCACGTGTTTGCAGGCTTACTTTCATGACCCGGAAACAGTTTTATTGTGGGTTCTTTTCCTTCCTGTTTGTGACGAAGAAATGCTACGCACCATGGCAACGAGTGCGCGCGCATGATTGTTTACACTTTATTTGTTTATTACTATTATTTTTTATTATTACTATTATTTTTTTATTGTTACTATTTATGTATTTATTAATTTGTTAGTCGCGGTGCAAGAAAAAGCCTTGTCCTCAGTAGGTATTAGCTCGTTTTATTTGTGAAAACATTTAGTCTTTCATAGACATTGGTTGATTCGTCTTTGTTAGAGAACTAGATACAATGACTGTAAGTTAAGACAAAATGACAGACAGGGCAGACATAAATATATGGAAGTAAAAAGGAAAGGGATACCAATAAAATTAGGGCAATATTAATCAAACTGAAACAGGAAAATATTTCAGCAAGAAATTCAAATACCCTAAAATAATAGCAGTTTTGTTTACTGACCATCAAATGTCAGTGTTTACCATCAAATTAGTAAAGAATTATGTCTGAAGAACTAACACAATCTAAAGTTTTCACTACACCGATCAAATCGTATGCACTGTCTCTGACATTTGTTTGTCACTTAAAACTGCAAGTAACATTTTCACTCCCTTTACAGCAGTGTTTTTCAAATAGTGGGGCAGCCCCTAGTGATGTGGAACAAGATAAAGAGTTTGGGGAATGATCAAGGATTGGACTGGAACCCAAACCTGGGACTTGACTGTGTTTTTGCACAGTTTCTACTTTAATGCTCTTAGATGAGAATGGAATCAGGCTCGTTGAACCACTGATATTATCCAAATGTTCATCTTTGGTACCAAAATTTGTTTATGGTTCTAAAAAAAGGACATTTATTGTCATAGTTGTGAGATGATTGCACATTTTCTTTTTCTTTTCTTTTTTTTTTTGTATAAATATTGTCTCAGGGGGCGGTCCTGTTGTGTTTATGTGTATTATTTCAAGAAAAAAAGTTATTTTTAATTTGCATAAAAAATTATTCAAGGAAAAGCAAAAAATTCTGTTCTGATATTGATGTTTTGCTCAATAAAAGTTATAATTGCACCACTGTTAGGATGTTATTGGAGTTGAGGGGGGGCCTGGAGATTTTTCATCCTCTAAAGGGGGGCCTGAGAGAAAATAATTGAGAAGCACTGCTTTACAGGAACTGAACAGCAGAGAGGAGAAACTGAGCAGGATTATTTACATTTAATGTGTAGAAACCCTAGTATAAATCCATGAATCTCTTCTCACATTCACCTTTAGGTTGTTGTCTGTGTCAGCTCTTCAGTTTTAAAATGTCTACTGCAGCAGTGGGGTGAGTTTAACACTACACAAACCCACTCTAAAAGGTGCGATAGAGTAATGATTATATGCAATTCATTAATTGGCTACGAATAAAAAACATTATGATTGAAACAATGTTCAAAACATCGTGAGAAATACTTCATATACTGTACTTCATATATAAGTACGTTGTTATGCATGCTTGTAGGTAAAAAAAAAAAGGGAATTTAGTTGTTTTTTTTTTTAATTAAAATTACCTGTTAAGCAGCAGGTGAATAAGTCGCACATTTGCTCATGTGCATTCTAGACCTCTTTGAGATGAATCAATAATGCAAATCATATATTTCCTGAGACTTCCACTATTAATTCGGGCATCAGGTGAATAATAATGGTAGGTTATTGGTATCTTATATCAAAAGTGGCATATGTTGTCCGAGTAGAGGAAAGTGTTTTTACTTGGATTTTATTCATTTTATTAAGATTTTTGTATTAGTTTGTGCCCTTTCAGATGGGCTTGTTCTTCACAGTAATAATTCCCTCTGAAGTGACAAATCTCTACGCGGGCTCATTAATCAACCAATGAAGGCAGAAGAAAGATCAGTTAACAACCAATCAAGATTTAACAGAAAACATACACTGATGAATTAGCCACTTTGTGCAGATCACATCACAGATATTCATGTTACGCTTCCATAAAACAATGACAATAAGAGCATCTCAGAGGGAAACATTTGTCACAGTTACATTTTAAAACTCAGCTTCATAGATTTATTACATAAAAATCCTGTAGTTATAATATTTTAACTGCAATATTAGAGCACACATTTGTACACAAAAGCAAAAATACTGACATCTCAAAGTATCGTAGCGAGGAAATATCAATCGATTAATATCAAATCATTCTGGACTCAAACTTTGCTAATAAGTTTCTAGCGTAAACAGTACAAATGGGATCTGAACTGTTCAAATTTAATTCACAGTGAAGGATGATTGAATGCTTGGATCCTGTACGACAGAGTATAATCAGATGTTACCATACGCATCTTGAACAAAGTACAGTTAACCTTATTAAATCCAAAACAATCTTTTGAAAACATGTTAAAAACACTAAAACTGGTATATTATTTCAGTACGTATAACAAAATTCTAAGAAATATTGAAAATACATACTTTAATTTTGATAATTATCACTGTCCTTTTACATGCATTTTAAATTGTCGCACATCCTACGAAAATCACAATGTACAAACAAGATCAGCAATAATAAGGTGCAAAATCCCAACTGACCTCAGACATATACCCCCATACTGCACAGTAGGGTACTGCAGTGGTAGATGACGTCTGTGATATGTTGGTCCTATTAAAAACAAGTTAGTGTTCAACAGTAAATCCTTCTTTCCTTCTTTTAAATATCTCACAATCCTCCAGATTCTGTATCCAGCTCCAAACCGGTATACAATGCATGACAGCGCTATTAATGAAATGGAGAGAACACTATGAGAGTCCTTTGGGTCTTTCAGCTTGAACTGCAGAGGGTAGGCAAGCTCTGTGGGCGTATGAAGGCAATTTACATAAACACCCAAAAGGTATTATTTGAGTCGAAGCTTAGAACCAAAACAAAAAGAGAGGGTAAGGGTGTAGTGCAATAAAAATAAGTAACAAACGCCACTGAATTAGAAACATTCAACCAAAATGCATTATTACATCCATATCTCTGTCTGTAATCTTGACTTTCTCTTCGTCTACCAGCAGCATATCTCTTTCCAAACCACAATAAATGCTGGCTTTTAAAATTCCCTATGTATAATAATAATAATAACAATAATAATAATAATAGCCCTCTTCATACATTCTCTGTCAGTGTGTTTGTATCCATCACAAGACTGTATCCTGATCTGCACTGATCAATACAATGCACCTTAAAATACCTCTGTTTTAAAATGAAATGCCCCGTACTCCTTCATTTCCACGTCCTTGTCATATTGTTTACGTGAAACACAAACATACAAAACATATTTATCTCCTATCAAATCCATTTAGTGTGACAGGAACATCTTCAGTACTGTGTTCTTAATCCTAGGCAACATGTGACGAGTGTTTCTTCTTCAAGTCTTGTCTCCTTCACCATAACCGTCGTCCGGTGTAGTTAATCGGAGCTGTGGGCATCTACAACAAAGAGAGATTTATTGAGCAGACTATAATTAGTGGGAGTGAAATAAATGCAGAGTGAATTTTCGTCTTTTTTTATTCTATACTTACTGTGCCACCATTCATGACCAGAGCCATCTCAGTGGGCTGGTAGACGTGACCTCTGAAGGCGATGCCAGGACGCCCGTGGCTACCATGATATGTTCCACTGCGGAGAGCTGATGGAGAATCAGGGGTTAATAAGTAATGCAAGAAAAGGGTATGACATAAGGATGAATCATTGAAACAAACAGGGTGAAGAATGCAAAAACAATCCCCCACTGAGGAAAGCTCTGATATCTGCTAGTGTGCATCTTTGATTCCTAGTTCTGCTATTATTCCTCTGTTAAAATAACTTCTTATTCATAAAGTCTGCTGTTACATTAGCCAAAGCAGGAGGCTGACCTTGTCTCTTGCAGGTCCAAAGTACACCCTGCTGTGATGCATTACATGACCTTCCTCAGTGGGAGACTCTGCCAGATAAGTGGCCCTGGTCCTGCAGAACATCTTCCACCTCTCAAGGTCTGCTGTCAAGATTTTTGTCTAGCTTTGCTGCCGCTGCCTCCACTCTTTGATTGTCCTGCTGTCTTTTGTTTAACTCTAAATCTGTGTGTTTGGCTCCAGATATATAACGAGAATTGAAATGACTCATACATCTCCCAGTAGAAAGGTCTGTTGGATAAAGAAGCTTTTCAGGAGGTGTAATTGGATTTTGGGTTGTGCATGGTAACTAAAAAGGTGAGACACAAAATCTGCTGTAAACAAACCTGTGTGTCATCGTTATGGGAGGCGCTACATGAAAAAAAAGGCCTCATGTCCAGTAGATGATTATTAGATTTCAATAATACTTAACATTGTTTAAAATACACAAAAGTATTTCAAAAGCTGGTGATCAGAGATAGAGATAATGCTGCTGTTTTGTCAATTGTAGTCCATGTTTTATTTATAAAACCTTCACATTTAGTTTTTGTGGGACTGGTTGAAAAACATTAATATTTTCATATAGATAGACAAAAGTAGATTACATCCCGGAGGAGATGCAACAAGTTTTTGTGAATATACAGATGTGTTTTCCACAGTGGAAGAAAATGTATTATTGTGAACTGAATGTGACGCAGTGATGATCTCTAATAGCCACTTACTGGAGGCAGTTGTCTAAAATGCAGTTCTAGTTGCAAAATCTGTTTCAGAGGTCATACAGGAAAGTTCATTTTAACGTTTCATTGATTTAATTTTGAAGCAAAAATACTGGAAACGCAAACTTCTTTACCATCACTGAGCAGAAAAGGTGATGCTCATTTTTGTTATCTGTTGCCAAGCAACAATTCTGGCATAAAGTCCTAAAACCATTTGAATGTCAAGCATATTTTCTGCTCCCATGTAGTGAATATGACATCAGTCAGCTTAATTTCAAGGCAGCTGTATGAAAAAACACATTTTACTTGTAAAAATGTTCAGTTAATCAGAAAGGCAGAACAACACACACAACACACACATGGACCTACTTGCACTGTGCTCCTCCACCGAAAACGACTGGCTTTCCGGGAAGGGTCGATGAGAGTGTGCAGGTAGCTCCTCTCCAAAATGTGGAGGAGGGTTCGTCTGACTGGTGTCAAAGAAATCTTTTGTGTTGGATTCTAGTGGTTTTCGGAGACACAGGTGTGTCTCTGGAATAGCGTGGAACAGCAGCAAAATCCAGCCCTGGATGACCAAGGCCACTGCCAGCGCAGGTTCATCCAGCACCCTTATGTCCTTTTTTTCTCCTCTTCCAAACCTTTCTCCTTTCCCTTTGACCCTCAGCGCCTGGCTGCCATAGAGATAAAAGCCCAACCAGGCCACCCACAGCAATGCTGATGCCAGACAGGACAGGAAGAGCCAGACAGCGTTACATTTCCATTGTCGTTTTTCACTCTCTCCTTCTCTGTCATCTTCACTCCCACCTGTTCCATCTGCCCCCAGCTCTCCTCCACACAGCACCACCCCCAGAGAAAGCCCCATCGCTATGAGGAGCAACCCCAGGGTGTAGCTGCATATCAGAGCAAAGTCTAAAGGCGGGTATTCACAAGCTGGATGACCCTCCCTAACTACAGTCAACAGGACCCACTCAGCAGAAATGATCCCCTGAACCAGGGCCAAGGCCAGACCAAGGGCTGCCAGGGTAGTGCCTGATGGGCTTGTCTTGCCAGCCACCAACCTCCTGAGCCTCACACCCTGGACAAGCAAGCTGGAGAAGCACAGGGCAAAAAGGGGGCCCCAGAAGGCCCTCCGGACCACACAGAGAGCCTGGTTCTTCCCTACCAGGAAACCCAGAGAGATGGTGAAAAGCCCAAGGAGAGTGGCCAACAGCAGGAGGAGAGGCCCGAGGCCGGAGCACCTGGCCGGGTCAGACATGGAGCGCAACTTGACCAGCAGGAGCACAGAGAGGACTAGTGAGGTGAGACCACCGCTGCAGGCCACCGCCTCCAGAACCACACCCCACACTGACTCCAGGTCACACAGGACTCTGTACGGAGGGTCCACATCCACACTGCATCCCCGAGGAGGAGGCGGAGGAGAGGGGTAGGATGAGCCATAGCCAATCAGTGACAGGAGGCAGATGATGATAGAGCTGACGGCCATCTTAGAGAGACAGAGAGAAAAGATGAAGCGTTGAAGAGGAGCAGGGAAAGGGTTAACAGGACAGACAGTAGATAAAATAGTGGTGAACGATCCAGAAAGGAGGGGCAGTAAGGAGTTAGGTAATCCAACATCTTATTGTTTGTTCTAGTTCGTATGGTAAAAACAACAGTGTATATGCCACAGATGAATATGTTTCTCACTCTTTCAGAAACACAAACACATACTCACACACTCTTGTCACAGAATAGAACTGCATTTAGCACTGGGCAATGGTTTCCATGGGAACGGGAAACAGCGTGGGCTGACTACATCTCATACTGGGCTTTGAGAAGTCGACTTTCAGTACCCAAAAGCACAGAGAAATGCATGAGTATGCACACACACAGCACACACTGTACTTGTTAAGACTCTGAATGATGTCGACACATTTTCTTATCCTGGCCTTAACGCTAAAGATGCCCTCAAACAGCCCTTTGAAGAAGTCAACTCACTTTTAAAAACGTTCTTTAAAAGATGCTCATGAATATGCTCAATTGGACAGAAAAACACACAGTTTCACACACACACACACACACACACACACACACACACACACACACACACACACACACACACACACACACACACACTCACAAAAACTACCACAACTACATTTCAGTCATTGAACTGTTGGCATGTAATAAACCCAAACTCACCTCAGCTAAATTCTGGATTTGAATTCTTGATTATTGACAGTGAGGAGACATTATCATTTTTATCATCATCATTATTCTTGATCACTAGTTCGGGTATTTTGTAATCCCAGTTAATGAGATCCTCGGGGCAGCAGAAACCAAACAGTTATCATTTTGCCTTTGAAAACGTCTCTTCTGTTTCTGTGATCACAGGTCCTGTTGTTGAAAAGTACAAAAAACCCACACTTTGAACGATAATATCCTCCTGCTTCTGCTGCTCTGGCTCGTCCGACTGCTTCAAGAGGACAAATCCACAGTCATCATGCATGCCTTGATACTTCACACACCCACATAGTCAAATATATCTTCTGTCTGTTTCACTCTTCTCCCTCACTGTCTCTGCCTCTCTCGTTCCTTCTGTCCTCCTCTTTCTCCTCTTTCTTTCTGCTTGTCTCTGCTTCTCTCTCCCTTTCTCCCTCACGCTGAATGTGCGGAGGTGTCAACAGAGATGCAATCCTTGCTTTACTTCTGCTCACCCACACATAGCAGTATGAATTGCTGGTGCACCTGTCTCACCAGGGAGAAAATAGGAAACAGTGTATGAGCACTGCAATTCACAGTCAGTCCAGGATTAGTCACTCGTTTGCACATCTTTGTGTTATTTCCTGCCATCAAGCTCCCACATCTTCCTCATAACACTTATGCAATTCGTCTTCACACATAAAGCTGGGAAAGATGGGGATTCATCTCGGATCCCACCAGAAGCCAGTACAAGTCCCTTCAGCTGGAAGATGTCCTCTGTCAGTGTGTGTAGATGGGATTTAGGTGGGGAGGTGCAGATGGTCAATCTAAACACAGGTGAGCCCTGTGGCCACGTGGCTGCCCTCATAGAGAGTGTTACGTAACACAACTGAAGACGTGATTCAGCCAACTCTCCCTTTACAGTAATCTTCTCGCCATGAGATGGACAGACTGCATCCACGAAAAGGACACACTTTACTCGTTAATTGTTGTGCCAGGTGGGATCTGTGTGTGTGACACAGATTGTTGCTGAAGGACACTAGGAAGCTTAGCCACAGATAGAGGTCAAACACAGGACGAACTTGGTTGTGACACACAAATGCATACAAGCAGGATAAATTCAAGAGTACACCTGCATCTCCCAGTGTCAGTCAAGACCATCTAATCCAGGCTCTGAGTCTTCAATGGGATGCATGCAGCCTGAGTTAATAATGTTTTATCTGCTAGTAGTAGGAGAACAGCATTATGTACAGATGACTGCACACAGAGCATTTACCTCGAAAGCCAGGTGGGTGTTACAACTTGTTCCAGGACATCAAATGCAATGTCACTGTTGCTTTCAGTACGATTTAGGAAAATATAAGAGTAAGAAGAAGACTGGATGACAAGGTATAATGTATGATTTCTGGTGCTTTAGCAATTTTAATGCCTTAGTCTTAATATGACTGGGCAAAAAATCAAACAAAAAAAAAGTCAATAACAGGCAACTAATGCGAAGCTTTCATAAACTGTTTTCTTATCTGTCTTTTTTTTTAAGGGAAGAGCATTTGTATGTTAAGGTTAAGGTTAACTTGCTGTATTGTCCTCATAAGGAAATGTGATGACTTCATTTTACCCATCCAAATACACACAACACCGAGCTTAGCATTAGCACATAGCACAAGGCCACTGAAGGAGTCCAGGGACCAACTCTAGATCCTCATCAGTACCTATTGTTTCATCACCATTTACATTTGTGTCCTTTCACTGATACGAAACCAAGGCAACGCTGGAAGACGACTGACAGAGAAGTGCTGACTAAGTCTGGACATCAGTGTAATCTGTGTGTAATCCAGTGGTCACTATGGTCATAGTCCAATAGAACCTTGTTAAGTATGGGCCATGCAGTAATCCCAGCTTTATCCCACCTTAGGTCTCTCCTGAGGGACACAGAAGGCAGAGGGGCAGATCGTTTGTCTCGACTCTGCAGAGTTTTACACGACATATTAATAATATTCACAGCTGGAGATGTGTGGTTTCATGAAGTTTGTCTGGGTTCCTCTTCTAGAGTGCTTTGCTCTCTGGTTATTAGAACTTTGGATTCATCAAGGGCCTTTTACGTAATTTATGATCTCGGTAACATGATGTTTTAATAACTGAATAAATGATTGAAAGTTTGGAATAATACACGTAATTTTAAACTAAGAAGAATGATAGAAGCAATGGAAGAAGTACAAGATGTGCCTACCTTAATGGATTTGTTCTTGGCCCATTCACTACTCTTCTACCAAGTGAATCCTGCTGACAGAGAGATGGACAAGGGCTGACAAAAACATAAGCTAATAATAATAATGAGTGGCAGTAGATTGCTGAGGGAGCTCAGGGGCTACATCTTTAAGCCTGTTAGCTCTATCTGCTGTTAAGTTGAAGAACTACAACCAGACTTACACTGAGTTCCTGTATATTTCAACAAAATCAATGACAACCCCAGACAGGACCACTGACATTCCACTGATATTTTAATTGTTGCTCTGGTTTGTCCACTTCCTGCTCTGTTGTTATCAAACCAAAACCCAGGTGAATGAGTCTGGTCCTGGATTAAACGGAAGATTTCCAATTTCCAAACATAAACAGATCTGGTACCTCAGTCACTCTGTAATTACCGTATTTTACCTTAAGCGCAGATGAAAGTCATTTCTAATACATAGAACAACTCTATTGCCATTTTCTGTCGAGGGTTACAGATCGACAGCACAAACACAGTTTAGGTTTCTGATGTCCTACTTTAAGCAGCTGCTATGTCCTGGTGTTCTTGGAAGTTGGATATATCTTCCTTTCTAACAGTAGTTCCAATTTAGAACATTTCCTACCTGCCTCAGTGATGTCCCACATTCCAGCAGCTGGTGTCATCATGCTCTAGGTGCACCTGATAAAAACGTAGTAGAAGCAAAAGAAAGACTTGCACTAAGTGGAATACACTGATAATTATTATCATTAATTACATTTGTACTTGCTTTCAAAGGGCTGCTGTTAAAAACCCTACTTTATAATAATGTCCTCATTAATAACTAGCAACCGTTTCCCTCTCTCAGGTGTGAGTCGCACCGATCTAACTCCTCCAATGCATGTCAACTTTAGATCATTATGCTCTTGTCTATCAACACCCACATGTACACGAACTGAGAACAGCTCATACTAACAGTTCGCTTTATAATCCCAAGATAATTATGTATGATTACATAAATCCTTTCTGCTTTAATGGTGAGCCTGTAAAGAGCTCGGTGTGAACATAGTACTGTTTTAATCGCTGTATCTACTGGAGGAGGAAAATTATTATAATTATTGTTGAAGGATGTATGTGCAGGTTTTATAGACAGAAAGGCTGTTGTACTGTTAATGATGGACGTGTGTGTTTGAATCTAGGCCCTCTAGATGACATTACAAAATGTGTTTGTTTTTTGTTTGTCCTTAAAGGGGCAATATATGGAATTGATCATCCAAACTTTCAACAGCAGGGGGAAGTTGTGTGCCAGAACACACTTAATCAATGCTACATATCTACAGATTGTATCACTCACTGAATAAAGCATGAAGCTCATTATCTTCACACATTTGTATTATGGTATCATCTTGTTTTCCTCTTGAAACAAAAATTCACAGCTGGTTATTTTGATCGTTGGTCAAGCTAACACTTTATCTTGTACTTTTCATATGTTGCATCAGTTGAGTTTACATTATAACTCTGTTAGCTTAGCTCTGTTTTTCAGAAAACCACCACAATAAAACCACAAATCACCTCTGTTTTCTGTAAGGTTTGTGTTGTCAACAGCTGCACTAATGATCTGTTCAGAATCATCCAAACACGGTCAGAACTGTCGTCATCTAGTCTGAACTGTGGATCAACAAACAGTGACTAAAGATAATTTATAATCACATCGTAACTTTACTCCACAACACTGATGAGGACTAAACAGTTTAGATCATGGATGGATGGTCATTTTCATAAGTCTCATAATCAAACTCACATGTGTAGAAGAAACGCTGTGGATTCAACACCAAACTCCATTCTTTTCACTTAGAGCTGTGTCCAGTGGTGAAAACAACAGTGCTTCAGGTGTATCACTTTATTTGGCTCTAAAAGTTCTTTCTTAATGGCTCCCATCCCATATGGTCACTGTCTGACACTTTGTTCAAAGGCCCAGCAGTTATAATTTTCCTCACTGTGAGAAAGCAGCAGAGTGACTCATTACTCCCTCTAGTGGTCACAGAAATCCCTGAATCATCAATGTCGATAGATTCAGTTCATATCTCTACAATCCCATACACCAGAGCTTTTGGCAGAACTTATTTATTTATTGGACATACATACTTAAGTACAATAATCTTAATCAATAAATGACTTCAGATGAATAGTTCACATTAAAATATTGAGACACAGTGGACATACAGATAGCGATGATGACAAAAATACAATATAAACACTTTACAATAAAAATCCCTATTGGTATATTTTAGATTTCGATTATACGATTGAACATTCTCAGAGCTCATTATGCTTATTTAACTCTAAAGGTACAGATATGTGCAGAGAAAGGCCACAGCTGGCTTCTGTCTGTTTTCCTGTAAGTGAAGGAATAGAAGTGGAGTAATGTTTCATCTCCTCTTGTGAATGTGGAGGGTGTTGCAACAATTGGGGCAGGAGTGTACCACATCTTTGCAAGAATCCACGCAGAACGGGATCAAACAACAAGGCCAGCACCTGTTGAAGAACCAGTTTACAGTCACCTAACACCTAATCATGTCTATTTGTAAAGAAAACTGGAAGGCGAGGATGTTTGGGTTTTTACTCACAAGAAGACTCCAAGTATGCCACAAATGAGCCAGGTGAGCATGCCAGTTTGGTACGATGTTTTTGTAACAACGGTACACTGGCAGTGAGGGCATACCATCTGTCCAGGACTCTCTGTTGGTAACTGCTGCACAACCACCACCTGGTTCACTGGGATAAAAAAAGAAATAAATAAACATAGCAGTCTGAAAACCATACACTCCATATTTCCATCCACAGATGGAGTATGCCATTTGTCAACTGGCAAATAAGGCTTTGTAGTTTAGCAGATCATAAATTTAAGGTGTTAGAGCAAAAGCTGTGGAGACACACATACTTGGTTGCACAATCTGAGCTTGGGTTGTGTACTGGTAGGAATGCTGTTGGACAGTTGGACCTAGGAAAGCAAGAGAGTGGGAAAGACCAGACAAACAGTGAAAAACCTTATGTCCAGATGTTTCAGACCACACTCATAATGCAGGATACACAAAATGCATTAAAGTATTACAGAAACTAAAGGTTTAGTGTGTAATCTCTCAAGGCATGACTGCGATTACAACTGAATACTGAAATAAAAGTGAAAATCACTTTAACTCATTCACTGCCAGGCGTTTTCAGAACAGAAACCCCCATAGTGCCAGGTGTTTTAGAGCATATTGACTGATTTTCAAGACTCACAGAATATCCAGTTCTAGGACTACATAAACATGGCACCCATCAAAATAAAGTGTAA
>JAQQZY010000001.1:18565622-18579855 GCA_030068375.1 Ostorhinchus rueppellii
GGGGCTTGTCCATACTGGGAGGGATCTAAGCCCATGACCACAGGGAGCACCACCACCACAGGGACCCCCGACCCAGATAGACCACAGGAGACTCCACACACAAGACAGAGCCTCCCAGTCTTCCGGGTCCAAGGGGTCTCCAAGGTGACATCCCAGTGGGGAGACCAGATGCACCCCCCAGGATGGAACCCCCCCATGAGAAAACACTGGAGCTAAAATGCTAAACAGTAAATAACTAATTAAAACAGTAAATAAATAAAAAGATTTAAAAAAAAATGTCAAACTCAGTCAAAACTAATTTATTCCAACTGAAGGTTTCTTTATAAACAAAAAAAACAAAATCGTTTATTATAACTCAGTCTTTCTGGACATTATCCTGACCTTGAAAGTGATGTGCTTATGTGAAGTTTGGGGCATGTTAGTTAATTCCATTTAAAAGTTCATCTAACTAGCTACTGTTGAGGAGCAGAGGGGAAGCAGAGGAGAATCTCCTGTCTTCTTATGGTTGGGGGTATCTAGTGTTATTCAGCAGTTCAATAGACTCTGTGATTCTTTGTTTTTTTATGACTTGGACTTTATTGTCTTTTTCTTTTACACAAAAAAGAAATGATAATAATAAAGAAAAAAGTAATAATAATAATTATAATTATAATAGTAAACAAACAAAAAACAAAAACAACAAAAAAATAAAACAGAAAAGAGGAAAATAAAGGAGGCACACAGAGTATACATTTCCACATCTTTAGTCAGTTATCATTGCATGTACACTTTAGATATGTGGACAATCTCAAGCAAGATTAAATGTATAATAACAGAGACTGTGCCAACAATACACATATACATGGTTACATCAGTCTTCCTTGTCATTCAAGTTCTTGAGCTGGATTTGTCATTGACTTGTGTAAGAGAAGTAGTGGGCCCATCTGTCATTGAAATCATCTACTCTATTTAATAGTTTGGAGGATAATCTTTCCAATGCTGCCAGGTGACTAAGAGAACTATACCAATGAGGGAGAGTTGGAGTCGATGGAGCCTTCCACTTCTTTACTAAGAGCTTTTTCCCCAGCATGATGGTAGTTTGTACCCATTGGGCTAGATAGATTCTGATTCATGAAGGAGATCAGCGAGTCATCGATTTGTGAACAATTCAGTGATTCCTGAATGATTCGGCACGTGATCAATTCCTAAATGATCCAGTGAGTCAACGATTTCAGAATGGTTCAGCGAGTCATCAGTTCATAAACGATTCAGTGACTCAGCCATTCTTTCATTCAGTGGTTCACTACCACGGCTTGGTTTGTCCATTGCCAACAAGTAGTCTCGCGGTACAGTCAGAGATCTTGCCATAAAGGCTATGGATGATGCACAGTGCATCACAGCTCTTCCACCTCTGACTTAATGAGTGATTCCAACTAGTTTATATGATGAATAGATAATAATATTAGTTAAGTGCGGCTGAATTGATTCAGTTGTGTCCACGAATCAATTCAGCTCATTTACTTAAATGAATCAATTCTCGAGACTCGTTCACGAATCGCCCATCACTGGTCAGTGACCAGTCCATCGCAGCCCAGGTAATCGGAAAAACAAATAAGTTTACACCATTACCAGTGCTGATAGGACATAAAAAGGAGGCAACATGTCACTGACAGAGCAGTGACTCAGTACTCGTGCATACTTGACAACGGGCTATAATACAAGTTACCAAACAGAACCTCTACCATTATACCTAATCTTTTGAAATAGCTAGCAATGACAATTCACTACAGGTACCCTTTAATGCTGCCTTCAAGGGTGCCTTATAAGCCCCTGGTAGGCTACCTAAGGGAAAACGTATTTTACCCATAAGGTTTTATGTAAAATGTAAAAAATCCAACTTCAACCTGCCTTCTCCTGCTTTAAATCCTATTTTGCTAGTTTTGCTCTTACTCGGCTTACAGTAGCTTGACACCATTCTCTCTGTTAAAAATGTTAAGTAGGACCTGCTGTTCTACAGTATCATATGCCCAAGACAAAAGAGTGAAAGTGTCAAATTGTCTGCTATCACTGCGCAGAGCAGATAGCAATGGCAAATCCTCAAAGGAACTCACAAGAGACGGCTGAAAAGAGCACTGAAGAGATGACAAAGCACAAAGAAGAGCTTTAAGAGGAGTCCAGAGAGAGAAAGACACTTGTTTGATG
The DNA here is from genome assembly GCA_030068375.1 of Ostorhinchus rueppellii. Classification (NCBI taxonomy): domain Eukaryota; kingdom Metazoa; phylum Chordata; class Actinopteri; order Kurtiformes; family Apogonidae; genus Ostorhinchus; species Ostorhinchus rueppellii. The sequence goes on from JAQQZY010000001.1 coordinate 18,567,804, forward strand.
ATAAAAGCCGACCTCCAGCAGCGTGGCCTTTACTGTTTCACCTCACTGCATTTCGTTCCCGGCAGACCTTGCTGTCTGACCCAAAAATCTCACAATCCCCCCCATGGTGCCTTCAGCTTTAAGCAAACAAGCATCCTTCTGCTTAAATAAACACAAACTGCCACATACACATGCAGCAAAAGATGCACAAACAGGCTTTATTAAGAGGCTTCAGGTCAGCTGTTTCTTTTACAAACATCATGGACTGTTTTAATTTTATAACAATGCAAATGCCATAACAGCTGCAATGGTTGAAAGTGTCTGTCCAGATGAGTGTCACCAGCTCTGGTGTATCAGAATCTGTTTCTGTATCTCTCTAGCTCATTAATCCACATCCATGTCTTCTTCTTTTAATCCTCCATTGTGTCTCAAACAACAGCTATCATGCTTAACCCTCCTGTTGTCCTCGCGTCAAAATGACCCACCACTGTGTTAAAAACCAAAAAAACCTTCCCCTAAACAATATATTTTCAACTTGAAATTTGATGACTTTTCCTAGATTGACCCCAAAATCAGAAAATTAGTGAATTGTTGCCTTTATTTGCATTTCCATGTAAGATGTACAAAAAAGGTACAAAGCTTGTCTTTGGGTCAAAATGACCCAACAGAGTTGAAATCACAGTCACAGAGTTAGTTCCAAGTGAGAATGTGAGAATGTTTTAGTTCTGTCCCAGATCAATCAGTATCAGACGTAAACAACACCAGACAGGTGGTCTTCTCGCAGACTTTGATCTGACCTAAATGGAAGAATATTGGCCCTTTGTAGATTTGTTGTTTCGTCAAGCAAAATCTGATTTGGTGTTTCAAGTTCAATTAAGCTGCTTATATTGGGGATTTAATGAAGATGGGTCATTTTGACCTGGAGTGTGTATACAGAATATGAGGACAACAGGAGGGTTAAAGCAGGAGAACACTAGAAATGCTGTTCATTAAGTTTCTTCCATGCCATTCAGTACTAGTTACAATGAGAAGTTACTGTAAGAGTTCAAGTTGCACTTAACTAAATCATAAGGTAGTCGGTTCTGCATGCCATATTTTAATTAATTGTTGAAAGATATGTCGAGATTTGTACAATATTCCACACTAATGTTATTGAGACAATGGTGTGTTCAGTGAGTTTCAGTACCCTTCTTGTAGAAGAGACTCAGGGAAAGTACAGACACTTGGAAAAACTACTGAAGCAGAGTAGCAAAGTGTTTGTACTTTTATATTTGTTCCATGAAGATGTATTCAAATATTCCCATGAGTCTGCTCTCTTAATTATGTAACTTTTCTCTGCCTCCAGTAGTGCATGTGAGTGTTAGAGCATTGGTCCAATTATATTTCCTTCACCATGTGTTGCTGAGTAAAATACTGTAAATCTGCCTTGACGCCTTCAGAATCAACAGTGCAGGATCTGTAGCTTAAGATAAATAATGAACCTGTTGCTTTAACCAATCAGATTTCACATTGGCCACACAGAGGTGATGCAGCAGGCGTACAATAACATTGGCATTTTCATGCTGGTTTTGGAAATGTAAGCAGTAGAAAGTACAATGTAAAAGACACTGAGGTGAATAAATAAAGGAATAATCAAAAGAAGTACACCATTTACATAGATTATAGGTAATTTTGACAATATTTACTTTCAATTAACCATATCTATATTGCTTATTGATTTGATTCTCATCATTGTGTGAAAAACTGATATTGTATTGTAATGAAAATAATATTAAGTAAAAATTATAATTACACATTTAATAAAGTTGAATGATATGCCAATGATTAAAAAGTTGTTTTGTCCAACAATAATGTCATGTCTGTGCTGTTTGTCTTTGTCTTGTCTTCTGTTTTTGTCTATTTTCTGTGCTTCCTTCTCTGCCTTGAACTTTGACCTAATTCCCTGACCTGATTACCTGACTCATCTCACCTGTTTTCCACACCTGATTCGCATCACTCTCCCTCTATATAACTCCTCCTCTCCCCTGTTGACTCTGCCAGATTGGATTATGTCCAGCATTGCATTCCTGCATGGCATTGGCGTCTGTTTCCTTCTGTATGACCAGTTTCTGTCCCTGGTTCCTGCTTCTTGTGTCCTATTTAAGCTCTGCCTTTGTCTGACCACGTCTTCTGTCTGCGTCCTGGATATCTGACCTACCTTTGTTCTGACCTCCGAGTACCTGCCTCTGCCCCTGGTTCTGATCTGCCTTTCGTCCCTCAACCAAGCCTCCAGCCTGTCCTCCGCTGCTCAGCCCAGTAACGACCTTTGGACCACCCCCAACCAAGCCTCCAGTCTCACTCCACTCTTCCCGGTGAAGCGACCCTGGACTGAACCCCACCTCCCGCTCAGCGTGCCCCTCAACTACCCACGGACCTGCAACTGGACTCTTGGATCTGGATCACAATGACTCTGTGCACCAACTGGTGATGAAGAGGATTCCGTTTGAACTCTGACTCTGAGCACCTAGTGGTGATGAAGAGGATTCTGATTATTACTAGTGGACTGTTTCTATGTTTTGTTTTTTTTCTGTAAGAACTCTTTAGTAAAAGCTTTCAACTTAAGACTTCTGTGTGTGGTCTGCTTTTTACGGAAGCCCAATTCAGTCATGCCGTTCAGTTTTTTTTGGGTTTTTTTTTAATATATTTTCTCGTGATAACATAATTCAATAGGTTATGTAGGCAATGCATGACAGGGAAGTCACTTCACAGTTCACAGACCGCACCACAGAAGCAGAAATGGATCATCATATTGTGCATTTACTTAACCAAGGACTGACACAGCCTGAGATAGCACTGTGCCTTCTGTAAATGACAACATACACATCAGTGTCATTTAAGACATTTGGCCAGGCTTCATTGCACTCGGTGCTTGATAAAATTATGTAGTCATGAGAAAACAATATAAAAAACTGTTTGAACGGCATGACCAAATCGGGCTTCCGTAGCTTTTGGGTGCATTACAAATCAAGAAAACTAACATTGGTCTAGGACTTTTGTACAGTACTCCATTTGTATTTTACTCGTGTAAACTACATTTTCATAACAAATTGGTATTTAAGATGAGATTTGAATAGAATGGATGATAGTAGTTAACAAGACACCAGCATTCTATATCTCACCACAAATCACAGATTAGAGAAAATGCCCAGAAAGCTGAAAACAGTAGTGTATCAGACCTTTCTTTGTCTCTATTTTTCCCAATTAATCATATGAATCTTATTTATGTGGTGTCCTTGTTTGAGAGTGGATATAGTGTGAAATGGGCAGCAACAGCTAAGGAGGTAGAGCGGGTCATCCAATAACAGAAGGATTGGTGGTTCGAATCCCACTCTCTCCTAGTCATGTGCCATTATGTCATTGGGAGAGACACTTCATCCACCTTACCTCCATTGCCACTACCACTGGTGTTTGAATATTTGGTAGTGGTTGGAGGGGCCATTTGGCACGAATTGGGAGCCACTCTTCCATCAGCCCATCCCAGAGCAACTGTGGCTACAAATGTAGTTTACCACCACCAGAGTGTGAAAGTCAATCAATAATGGCTCAATAATGTAAAACAATTTGGGTGCCTTGAAAAGTGCTATAGAAATCTAATCTATTATTATTATTATTATTATTATTATGCTGAAAAAGCACTGATGCTTCACTATTAATAATGCATTAATTAATAATGCATCAGTCAGAAGAACTAAACAAATACTTTTACTGAAAATACTTTTCTAATTTTTCAACCAGGGCTTTATATTCTAATGGAATGTTTGTTCATTATTGTATTAGTACTTTTTTAGAATAAATAAATACATTTTTAAAAAGCCTGTCAGACAGAGGTTTTACTGAGGTGCAATGTAACAAGCAAGATATGATAAATAACTGTAGCTGTAAATAATGTAAAACTATTCAGGAAGTGATAAATATGAGACTGAAAATGTGCACCATGCTCTCTTAAAAATCGAAAAGACGTAGAATTCGCAAAAAATCAGTTCCTGCATTCCCTCGATATAATAATGTCATTGGGCCTTTTAGGGCCATAACTCATGTCGTTGTGAGTCTTTTTATCATCTGTGACTCAGTGCAGTGAGTGGATACACTAAGTGACAGTTAAGTCCCAGGTGATTAACCTCAGGTTCTTATTCAGAGGGTAAGCTCCTGCTTCTGCAAGGGAATATATAAAATAATTTGAAGGCCACTTGACTGACATTAGTCATACCCTTATACACAATAAATGGCACCACAGAACTGTGTTAGTCAGTTACAGCACACTATTAACAGTGTTTTACTGAAAGATGACAGCTTAAGTGATGATGATTCATCTGAGCCTTGAGAATAGTCAATAAACTAATAAGAATAATTTAAAAAAAAGGATGTCTCTCTGTTCCACAATGGATTTAACATGAAAATTGTGGAAGCTTGGACAACATATCAGAAATTTCACAATTTTAAACAAGTCCCTCTATTTTCAGAGGCTTAGAAGAAATTGATCAGTTGACTGACAATCAGACTCACATTCAGATGTGTCCTGTTTGTTCTAAGACAAATAAAGCAAATAAAAGGTCTGGAATTGATTTCAGATGTTGCATCTACAGTTATTTGCTGTTTCCTGGTATTCTCATGATGAGGCCCCAAGAGATATCAAAGCAAAGAAACTGGCACTCAGCTGAAAGAAAACAACATCATGCATCTCAGAGTAAGAAGAAACTGTCCAAATACAGTAGTTATGGTTCTGACTGTATGTTTTGTGGAATGATGACTGTGCAACAGCAGAAGATTATATTTAGATGGCATTTCCATCATTTTATTACTTGATTGACATTCGGAAAGAACAAAAAGGCCTCAGTCCTCTGCCATTTAACTGTAATCACAGCCCTCAGAAGCATCATTTCTGTGTGTGCTACTGTGAGCATTTGGTAACACTGGGAACATGTGATCACAGATGAGGTGACACTAGACATGACCACAGACTGAAACATACAGTACAAAAGAGCAAAAGTTAAATTACACTGTACAGTCATCTACAGATGACCTAACATTATTTTGAAACATGATGATGACAAGCGCGAGAGCTCTGTTGTTATAAAACATTTTTAAAAATCATGAGTGAGCAAACACACCAGAGGTAATGTTGATCAATTCACATGTGCATCTGCTTTTTCCCATTGGACCAAGTTAATCAAATTATAATGTTTCCCTGAGTAGACCCCAGCTGTCAAATACTGTCATTTTTATTTATTTATTTATTTATTCAAATTTTCCACATTTTAGTCATAAGAATAAATATTTGAGGAATTTCTAGAGCAGGGCCATCAAACATGAGGCCCCTGGGCCAAAACCGGCCCACCAAAAGGTCCAATTCAGCCAACAGGATAAAATTGCCAGGTGCAAAAATGACACTGAAGATATTAATATTCATGTGTGTCAAATTTATTTTAGCTCAGTGGCCCAATTCAATTTCAAATGGACCGCATCAGTAAAATAATCACATAATAATAACCTATACATGGTGACAACTCCAAATTTCTCTCTTTTTTTTTTAAGTGTGGAAAAAAAGTAAAATTATAGGATGAAAGTGTTTCCATTTACAAACTATTCTTTCACAGACATTGTGAATAAACAGTAAATGAACCACCTTGAATTTATGAAGAAAAATAAGTGGAATTTTGACAGTGTCATGCCTGATAATAAATGTGTTGTGTCTGTAGATGCACTGTAATCTGAAAGTTGTAATGCACATGTGGAAATTTTAAGCTGAGGCAAAATATATTAAAATTGCACTTTTACTTTTTTCTACTAAAACAAAGAGAAAAATTTGGAGTCATTATTTAAAGATTGTAACATTATTTTACTGGTCCCATCCTCTTGAGATCATATTGGGCTATATGTGGTCCCCAAACTAAAATGAGTATGACATCCTGTTCTAGACTGATTAATCTAACTTAAAGGATCAACGTCATCATTTTTAGCAAAAAAAAATCCATAACATAACAAAGAGGTTCCATAACATAACATAACAAGTGGTGCCAGGCACAACAAACCCTGCCCTTCACACATATTGGAGCTTACTTTGGTATTGATCCAGCTGATGTCATCATGTCTTTGCGTGTGCTGATGTCAGCATATCAACTGCCTCTATACATGTGCCAAGTATGAAGTAAATTGAAACAAAATTGATGTTTTTATAGATAAGTGGAATTTTGGCCATTGAAAGTAAATGGGAAAAGAAACAGGATTTTAAAAAATACCTACAAAGATTTTAACTTTGACGTACATTTCCTAAACTGTAATCACATTAATTCTTGGTCACTTGGAAGCTATAAACCCAATTTGGTATGAATTCAATGAATAGTTTTGCTGCCACAGTGTTAACGAACAAACAAAGAACCCCCCAGACAGAGTCTAGTTCCACCGGTTATAGGCTTTTTATTTTTTATTTAACCTTTGACTATACAGGTAAAACACATTGAGATGGAGATCTCATTTTCAAGTGTGACCTGTTTTATTAACAGACTGAGCAGACAGGAACTAAAGTTAATGTGTGTGTCGGACGGTTAGTGTTTTTAATGTTCATTGCTTGGATAGAGGCACTACTGTCCCACTGACGCAGACAGAGCCAAATTTTATGGTTTTTTTTAGAAAACAGTATCTCAATTCAGAAAAACCGAGCTGAATTTTTTAAAAACTTATTTTTTCTCGTAATTACAAGATAATTATCTCATTAACTCAGAAAAACAGAGCCAAACTTTTTTGTGTGTGTGAATGCAATATGCTTTCATAAGAAAGGACCCCAAAAATAAAATAAAAAATTTCACTATAAAAACTTGTCTGTTTTTTTTTTGTTTTTAACTGAAGTACTAATTTAAATACCGTTTAGGAACCGGCACAGTTTTGATAGTATTGACTTAGCACTGGTATCTAATTATATCCTTTCAATCCCCAACCCTAGAAACAGACAGAAATGTGACAGATTTATCAAATGCAAAAATGGGCCCCCCACCTCTAAAATGAAAAAAAAAAACAAAAAAAACCAAACCTGAATGAGTCATGCCATACCTTCTATGATAAAACTCCTCTGCCATTCCATTTCTGTGCGTCTGGGTCATTCCAGTCACTGTTACCACTAGTACTGGTGTTTCCCAGAGCACTTTTTACAGCATATTGTCTTATGCAGCACACGCAAAATCCTCATCTAAATAGGGCGGTCTCAAAGACTTTGCACCTGTTGTAATTTGCATAAGTAATTTTTGTAAATCACCTGCAATCTGCTATTCAATCCTACACACAAAATTCTAGATTCCATTAAAATTAGCACACACAAATTGGGACGGTTATAGATCCAGCCCATAGTGCAGTATTACACAAATGTGAATGGATCAAAATGAAGGTTTTGTACTAAATGACCATGTTGACTGATAAATATGATTAATAAACAGTAAATATAACAATAGAAATGAAGATCTGACTCTAATACAAGCCTCCTTCAGATAAAGGCCTTGTACCATCTACAGCTGAGCTAAATAAAGACCCTGGTCACTGTTTAAGGAAATATGATATGATACATTTTCCATACTGGACCTTTAAGGTCAACAGGACATTTTGATCCACATGTAAGAGTTGTCTCTATTTATAGGACTTTGGATCAATCTGTGTTTACTCACATCTAACTATATATTGAATCCATGTCCTCTATTATGGACTGTAGCTGTGGAGACTTAATGAGACAGATGATGATGACTTAACAGACATACTGTGTCATAATCAGACCTTATAAACAAATTGGAGAAGACACATGTCACATAGTGCCATCTATTTCCAATGTGTGCAGTCATTTGTGTACATGTGTCTAAATATTTACATTTGAAGTATGCTTCTGCAGTTTTCCTTACAGCGTGCTTCAGTTCTCATTTGGCATCATCTACAGTTTCCATAGTCAGTGCTGGTTTTGCAGATGTCAGGTGTTACTGTGACAGCAGAAATCAGAAATCACTGACTTCATGAATACATCCTTTTATTCAAAATAAAACATATATACATCAACAGCACATAAATAGCATTTTAAAGGTAAAATATACAACAGAATCTTTGTGAAAACCTTCCTGCCAGGGCCATTTCCCTTCAGCTTTTTGTCCCGCTGTTTGCAACTGACTGATGTTATTTACATTGATAAGAAACAGCCTCTATCCATCACCTTATTCCCCCACACAGCTACTTGACAATCCACTGATATGACTGCTGGTTACCCATTATTTTCTGAACCATTTTAACCATAATAACCACCTACTGATAATACTATGGCCAGAAAAAAATAAATATTTTCGATTACCTTCACCTTACAGCAAAACACAAAAGGGAGTCTTCACAATAAACGTTTAAGGGCTGACAGTAGTGCAGTATGGTATTTCAGTGACCATAAAGAACAAAAAGCTGTGTGCTGATTAAAATTACACTGTAAACAAGCAAACTGCACCATGACACCAACACTAGCTGCAATATTTCTTGCTGGATTTACTACCATCAAGCGTTTTGTGGAGGAAAAGTCACACAGTTTAATGGCAAAGTAGTAAATGTACACACATAGAAGAGAAAATACAACACACTGTAAGCCACATATTCAGTTTTCTGTAGAGAGGTTGGTGGGTTTTGTTCAGTGATGGCTACATGACTGCAGGAGGACACAGAGTAGGCAAACAGCTACATTGTCTTTTGTGTAATAAGCAAGTCTTTAATTCTGCAAATGAAAATGTTCCTCAGCTTCCCTTGTCAAAATTTACCTTCAACATCGAGTGAGCAGAAATTGAAGAAACCTGAATTTTCACATTTACTATTTGTACACAAACAAAAGGCAATGGTGAATTTGTGAATCAATGCTGTTTAAGTAAACATAGTTAGTTAGTCCTACAATACCGTGGCAAAAGGACTAACTTTCTCATTTGTCAATATCCACAGACTCAATCAGCGCCCTCATTAGATCATGTGTAGACTGGTAACCTGTCGCCCTACTGTCACAGTACTGTGGCAATAAGCACTGCACATGCTATGTGCCTATCTGGCAACAGGAAAAGGCTAGGGTACCAGTTAATGGACCTTTGATGAATTCTAAATATTTTACATCCTTACATGCGTGGTCTCAAGAAATATCTGTCAGGTAGAAACAGGAAACCTGGATTAAAATTGTGTAAATCATATACCACACCTATATGTACACAAACACAGAGCTGCAGGATACACTAAAATCACAGAAGAATGCAGTGAACATGCGCATGAGGCCCCTCTTCTTCAGCGTGCAAAGTACAAACATGAACACAAGAAGATGATGGCAGGTTTTGTTGTAGTCGTGCTGATGAAGTAAGCAGTGCCTGTTGCACAAACACAACTCTGTAATTCGCCATTATTGTTTTTGTTGTTGTTACTGGTTGTTATGTCTGGGTTTTTCTTCCTCTGGTCAGATAGTACTATGGTGTCATTTCCAAAAAGTGGTGTTTTGCCTATCCATATGGCAACGCAAGGGTGACATTGGGAGATTTTATCGTTCTGGGACCCATTCTCCAAAAATACCATTTCAGGGCACAACAGCGGTGTCAGGTGGAAAAAAATGCCAAAACAATAAGAAACTTTTACGGACTGACATAATTTTGTTGTCGTGTGTACAGGGCATATACACCATATATAACCACATTAATGTGGCAACAAGAGGCTAATGAATTTATATAAGAGTATCCATGATTGATTCTGTGGCAACAAAATGTTGTTACTGCTTATTGTCACAGTACAAATGCTAACATTTATTGGCTCTGTGGCAATAGACAAACCGATATTTCATACTGCAGTACTGTGGCAATAGCCATTGCTGTAAATAAAACTGTACAAGAAAAAGGGTCCTATGTGAATTTACCTTCATCTTATACATGTTGTTTGAGATATAAAAAGGATGTAAGACAAGCAAGAAAGGCATAACTTTATCTGTCTTGTTTTAGATCAGTAATGGTTTCAGACAATGGCTGAAAAGGCACTTACACATGATGGTTGGATGCAAAGAAAGGTGAAGCCTGACATCCAGCTGAGGACTGTTATAATATAATGAAACATGATGTTACAATGCATCACTAGTGAAGTGAAAAGGATGAAATGTCAAAATATGGGAAAAAAAACACTTTAGTGCATGCTTTGTTTTTGCTTCATTATTGTTTTTGTGGAGCCACAGAGGCAGAGGGTGAAGCCAGAGAGGTGGGGGTTGAAGGTTCAACTGCATTTACAATGGCAGCATTTATCGTTGTAGTGGTTGGTCCATTTCCTGGGAAAATAGAAGGAGAGTGACTCGGAGAGCTGAAGCGGTGAAGGTCTGCAGCTGTGTGAGAGGTAGGAGAGCCTGGAGGTTGAGGAGAGACCTTCAGAGAGAAGAGAAGGAGGAGGATGGGAAGTTAAAGATAAGAGGAGTTTCTGATGTACAAATAGACATGTGACTGCCTTTGCTCTCAAGCTCTTCATCATTCATCATAGGCTCAGGCTGAATACTGGTGACGGTTGGAGCACTCAAAATGTCTCCTGTATGAAGAAATCATTAGGTGGTCTTCTCTTTCTAAGACATGACATGCATATGTATTAGTTTATTTACAAGACTGAAATAGAAGTTGCCGTCCTATGTCATATCTTTACTTGGCTTGTGTTTTTGACCCATAAAGACCCAAACATCTACCAGCAACTAAAATCATTCACTAATATAAGATGTTTAAAACCTGCTGATCCATGAATCCTATCAATGTGTACAAATGATTGGTGTAAAATACAGTTTTTAATCTTTTCACGGTCATCAGATATGAACCATTTGGACATTTAGAGGCTCCATAGTTACCATGGAAACACAGTCATCTTCTACAACATTGATTCACCAGTAAAACCCACGGAGCAGGATCAATGACAGTGGATGGAAACACTTACTTTATTCTTCAGTTAATAATAGATTTAGCTGAAAAAAAAATAGATCTTTGTCTCAAATGTGATCTAAACTTTTTACAAAGCAAACAATTTTTTAAAAAAATTCTTACTTCTGAATTTTAGCATCTTGTATATTTATTAAACAGTATTTTTGAATTTATATTTACTATTTTGTGTAAGGAAGTTATGTGATCCCTCCCCTTTGTCTGCCTATGTGTCCAACAGAAGGATTACACAATAACCACTACACAGATTTTCATGAGGCGTGGTGGGATAAGCTCCTTAAGTTCTGGAACAGATCCATAAAAAGGTGTAGAGACTGGAATAGTCTTTCACTTCCTTTAACACCGAGTAGCTGGAGGCTAACGTTGAACATAGAATGGTAATAAGCTAAGAGATGAATTCGAAATAAGATCTTTGTTACTATGGTAACGGCCCATGCAACCAAATATGGTGTAACTGAAGAGAGAATATTCAGACACGTCATAGCTTTGGGTTCTTCAAAGAGGGGGGGGTGTTTATATTCAGTATATATTTTTTTATATTTATATTCAGCTTTATATTCTGACATGTAGTTGAAAACATGTGCACTTTTTGTCCGTTTTCTTCTTTATACAATAAAAAAACAAGTTAAAAAGTTACAAATAACCACAAGACCTCTATAAACATTTGCAAAATGTTGGGAGTGAGACTATATATTGAAACGTCTTTCAATCATCTTTACTTAAAGATCCAATGCAACTGACTGACAGTGAGCCTGTTTACATGCACACCAATACTCAGATCATTATCCAGTTTCTGAAATTATCAGATTATTCAAGTGATCATGTAAATAGAATAATCTGATAGGCTTTATCTGATGACAGCAGTTAACAGTTCACTTATTTTCTAAAGCAGTGGTGTCCAATCCTGGTCTTCGAGGGCCAGTCTCCTACATGTTTTAGATGCGTGCCTCTTCCAAAACACCTGATTCACATAGTAAACCTATCATCTAATAACTCCGCAGAAGCCTGATAATGACCATCTGGAGTGTTGGAAGAGGGAAACATCTAAAACATGCAGGGTACTAGCCCTTGAGGACCAGGATTGGACACCCCTGTTCTAAAGTGGC
>JAQQZY010000001.1:18675448-18688066 GCA_030068375.1 Ostorhinchus rueppellii
CCAGTGGTGCCAAATTGCCAAGCAAAACATATCAGTTATGTCATTGGACAAATTGTGTCCAGTGACAAAAACCTGAAAAGGTTTTGGGGCGGCCGTGGCTGAGGAGGTAGAGCGGGTTGTCCAATAACCGAAGGGTTGGCAGTTTGAATCCCGCTCTCTTTTGAACTGCCTGGTCTAGTCATGTGCTGTTGTGTTCTTCAAGACACTTCACCCACCTTGCTTCCAGTGTTATTCACACTGGTGTATGAATGTGTGTGAATGTTTGGTGGTTTGGCACGTACTGGCAGCCATGCTTCCGTCAGCCTTCCCCAGCTGCAGATACAGATGTAGATTAACACCCACAGAGTGAGGAAGTGTGAGTGAAAGAATAATGGATAAATAATGTAGAGTGATGTAGGTAACTTGAAAAGTGCTGTAGAAAGCCAATCCATCATCATCATCATTATTATCATTATTAGTCTAATAAAAGCCAGGGAAAAGTGGAGTTGCTATGGAAACAATTCTCTGTCATGTCTTTTGGCCTTTGTGTGAACTGTGAGTTTACCAAACCAGCGTTTCCATCACTTAGAGGTTTTCAGGTTGTCTTGATGCGAATCTTTGATTTCAACAGACAGTTTTCTATTTTATTATGCATATATAAATATACATTTAATAATATATTTTGTGTTTGAATGTGTTTTCTAGAGCTACACTGCATCTGTGTATGAAGGCTCCAATCCGACCTTCAAATGGACAGTTGATGACAAGCCGTACTTCACCTATTACAACACTGTGCTCAATGTGATCTACCAGCATGCTGCTGTTTACAAACTCACAGTGAGTTCTGATGTTCGGACCCGATTAATAAGATTATTGTTAGACTTTCAATGTGCTTCTCTTAACAAACATTAGGTGTTACATGTCTCCAGTTTCGAGAGGCAGCAATTCTGTCATGAAAGTTGAGTTAATGATCAATAGTCTCTGTTCACGCCAGCAAAACATTACCAGAACACAACAGGTAAAATGCAGCACTAGAATATTTAAAAGGAAGAAATGAAGGCCAGCTCTCTGAAACATGAGTCAGGTATCTCACTATGGGACACACTGCCTGCACTGTTAGATATGTCACAACATCTATTTCCATCCAGACTTTGGTTAATTTTCTTGCCAAGATTTTGAATTGATGATGGAAGAGTTGGGCCACTTTGTAAAGTCTTATCCATCACATCCATAAGATCCTCAAAGGGTTCAGGTCGGGCCAATCCATGTGTAAAAATGATGGTTCCCGGACCACTATTTGACAAATCTGATGAATCCTGGTGTTGTCCAATCATAATGCTCCTCAGTAAATTGAGTGTTGTTTAAGGAATGAGAAACTAATTACTGTATCAGTTAGGGTTAATGAACTTTTTACAACTGGAGCATATTAATCACAGCAGTAATTATCTAATGAAAGGCTGAAGCCTATTTAAATCCAGAAGACATGTTTGGACAGGCTGTGTACTTTATGACAATGTGACACAGAATTTACTCCAGTGCTCTGTTTAATAGTCTAATGTGTTGTGGTTCTATCAGGTGACAGCCATGAACCATGTCAGCAGCCTCACGGAGCACTTTAATGTGACAGTGGACAGACTACAGCCCATGGCTAACCTCACAGTGAAAGGAGTGCCAGATGTCGTCCCTCAGGGCTCCACTCAGACTCTCAGCACCTCTGTGCTCGTGGACATGTCGGTAGCTGCCACCTTTCGGTAAAAACTGTTGCGCTGTTGACATTATGCACAATACTAACAGCTGACAGAAAGATGGATTCATACGCCACTCCCTGTTGTGTTTGTTGAAAGAAATATTAAGGAAACGTTAATAAGACAGCTGTTAGTCTCTAAATGTCTGTTCTTTTGTTTTTAAAGCTCAGTAATATAGCAATGCATCTGCTTGTGTTTGACTGGTCTTTTCTTTCCCACTATCTGTCACTCCTCTCTGCGTTTTCCTGTGTTTTTGTCTTCCTCTGTTCTCGCAGCACTGCAGCAATCATACCATGCAGAGCCTTGGATTTATAACCATGTGGTTAGAACAGATTGCTGACAGGAATTTTCCTTCTACTCTCCCTGATTTTTTTCCTTCTTCTTTTACTGTTTCTCTTTTACTCTTTTCCCTCTCCCCCTTGTTCACATTCCCACCCTCCCTGCTATGGCCCACTCTTTCCCCTCTACTCTCACCATTCTTGATCCAGTGAAGCTTCCTGTGTTTTGAGTTTCCACTTCTCCTGGTCCAACCCTCTAATGCCTTGTCAGAGAAGAGTTCCACTTTCCAGCTTGAAACTGTGGATCTTTGTGTACATGTACACGTGAATGGAAATTGTTACTTCTTCATCTTTGAATCTAAGCACTGTGTTTGTCTTGGTATTCTGCAATAATGTTTTTGCATTGTCCTGTTTACTGCAGATGGTCTTTTGGTGATGGCGGATATAAGGAGTTTGAGTATAAGCCTCCCTACTCCTCATCCCTCAACTGCCCTGACTCCCCCAATCAAGTCCTCCTAAGCAACAACGTCACTTATATTTACTCTCAGCCAGGTAATGCCTTTTTCATTTATCTTTCTACACTACTGCCATACACTTAAGACTAAATAAACAGAGGACAGTCTTCTTTGATCTGCTTTCTACTTGCCACATTCCCTGGGGAAATTATCATCTGCGACTGCAGAAACTTATGTTTGATACAGGCTTAGTTCATATAGTATGCTCAAATATAGTATGTTACTTATACTTTCAACTGGAATAGTGATTATATGACAAGAAGTACATTAATATGACAAAAAAATCCCAAAAAAAAGTATAGTGTAGAAGTATGTATGGATAACTTAACATTTTTCTCTGTTGTGTTCTGCTTTGTCTGCATAGGAATATACACAGCTCTGGTGTCTGTGTCTAATCGCTACGAAAATGTCAGTCAGAACATCAACATGAGTGTCTACAGCATCCTCAGTCATGTCGATATACAGACTGAGCCACGTCTGCTCCTAGCTCGTCAATCAGCTGAATTTGAGGCTCATCCTTTGCCCTCACCCTATGGCATTATCTATGACTGGCACTTTGGAGATGACTCTGTCCCTTTGCAAGGTCGACGTGTGACACACACCTATACACAGAGTGGTGTCTACAATATCTGTGTATCAGTAAACAACACTATCAGCTTTAAGCAAGCTTGTGCTGAGACATTTGTGTATGACAAAATTGAAGATTTAACAGCAAAAAGCTCCTCTCCTACAGAGCTTCACAGTCCTACATCAGTGTGGGCACATCTTACAGCTGGTAATAACATCACATGGACTTTCTCCATGGGGGATGGGACTGTGTACACTTTATCCGAACCTAATGTGTCACACAACTATTCTAAAGAGGGCAATTACACTGTGAATATAACTGCATCGAATGCTGTAAGCTCGGATTCAACAGTCCTACCAGTTGAGGTGTTTGTCTTCCAAGTTGTAGAAATAGAACCTTGTGGGTGTGTCCAAGAGAGGACTCCTGTCAACTTTAATGCTTATGTGACTGGCAATGCATCTGCTCATCTTTATCAGTGGAGCTTTGGGGACGGAAGCCCCAGTGAAACCCACTCTGGTTACTCCAACGTGTCACACACCTATTCGACCAGTGGGAACTACCACCTCTCCCTTGTTCTTTCAAGTGGACTCAATAAGGCTACCAAGTCCATCTTAGTTTGTGTGCAACCGGCTTTAATAAACATCAACTTTACCCCTGAGAAATTACACTATGCTGTTGGAGAGAAGATTCCATTTCATGTCAAAGCAGAGCCACAATTTAACTACAGCTATCAGTGGGACTTTGGAAGAGAGCAAGACCTTCTACTTATTCACACTTCAGAGAATGTTGTCAAAACATATGAAAACCCTGGTCAATATATTGTGACTGTCATCGTGTTCAATAATATCTCCACCAGTAATGCCAGTGTGCAGATTGACGTACACATGCCAGTAGGACCAATTGTCATTCAGCATAATGGCACAAAACACAATAACCTCACCCTGAGAGCGCCCTATGCTTTTATGACCTCCTCTTTGGCCTCAGATGTCACTTACACATGGAACTTTGGGGACGGGAACATGCAAACAGGCCAGAATATCATCCACAATTACAACATATCTGGGAACTACAATATTACACTGACAGCTGCAAACACAGTTAGTAGGAACCATACTGTTTTACCTGTTGCTGTGCTTGCACAGATCCATGGGTTAACAGTCAATGCCAGCCTGGTAAATGTCCCTCTAAATGCCTCAGTTCACTTCGAGGCCCAAATGGAAGAGGGAGATGGTGTCCGATTCTCTTGGAACTTGTGTGACCGCTGCACCTCCCACCTCCCTGAGACCCCCACTACATTTTATACATTTCGCTCTGTGGGCACATTTACCATCATTGTCACAGCAGAGAATGATGTAGGAACAGCACAAGCAAGTATCCTTGTCTTTGTCCAACGTGAACTGGAAGGGCTGCAGATTTTAACAGAAGAGGAGATCAGTGGAGGGGGAACTGGAGGACTAGATGGTTGCTGCTTTGCTACAAATCGTGTTTTGCACCTGCACGCAGGGTTAAAAGAAGGAACCAACATGACTTTTACCTGGAACCTCAACAGAGAATTAGATCCTCTCAGATCCAGCTTCAACATAAGTGCAAAGTCTGTGGAAGTGAATTTTTCCACACCAGGTCCATGTGACATCTTTCTTCGGGCAGCCAACTTGCTTGGCCAGCTATCTGTCAACAGAACCATCTACTTCCTCGAACCAGCTGGAGTAGCGTCCCTGCATGTCAGCAATAACCCTGTTGCAGTCAATGCTCCAACTAACATGACAGCATTAGCTTTGGAGGGCACAGACCTACAGTATCGCTGGTCTGTGAATGATGTGGTACTGCAAGGGAATGAGCCCTGGAAGATGCATACTTTCATCAGTCCGGGCCTGAAGCGAGTTAGTGTGGAGGTTTTCAATGAAGTTAGCTCAGAGGTTGTATCAGAAGTTGTCCAGGTGCAGGAAGTCATTTCTGGGCTAAGGTTCACTGCTACAAATGTGACCGAGCAGATTTATGTAGCGACAGGAGTCAATGTCTCACTGCAGGCGGAGGTTGATGAAGGAACTAACGTGACATGGACATGGTTCTTGGACGGAAGAACAGAAACTGGAAATAAAACCTCACTCATTTTTCATGAGCCAAAAACAGCCACCATTATGCTGAACGCCACCAACGATGTCAGTGAACAGGTGGTGTCCAGGGAGTTGTTTGTTCAGGACAAGATTCAGGGGTTGGAGCTGAAGGCAAGTAAAAAGTTTGCAGCAGTGGGAGAGAAGGTGGAGTTCAGCATTTCTCTGATATCCGGCTCAGATGTGCATCTGACCCTCAGCATCAGTGGGGACACTACTGTTTTCCCTGAGCCCAACCAGACCTATGTCCACACATTCACTAGGGTGGACACCTACATGGTGAATCTCACAGCTCACAACCAGGTAATCCAAAGGAGATAGAAACAAAAAATATCAAGAACAAATTCTAGATAATTAATAGGGGTCGACCAGTGTCTTTTTTTTTTTTTTTTTTTCAGGGGTGGTACTGATTTTGGTTATTATTAATAAAGAATAATTGACATTTGGAACCAACACACAGGACATTTACAGCCAAATGTTGTCAGATTTGAACTTAAGGCAAACTGTCAATGTTAATACATAAATGATCTCTACAGCATTGTGTGAAAATTGCAAGAATAAGTAAAAAATGTTGTCTTTTCAGTTAGTATTCCCAGTGCAACATTGTTCCTTAGTATTCCACAGAGAACGCACAATAAACAAAGGTGACTGCATCAGATCTAATGTTGGATTTAAAAATATAAAAAAATCATAAAAATGGTGACCATCAGATCTGATTGGCCAGGCTCATAATCGGTCGACCCCTAATGCTTAATCTGAGATTTCACTCTTACTATTAATATGATTGTTATTGTCATTTTTTGCAATCTAGGTGAGTTCCAAGAGGCGGCAACTGCATATTGAGGTGATGGAGCCGGTGCGTGGGCTCTCCATTGTGGATTGCTGTCCGGCTGCCATCCCTGTTAATGTGAAGAGGTCCTTTGTTGCTTACATCCTAACAGGCAATCCTGTCAGATTCCTGTGGACCTTTGATTTGCACCATCTCCACAAACCAGCATATATGAGCAAAGAGGTCAGATGATTCAAATATTTTTGAATCATCATTATGTATCGTTATGATACATACGACATGTCTGGAAAAAAATAAGAGATCACTTCACATATCTAGAAACCCTCTGGAATGTGATCAAGAGAAAGTTATGTGGTCACAAGCCTTCAAACAAAACCAAGTTGCTGTGGGAAAAGTGATGTGAAAGACAGAAAATATGTCATGAAAGTGGGGATTGAAAATCAGGGTTAATTCCACAAATATTGATCTTTGAACTCATCTGAAGTTTGAACATGAATATTGTGTTGTTTGAACTTTGGGTGTTGTGTTGCCCGTAGTCAGGAAAATAAATATCCTGTTGGTCTCTTAACTTTTTCCAGAGTTGCATATATATATCAAAATATAAGAATAAAAGCTACGCACATTCTGAATTTTCTCAATGATTCATTCAACTTTAGGTATTCTATACACCAGAAGAACCTGGTCTACTAACCATCTATCTGAAGGCCATCAATGCACTACATGATCAGAACATCACTAAGCACATCCTGGTACAGAACCTGCTAACGAGAGCCACACTGTATGCATCACCGAAGGACACTTTCATCAACAAGACGGTGACATTTATGGCCTTTGTTGAACCCAAATCTACTTCTGTGGAGTGCCTATGGGACTTTGGAGATGGTTCCACCTTCACATATACCAACAACACAAATGCGGACTATGTCTACAAATACCCAGGACATTACCGAGTCCAAGTACGTTTGTTTTCTTAACTACATGCATGTTTCTATTTGTTATATTATTGCCTCTTAAAATTTTGATGTCATCCTAAATTTGAATGACGTCTTCCTTTTGACATTATGTGGTTATTTTTCCCTCCTAGGTGAACTGCAGTAACCTGGTCAGTTCAGTGTTGGCTGAGGTAGAAGTAAACATCACTGTTTTGGAGTGTGAGGAGCCAGAAGTGCAGGTGCAAGCCCCCCGTCTTTCTATCTGGCGTTCCCACCTCACTGTGTTTGATGCCAATGTCGACCTGAAAGGCTGTGTACGCTATGGAGCGCAGTACCTCTGGCAGATATTCCAGACACCCCACTGTGATAAAGATAAAGACGACCACATTCTCTCTGACGAGGGGCCCTCACGGCCTGTCCCCGTGCACTTACCAGCAGAAGTGGATATGCGGCGCCTTCAGCTGTCATTGCCGAAGATGACGCTGGCAGCAGGGACCTACACCCTGGTGTTTTCACTGTCGTATGAAGGTGTACCACTGAGGAAAGCTGCCTGTCTAGAGCTTAGTGTCATGGCTGCCAGGTTAGTGGAGGAAAAGTATTCAACACAACAAGTGGTGCCAGGTCATCATGTATATGTGTGTGCTGATGTCAGCATATCACTTGTCTCTATATATGTGCCAACTATGAATTAATTGAAACAAAATGGATGTTTTATAGACATTTGAAATTTTGCCCATTCTAAGTAAATAGGAAAAGAAAAAAAAATTGAAAATGTATGTAAAAAATTTGAACATTGACGTACTTTTCCTAAAATGTAACCACATCTATTCTGGGTCACTGGCAATCTATGAACCCAATTTGGTATGAATTCAACCAATAGTTTTGCTGCTACAGCGTTAACAAACAAACTAACTAAACCAAAAACAAAATCAATGCCTTCTCTTCGAGGGGTGGGATAAAAATCTGCCCTGCACGTAGATCTGTTAATCATCTCATTTCTCTTCATGTTTGGATTTTGATTCAGTTGATTTCACTGCAATACTCCACCTAAATTCTTTTCTAAACATGCTCCATAATGAAGTGAATTATCTTTGGGCTGGAATTCATACTTGTAAAAGTTGTCAGTGCAGGGCTTTTCTGGAAAAAAAATCTTGCCACGGAGGGTTAAAGCACTCTGTAGGTACTGTAACACCCCCTTACCTCATCATTACCCCCCCAAATTTAGTTGTCGAGCGGGGGGCATGGGATTCTCCGTCGTTGAGAAACACTGGTTTGCATAACGTGTCTTTAACTCATCACTATTCACATTTTGAAGTTAATAGGATACATTTTGTGCTGTTGTATCCATATGTTTTTTGGCATTTCAGTATCTTTTTTGTTTTGTTTTTTTTTTCTTATTAGGCTGATGCCGATTATAGAGGGAGGCTCTCACAGAGTTTGGTCACGAACCCAGGACTTGCAGCTCAGTGCAGAGCAGTCAAGTGACCCCAACGTGGACCCTGAAAGCCAATCACTGCTGCACTACCACTGGGAATGTCAGAGCACATCAAAGGTGAGTGTATACATTAAATAAATGGCTAAATAGGCTTTTTTGGGCTAATTGGGAAACAAAACATCTTGAAGGCAATCAGTGAGTTACCATACATGTATCAGGTGAAATAGTAAATGTTATTATCATTCATTCATTCAGTGATAAAAGTCTAGTCGATAAGGGACAGCCCAGTAGAATCTGTCTACTCTGTCTCGTGGTTAACCAGCAGGGATTATCTTGCTATCTTTATTTCTCTGCCTCCTCCTAGATTTTGCATATTTGGCTTGAGGCTGACAGAAATAAAATTGCCTTTTCACTTTTTAGTAGTGAATTCATAAAACAGCTTCTGGAGGATAGATCTGATTCTGTAAAAGACGACAGAACAGTTACATAACAGTCATCTGGTCTGAGTCTTACAGTTGCCTTCAGAAAGCCTTTTACAGGATTGATATAAAGAGAACTGAGACTGATGCGGAGAGAGTAGAAGAAACTCCGATTAGGAGTCTTTCGGCATGTGTGTAAATTAGTTTGTTTTTTTTCCACACACTTCCTTAGTTGGGTGGGACCACATTCTGACTGTAGCAAAAGACCACAATATTAGACCCATTGGGATTGGTGTGTGTGTGTGTGTATGTGTGTGTGTGTGTTAGCAGGCAGGCATTTAAAGGGTTATATAACTGTTTAGAGATAAAGTCAACATTCCACAGCTGATGCTATTCTCCCCACCCTGCCAATTACACACTTTCATATAAACAACATGCACTCCCCATGCACACACGCACACACACAAAGTTATTCAGTGCTATTGATTTTTTTAAAAAGACGGATCCACCATGAAATTGTTTTCTTGGCAGAAAAGTTGGAAAGTAGTAGTTGATAGGAACACAACTGAATGTTCTACACAGCTGTAACACTGGATCTGAAGATGAATAGATTTACATGTAATAGGTTTAGTTCACCTTACTATGCTATTATCCTCTTTTGTTGCAATGTTATATGAAAACAGCCAAGAAGCTCTAGCTCCAACCAAACAGGATGAGTGTGTGGTGATCAGTGTCTGAATGTGTCACTTGAGTAATTCAGGTTCATCCACGACACAGAATCACAAGATGCTTATCATACTCCTAAAGGGTTAGTTTAAGTTTTTGTCTCCCAAGAAAGGTTCAGCTAAAAATCAATATTCATTTAGATCTGGGTTATATTCATTATGTACGGATTTTATCTTTGCAATATTTTTTTTGCTGCAGTGTGGGTTGTTGTGTGACTGTGGTGTTTTAATATGTTACTTTGGATTCATACCCACAATCAAATTAGGAGGCAGCAGTTCAGTACTGATAAACAGGCGTCAGTTCAACCCACTGGAAAAGTAACAAGATACTGCAGAATCATATATAAATATATGAACATATCATTTCTGCTTCCAGGGTCCAGAGCACTGCTCCAGTCTGAATTTTGGATTGGGCTCCAGCGATCCAGTGCTTGGAATATCTGGTTCTGAGCTTGAGGAAGATGTTGAATACACTTTCAAACTGACGGTCAGCAAAGACGGCATGGCACCGGAGTCAACCACACAGACAGTAAGTACACACAGTCTCCATAACAAATGTATACAGGAATTGAGAGACAAGAACAGAAGCAACCAACTCGGGTATCAGATCAGAGTTCCATATGGCGACGAGCTATTTTGTTTGTTTGTTTTTAGTTGCATTTGTTTTCTAAAAATCTTAAATTCGACCTTGTTGCGTCCCGTTAAACACAAGTGTATTCTGTCACTGATCAGCAGGTCAAACCGTACTATTAGACTGTACTAATGCATCATTTATCTGCTCCAATACTTATACACTAAACTGTAATACAAACTGTTTACATACATGTTCCAATATATACAAATCCCTTTAGCGCGTTCTGTATTGCTTTTGAGGAATCTGGTATTTGAAGAACAGCTCTTGTAAATTTCCCAATTTAATCTTAGAAATTCTTTGAAAAAATATGACCACCACCACCCCCACCAATTTTATTTTAATTATTATTATTATTGTTGTTATTATTATGTCCATCTGTCTGTCCAAGATTTTTGTCCATCCCATTTCTTGGACATTATTCACCCAAGTATTTTCAAATTCGAGACACATGTTCTTTTACTACTAGGAGAGGTACAGTGCATGGTTTGATGGCTGAATATCAATTTTTTTTTTAGAAATATATTTTTCAAAATTTCAACAGACAATTTGTCCAACCCATTTCTATTCACACTATTCAGCCAGTTCTTTTTAAATTTCACACACATGTTCTCTCCGTCTGCCTTTCTCTCAATTTTTGCACAAAATTCATTAAAAGTTTGAAAAAGTTTGAAAGTTAAGACTCAGAATCGCTGGGTAGACAGGGTATCAGTGAGCAGGAGGGGCAAGCTGTTGTGTGACTGGGTGGGGGTATTAGTAAGTGTTACTTTTGTACTTGTTTCTTTTTCACCTTCAAAAGCATTAATACGTCATACAATAGCAAAAAGAGAATAAAATAGAGGCAAAGTAAATGCAAACTAACACTTGTAATCCTAACAGGTAATGCATTACAATACAATAAAAATAAACTGTTTATATTTTTAAGTGATAAAAATATTTTTTCTAATTGGAAGAGAGTATTTAAGCTTTGTCCTTCAGTTGTTATTAATGTTTGTTTTTGTACTTGCCTTAACAGGTGCTTGTCCAGAGTGGGCATATTCCCATGGTTTACCTGGAATGTGTGTCCTGTAAGGCTCAATCCATTTATGAGGTCAGCGAAAACTCTTACGTCTACCTGAAAGGAACCTGCACCAACTGCCAGGGCGTCCCTCGAGGGGTAAATACTCTTTCCTGAAGCCCTTTTTACACTTAGTTTTAATATTTATTTTTAGTGATCCAAGGACAAGTGGAGACAATTCACTCCACCGGTGGTCTGCTGAGCTTGTCAGTACTTGCCTATGTATGTCATCTGTACACAGTTAGTGTGAAAAACTAATATCAAAGTTGGTTGGTAACAAACATCTACAGGGCTGGAATTGTACATCAGTGCTCCTATTCATGTTACTGGTGCAATGTCATTTAAACAGCTATCATATCCTCTACCGTAGTATTTTCATCATCTAGAAACGATCCCTTTATTGACTGAAAAATTTCCAACAGGGAAATTGATTCCCTTCAAACTATTAAATTTGGTAGACTATGGCTTCATGAGTGTCCACTGGATAATACCGTATTCGCCTTCACACTAATAATACTGACCTTGAAAACACCTTAGAAAACCCAAATTTGTATGGTTACCTGGACACTCATCTCTAGAGTTACTGATTTAAGGTAATTTTGATGTACAATAATGCTGATTTATGAATTAACTCCTATATTATTTTTGATTAAACTGTAATTACAGATTGATATTAGCTGACTAAAGGGGGTTTTTTCTGACTCCAAACTTGACCCTTATTAAATCAGCTTTAAAAATTGCACTGACCTCTGGGTATGTCCTTTTCAGAGATGCATCAGAATGTGACCACTTAAAAGTCCAAGTAAGTGTAGTCAAATGTGTGTTTTTGAGCAGTATTCACCTGTAGTCCGTCTGTCAAGGACACATTCTGACCCAGGTTCCTGTGAGGTCTTAAAAAGACTTGAATTTAAAAATCTGCTTTTAATACTTTGAAAAAGTCTTAAAAAGTTATTAAATTTGATATGGCAGGCCTTAAGTTCTGCTGCCATAAACTTGTTCACGTGTTTACACGTGTCTATGAAATGTCCAAGCTGCAAAGAAGGTAACATAAGTCGACTCCAGGTGTCTCCACCACGTTTCTCATGAGGCCCTTTCCAGTAGCTCACCAAGGAGTCAATAATATAACAACACAAAGTTGATTCGTCATGTGGTAGAACAGGTCTAAATTTGAAACCAATCAAAATTACAAGTGCCCCGGCCCCCTCCTGAGATGAAACGGGTCAACTAGCTGTCAACCAAACTTTTGTGGTGGTTAGCTGTCTGTCATAGGAAAGGGTGAGAGTAACAGAATAATAAAGAACTAGAAAAGCACTCAGAGCGCAGACCTCCGCCAAGCTTATTGTGACTCCCATCCAGCAGTCGTACTTTTTTAATGTTACATATGCCCTGTCATTGAATCAAATGTATCATTTATAGACAATACCTGTAATCTG
>JAQQZY010000001.1:18719030-18731394 GCA_030068375.1 Ostorhinchus rueppellii
TACAAATGATTTTAACACCAGTCATTGTTCATATTTTCAGTGTAATTTTTGCATTTCACAAATTCATCCCACGGGCCGGATTGGACCCTTTGGCGGGCCGGTTTTGGCCCCCGGGCCGCATGTTTGACACCTGTGCCGTAGGGTGAATTTATAAAATACGAAAATGACACTAAAGATATTAAGAGTCGCCTGTGATGAACTGGCGACACGTCCAGCGAGTACCCTGCCTTCGCCCAAAATGAAGCAGCTCCGGCAGCCCCCCCGCAGCCCTCTCAAGATGAAAGCAATTCAGAAGATGAATGAATTAATAAATATTAACAATCAAGGGTGTCAAAATCATGTTAGTTCATTTAGCCCAATTGCATCTCAAATGGGTTGGACCAATGAAATACTGTCATAATAACCAGTAAATAATGACAACAACATTTTCCCTTTGTTTTAGTATTTTCAACAAATTAACAAACTGAAATTATGTGAAAATGTTCTTTTACAAAAAATGTGAATAACCTGAACGGATCTAAACAACCTGAAATGTCTTAAGAGAAGAAAGTGCAGTTTTAACAATATTCTGCTGTTGTTTAGTATCTTTGTAGATTCACTGTGATCTACAAACACACGTGTAAATATAAACTGAGGCATAAAGTTGTTAAAATTGTTTAGGAAATTTCAGGTTGTTCATGTTATTCACATTTTTTAGGATAGTTTGTAGATATAAACATTTTCATTATGTAACTGAACTTGTTTCACTCTAAAACACAGAGAAAAGTTTGGAGTTGACATTATTTATAAGTTATTCTGTTCTCGTATCCCCCGAAACTCCATGTTGAGGATAATAGGGCGATTGAGATAAAATTTGGTTTATATTGATCATCTTACAAATGTCCCCTTTCTCTGTACTATCCACAGTTCATATGGTGTCATTTTCATTCAGTAGGTGGAGCTTTGTGGGAAAAATCTGCTCTGACCATTATTCCACCACTATCAGGTCGATGTAGCTCAAACTGAGTTCATATCGATTGTCTTACAATTCTCTTTCTTCATGTCATTACCTTGAGTTTACATGATGTCATATATTGACACCAATTAGTGTGTTTTTTTTCCAGTGGTTGGTGGAGCTTCTGTCGAAAAATCAGATTTTTTTTTAACATTATTAAGGAAATAGTAGGCGAATCAAGCTCAGACATGGTTCCTATTGATCATTCAACAAATATCAAATCATTTTTCTGACATTATTCAGGCCGGTTGTCCTTCATGTGAATGTGGTAATTATCCCCCTTTAGCACTAACATCGGTGACCCTTACAGGATGAACCCCACTGATTTTGGATGTTCCATGAATATTATCGTTTGTTGAAATATATATATATATATATATATATATATTATAAATAGATTTAGTTGGCCAGTCAAGCTCAAATTTGGTTCATATTGCTCAGCAAAAATGAAGTTTGTATCTTTTGTACATTGTGTTGTTTATTTGCTTTATTATGTAGCAGGGGATTGGGGGGATTTCGGGGACTATCCACTAGCTGTCGGCCACAGACGGCGTAAGCCTCATTTAACTCCTGTTTGATTCACGGTCTTTGTTCTGTTTGTCTTTTTCCTCTTCTTTCTCTTTCCAGGTTGACACTAAATATTATGCCATTTTTTTGTGTCTTGTCAGGTAAAAAATAATTTAGGAATATGTCCATTAATCCCAAGTATTTGTCTTTGTAGTTTCGTCATAAGGTGCGTTTTGAGGGTATGGATCTGCCTCCGTCACGCTCCTCTTCCACCAGCGACTGTAAGTCTCTGTGTTTGCCGCCACTGGACGGTCCCGACTCCCCACCGACCCCAGACAGCGTCGACGCCGGCTCCGAGGCCTCGTGGCGCCCAACCTCCTCCAGCCCCTGCAGCCTGACCGAGGCCCCTGGCATCGGACTCGGGCTCGGGCTCGGACTGGGGCTCGGGCTCGGCCCTGGAGTGGTGGTGGGAGGAACCAGCTGGAGGGAGCGGGCGGAGACCGAGGCCTCGCTGAGGAGGCTCCTCCCGACACTGGACGCCCTGCTGCAACAGCTCGACCGTGTCACCATGGCAACAGAGGACCTGTATCATATCGAGTGCAGACTGGAGCGGGCCCAAAGGAAAAGGAGGCACAGAGGGAAAGAAAAGGGAGGAGGGGGAGGTCAGGGAGGGAGGAGTGAGATGGGGCAGAAGGGGAAGGGGGACAAAGACTGTGGATGGAGAGAACAAAAGAGTGGAAAAGACAAGCACAAAGGGAGCAAGAAGAGCAAAAAGACAGATAAGAGGGACGCAGCAAAGGACTGTGGAAACACTAAGAAGACTCCTGCAGCCACTCCTGTTCCCTTCTTAAAGTCCAAACCAGCCCCTTCACAAACTCCCGCCCCTCCTTCGACAAACAGGTCTGTCGTCAGTGCGCCTCCGCCTACAGCAGCAACAGACAAACCCATCCCCGACCCAGTGTGTCGCACCAACACTCTGTCCAGAACTGTCACCGCACCTCCATGCACTCCTGCACCAACTCCCTCCATAACCTCTACTCCTGCCACTACACCCATTAGCCCCACCCAAACAGTCGCAGGTCGCAAATGGGAGCCCCCCACAGAGAGAGAGACCCTCCCTCCCTCCTCCAGCCTGTTCAACCACCCATCTCACACGATCACCATTCCCACACACAAGAGAAAACGCAAACCCCCACCTCTGAAAAACAAGGTGCACCCAAACCTCGACAGGCACGGGCCCGGACACCCCAAATCCTGAGGGGTGGGGGCTCTGAGTAATGGAGAGGGCAACACAAGTGAAACATAAAGACGGAGAAAAGAATGTCGTAGAAAATGTCGGGTTAAGGACGAGAGGAGGCCGGGGCAGCGGGTTTGTCCCCAGGCCCCTCTCTAAACCCACGGAGAGGAAACGCAAAGAACAGATAAGTCTGTTTAGGAAGCGAAATAAAAGAACACCTAACGACCAAAATCCAAACTCTTGTCTCACAGAAACAAGGTGCTGGTCACCAGTTTCTAACTGAGCTGGTTTCTTCAGCCAAGGAAAGACTTTTAAAGCAAGAGACTGTCCTTCATCCTTTTTCCCTGGACTAAAACTGACCCCTGAAGCCATGTGACCCTGGAGGTTATATGGGGTCAATGACAGGAGCACACGAACGTGCTCACCCAACAACGAATAGAAAGCAGTCTGTGTTTTGTATGTTTCTCATGATTTCTCAGTTACGTGTATCTACATGGTTTTATATCGAAGCAATATTACTCTGGGTATTTGTGGCCTGTGAAGGAAGTTTGATAAATTTGCATGCAGGTGCACAGATTTACGCACATACGGTTAAACACATGCATTAAAAAAACAAAACACTGTAGGTCCAGAGGTGCTTATATTAATGCGTCGTACACTTCACCCCACAGAGGTACAAGAGGAAAAAAACAAACGGAATCCCACAGGATCAGAAACACACACACACACTGGGCTGTTGTGATCCCAGCAGCCACTTCTTCAGGGCATGAATAGATTCGTTCTGTCCACAGATGGTCTGTGGCTATAAAGCTAAAGGGAAGACATGAAAAGGCAGCAGAATGACAAAGAGTAAGTGTAAGAAGTGGAAAAAAGATGGATAAAGAGCTAGTGAAAATGATGGGTAAAAAAAAAGACAAAACAGGAATGAGTTGTCTTCACTTACACACAAGTCGTTCCATTTTAAAGCTATTAAGACTCCAGTCTGCTTATCTTCTACAGCTGTTTTTTTTTTTTGTTTTTTGTTTTTTTATGTTGTGTTCAATATGGTTGTAATTTGGAAGCACTTTTGTTCTGATGTCGATTGTTTTTAATGAGATGTGTGGTGTTTTGTGAAGTAATAAGCTTGGTATAAAACCCAACAGACAACTTCACTCATACTGTATCTTCAAATATAAATGTTGCCAAAGCTTTTGCATCATTTATGCAGCTTGAGTTTTACCATGCCAAGTAATTTTGTGCTTTTATTTTGTACTTAGCACTTTATTTTTTTTTTTCCCTAATGGAGCTGATATCCGATGCCATATTTAATTGTCATTCGTCACATGTCCTTATCATCATAGCTATATTATAGAAACATCCTAGTAAGTATTATCCAGGTATTGAAGCAGTAGATAGCAAATGTGTTTGTATTTTTGCTCTTATTTTTTTTTTGTAATCCACATATGTCCAGTGGGCAGATCTCAGGGAACCCACACATCACCCCCAACCTGGAGAGAAAACCAGGAAAACTAAAAGTAGGGGTAAAAAGTTGGATGTTTTCAACAATCTAAGGATGTTTTGTTTGTTTTTTTTAGAGTTTGTGGTTAAATCACACCACTGGACATTGCCCTCTGATTCTCATCCACTTCTGTACTCAGTAATGCATCAGCCCCCAAAGTTGATGGATCTGAAAGATTCTGAACAGACCAAAATGTCATTGAACGCATCATTTAAAGCCCTACATTTACAGACTTTTCACAGTTCACCTACTTCCTTACTGGTTTAAGGGTTTTAGGAGGTTTTTAACAGAAATGTAAAATACCCCACATCATTCTAGTGTGTAAATATCTGTACATATTGGTGCTTAATAGTGTATATATTTTTGCTTATTATGATCAGTATTGTTTGTGCCGCAGCAGCTTATTCAAAGGCAAAGTCCGAACTGTAGCACCACAACCAAAGCTATCGGTGATGCATCAGTTAACCCATCACTGACCTTTAACCTCCTGTTCTGTGCTTAACATGAGTGTCAAAGCCCACCTTTGTGTCTTCAGTATTCCTTTGTTGTAATTTGTGTGAAGCTGCATCATTGAAAATATTTGTATCTTGTATCTGTATTTTGCAGTTGTCATGCTTTTGCACTTGACAAAGTCAAAATAAATTTGACTGCTGAATTAATGGAAAGGATTTGGCCTTGGATATCAGAGCACTATTGGATTAGAGGTTGTTTTTATTTTCTCTTGTTTGAAAAAAAAAAAAAAAAAAAAAGACCAAAGGGCTATTTTTTTTTTTAATGTTCACTTTTTATTCCACACATATTTACACACAAACACACCCCGCTCTCAAATGTAGTGTACTATACAACTCGACTCCCCGTGTTGCACATCCGAGACACTTTGATTAGACCTAAAAAGTGCAAAGCGTTAGCATGTCAAAATTGTTGAAAAATATGCAGAAATTTCACACGTATCAATACTTCATCACAAAATAAGCCTTTCTGATAGCATGGATGGAAGATTTAAAATACCTCAATAAAGACCAAAAATTAGGTCAAACACCTCTTTACTTTGTTGTCTTTGAGAATTGATTTTAATGTGATGGAAAATTTAGATCACAATGAAAAACAATTACATAAAGACAAAAAGTAAATAACTGTCCTTTTAATGTGGAGTTCATTGACGTAATTTTGACACAGTGAATGCATACATTACAAAACAGCACATATACTATAACAACGTCTATTGTTCTGATTTGCTTTTATTTCAGTGATTTAAATCTTCCATATCAATAAAAGTCATTTGTCGTCAAGTCCTCGCTGATTCATATCAAAATTAGTGTGTACACATTGTCCTGAATCTTCCAGAACTGAGGTGAAAGTAAGAATCCTTTCAGCTCTAAAGCAGGTGTGTGCGCGTCTGTGTGTGTTTGTGCGTGTGCGCCTGAAAAAGAAATGTAACTAAACGAAATCAGTGAAATCATCCACTGTTGAAACAAGTCTTTTCCTCTGCCCGGAGGCCTCTGGGTTTGGTGCCGGCGTACTCTGCTGAAAGGATTTGTTCTGCTGAGCGTGCCCCTGCGTCAGCGAGATCCCTGGAGTTGAACGAGACTGAATGTCTTCCTGTGCCTGAACCAGACAGACACAGGGATTTATTAAAATACACGTTTCAGTCCATACAGGTCAGAACTGCGCTAATCATTCCACTGGTTCATTGATGCAGACTTACCCTGGTCCGGATCCTCTTGATGTGCCGTAACCGGGCCAACCACTTGGAGGCGTAGGCATCTGATGGGTTGGCTCTGTACTGGTGGACCAGCGAGGCCATCTGATGACACAACATGACAACATATACAGGTCACCGCTACTGCCAACGGCCTCTTCATCCGAACAATAATGAAACGTCTATTTTGATTAGATTGTAAAGTAGAGTGGGATCATGTACTCACGATAAATGAATGGAATGTTAACTGACTAAACCTCATTTGAGTCACCTTACCCAATGGTCACGTCTTAACGTTACAGCACCATTTACCAAAGGTTCAGAACTTTCTCCAGCTCAGATACCAAAAAATACATTTGGTTCCTCCATGGAACCCAAGCTACAAAAATGCATCATGAATTTCATCATCCATATTTTTTCCTCACTATTCCACCATCAAAACAATGCTGAGAAATTGCTCTTTTTCCAGGGACGGAATATTGAAGTCTAAAGGGAATAAGGTGACGTGCAGGATCGTCTGTCACTGTCAAGTCATGTCAACCAGCATGACACCTGAAAGAAACTATGTTCCAGCACAACTCCCTTTCTTGTCTTCAGTCAAAATATGGACACGCAAAGTCTCCTGAGCCCAACAAAAATTCTTGACTCATTACATGACGATGTGATTTGAAATATTACTGCCACTTAAAACAGAAGTTTGAAATGAACTTTTTGATAGAAAAATTCTGTGCTACTCGCTGAGAGAAGAGACAGTCATTGGATTCTGGAATCAGGAGATTTTACTTATATTGTTCCAACACTTATTTTCTCATAAATTCACAACTTACATCTCACTGAATACCCAAGTTTTTGCATGGAAATGTAAGCCTTAAGTCACAGAAAATTTCTGACATATTTCTCATTGCAACATTGTGCAATACTTTATTATGCCAACATGAAACCTAATGAAAACAAGTGTGAGACCTTTTTAGTGTCGTCTGCAGCCGTAGACACTGATCACAAATCATAATAAAACTAGCTCCATATTTCAGTGCATCAGTAATTACTCTGCCACATTACTGCGTTGGAAAATTGACAACTGAGATAACAGGCACTGTGGTCAACATATCACTGCATTACTGCTCTTACTCATCCTATTTAATTGTGTTTCTAATGATTTTTGTGGGTTTTGAAGCCAGAGATGGGTGACTAAATGGCCCATCACTTTAAAAGTAGATAAGAACTGAATTTTAATGTTGTTGGAAACATGTCATATAAGCTGACTGACAATCAGAACAGATATCAGCCCATTTGTGTTCAGCAGGAATGTGCTATTGTACAAGTACAGTGTTCGTGTGCAGATGTGGAGCCCTACATTCGCATGCAAAGCCATCTGCCGGACCAACAGGGGCAGATTCCGATCTGATACGATCTTGGCCACCGTAGTGTCCACTAGGCCTTCCAAATCTACAAGAAAACAAGGGACACGATTAATATAAAACTAGACATTCAAGGCTCAAAACCAGGTTAGGTGTTGTGGTCTTGCCCTCACCTCTGCGGCACTGAAGGGTGACGAGGTTACACTCAAAGTCCAGCGGTTTTATAATGACTTCAACAAAGTTAAACTGACCCTAATGGAAGACAAAACACACACAAACGATGGGTAAAAGGAGGCGCATAACATTCAGTATGCACATGACAGTATGTGTGTTTACGGACCTTTATGGTGCCCAGTTTATACTCCTCTCCAGAGTCATTATACACCACCATAACAAAATCATTGCCGATGTGTCGCTTTTTGTTGCAGCAGCCTTTGTCGCTCTCTCGGTTTGGCATCAGGGTAGCGATGTGAAAAATGGCTGCAACGGCAGGAGATGAAAGTCATTTCATTCAAGCACTCTGGTTTTGGAATATACGGAGACAGACACACAAAGACACGCGCGCGCGCACGCACGCACGCACACACACACACACACACACACACACACACCCTGCATGATGTCGTCGTGCCAACAGTATGTAAACTCCCCATCGTCGCCGTACTGATCAAGGCCTCCCAAAAAGATCTGGTCAGGGTCGCAGTCCTTCAGATGGATTAGTTTTCCCAGACCTGTCAGAAATGCAGCGTAGCGGTTTGAGCCGTACTCGTTGGAGAGGATGGCGACCTCGTTATTAATCTGAAGAGGGAGAACGATGGGGAGCGTTTAGACAATCTGGCAAATAGCTTCAAATAACTGACATCTTTTTTCCATCTGCATGTACTTTTTACCTGTCCAGCTCCTACAAACACCACTCCGATCTTATGAGTGTCATAAGGAGGCATCTGGTCCAGCACCTTCACAGCACGGTCAATCACCTACCCAAACAATTAACAAAGAATACATTCTGTAAACAACAGCATTCCTAAAACAACAGAGCAGATTCTGAGTAAAGCAAACAGTCACACTCACCTGGGTCTTGGGCAACAGCAGGGGTTTGTTGGCTTCATTCCCAAAGAAAGGAGAGTGGTACAGCTGGAGGAAAACAAAGCTGGAGGAGACGAGAAGACGACTCAGACAGAAGGAAAAAACAGACAGATTGATGCTGCATGTTCAGGGAGACACTCTAGTGCTCATTAAGGTCTTGGGTTGGAAATGTTTGGGGGTAACATTTTAGCTAAATAATGACGGACTGTGTAACATCCTTACATATCGTTAACCTCACGGCATAACTGCCTAAGTCATATTTTTGGGCCAAATTCTGTTGCATTACTTTACTTTCCTAAAACTCCTGCTTCATTTTGTGTCACTGGCTATGTCCTGGAAGAACTAAGACTTAGGCTTATATTTTCAGGTTAATGATATGGGACATAATATGACATGAGCGTTGGACTTAAGATTGGACAGTTGCAGGTTCAAATCCCACCCTAACCAGTAGGTAATGGCTGAAGTGTCCTTGAGCAAGGCACCTAACCCTACACTGCTCCAGGTTGTAACCAATACCCTGTAATAACTGTAAGTCGCTTTGGATAAAAGCGTCTGCCAAATGCATAAATGGCAAATGGCAAATGACATAGCACAAATTATGTCTCTATAATAATCAGTATTTACTGGCTCTTTTCACTTTCTACCGTCGCACATACTCATACAACTTGCAGGCTGCCACTTTCAGGTGCTGTCAGCAGACTCCTGATCAGCCACTGAGTCATGTCAGTGTGTTGCATCACTTATTTAGGAAAATGACTACCAGATGTAAGCGGCCTCTGGTTTTGGATCACATTTATGGTGTGTGCAGCACCTGGGGCTCAGTCCAGAGATCTTCTCAGTGTTGCTAGGTCCCGGTCGACTGTGGTACGAATCCCTCTCCGTCCTCCTTTCCCTCCTGGAGGAGGGTGCAGACACAGAGATGGTGTGACCCCGGGGTCGGTGGCCTCCACTGGGGGAGATGGGTCCGGGTTGTGCTGCTGCCGTCGGGAACTCCAGTCTCATCCTCGCTCCTCCACTTTGGGCTGAAACCACACCTGGGCCTTCACCCGATTGACTTTGACCCCCGAGCCCGCTGGGGTCTGTTCCTGTGTTTCCGTCCATCTTGTCTTTCTCCAGATGAGGCTGCTGGGGCTGAGGCTTGACCTCTGAAGGTGCTCTGGGTCTGGAGGTGTCCACAGTTTCAGACTCCATCGCTGCCTTGGAGAAGGCTTCAGGTAATGTCTGCAGCTCTGGAGAAGAGCTGGACTTGTTGAGTCCGTGACCCTGAGACTGAGTGTGTGTCTGGAAGGGCAGCTCAGGCCCCTGACTGCCTGGGGTGGAAGGTCCCACAGTGGGCTGGTCAATGGGAATGGCTCCCTCACTCACTTCCTCGAGAGTTGACTTTTCATCATCCTGACTGGAGGTGGAGGAGGACTGAAGGAGAGAAATGACCAAAGAAAAGCTGAATCACAACTTTAAATACTTCAACTTACAGTAGTGGGAAAAAAGTTTTTGGGAACCCTTAAATTTTACACAATCCAAAATATTATCATGAAACATTTGCAGAACAGGTTTGGCCTAATCAGACTCATACAAATGCAAGTGATTTTTGTTTTTTTATTGTTAACAACTTGACACTTTCAACATGTCATACTATTTTGCTGAAACGTCCAGTTTTGATGGAGCAGAGCATGTGTAGAAAGGAGCATGTGGGTTTATAACAATACTGGGCACAGTTGCATAATTTAAGGGTGATTCTAAATGCAATATATTATAAATGCATGGAATGTCCAAAACCCTTTTTCCACCACTGTATATAAGCCCACCCTATTTGACCTGCAAGTAGAGAAAATGTGCATATTTTTTTTGAAACACACAGATAAGAGTAAAATGGCTTCCAGCTTAAGTCTGTCTTTAGTGTAATCTGCATTTCTTTGACAAAATAATCCAAACAGTGAAAAACACGCAACATGTTTTGATTTGATTCAGTGTCCAAAGACTTCAACACAGAACTGAACTTAGTTTTCATAAAAGAGAGGAAAAGATCTGAAGAACAGAACAGAAAGGACCACTGTATTTGGCTTTTTTTTTTTTTTTTTAATAAACGTACCCTGCTGAGCGATCCACTGGGGAGGGTCTTTGTGAACGTGTCAGTTGACATGAAGATGGGATCAGAGGGCATTGGCTCAAATTCTTCACTCTCCAGCCAATCAGATGGTGTGTGCGCTGCAGGTCCTCCAGAGGACTCCTCCAGCACCACCACAGAGTCTACAGCAGGACACATGAGGGTTATGCGGTATAATGCAACATAAACACACACACACATTTCAGACAGCCCACTGTTAGTGTCACAATCAGAAAGACACAATCCCTGAAACAGACATCACACATTTCATCACAGTTGTCAGTAGCTGATTTTGACACAACACCTCACACACTGTTTCTACTAGGGGTGGCTGGTACCAATTATTAGTTTTCACAGAGACCCATAACCAGTAGTTGCAACCAACACAGCCGATTTACAGGAAAAAATAAAACTAAAAAACAGCCTCAGTCTAAATCTGAATAGCAAAACCCCTAACAGAAGATTATCAGTACATGTTTAATTAACTTTCAACATTATTGTACAACAAAACTTCAGGGGGCTCAGCATCTCTTATATAAATAACCCAAAATGTCAATTAATTAATAAAAATATATTTCACAAAAGTTTTATGAATCAACAATTAAATTAGTTCCAAATCAGCAGCACCCAACTGTGTACGAGTAAAGTCGTTCAGTGCGCTACTTGGTGCTGATAAAAACAGAGAACAACGTGGCCGTTTCAGAGCCTAAAGGCATTTTAATTTGTTTTTTAAATATCTTTTATGACATAATGGATGAAATCATTCATGATATCACTAATCATAAAAATGCTGAATATTGGCTACAATATTTGGCCATTCTGATAATCAATCAGCCGCTAAATTCTATCAGATAAATTCTAATGAATAAATAATATGTTGGTGAAATCATGGCTACATGAGAGAGAATGACATGCATCACTGATGACACAAACTCAAGGCTGAAAGGAATACATACACGTGCGCATGTAAAGAGATTAGGATCATGACCTACAGGACATTCAGCCTATTAACAATGATCAGACACACACAGATCAATGCAGCAGGCAGCATCGATCCACCACCGCCTCGTCTAAATGATTTCCATCATGCATTAGTTTGTTTGCTCAAACACACTGCAGCTACTCCAACAGCAGCCCAGACCAGAACGCCCAGTCTTGATCCTCCTAAATGACAGACCCCCTTCTCTGAAACAAGAAGTAACAGAAGGGGGAGCCCTCTGGGCTGGGACTCTCAAACCTTGGGATCTCAATATAGATTCATTGGCCTACAACTCAACCGGTCTGGTGAAAAAAAGAAGCTTTCAGACAAAGAGTGGAAAAGCTGGATGAGGTCTGGGCTTTCCTGTTGATGAGATCAGAGGTTAAACATTAACCTGGGTGTACGTTTCAATAACACAAGTGTTAGAGCTCACAAGATCAATTGGAGGAGGGAAAATAAATCATCAGAAGAGAAAAAAAAAAAAAAAAAAAAAAAATCACGATCCAAAATCATGATGATATCTCTATGTTATTGGAGTGATTGAGTTGAGTGCAGGCACACGTTCAACAACACTGGTTTGTGGACTCTCCCTCCCGTGTTAATGTAAGACTGACAGATAAAACAAATACTGACTTTCATCACACAATTTGGGAGAGTAAAACACTGGGGTCTTTAAACAATGAACTGACAAACATCTGTGAAAGATCTCCTCCCTAAACAAGATTTGTCACTTAAAAATAAAATACAAGTTACAAAACAATGTTTCTCCCTTTGGATTTAATATCTCCAAATCAAACAAAGCTCATTAAAATACACAAATTATAAAGTAGTGAATTGTAAATTTACTCTGACTTAGACTTTACTGCAAACAGTATGAAGGTACTCAATTTCATTTTCATCTA
>JAQQZY010000001.1:18731542-18742420 GCA_030068375.1 Ostorhinchus rueppellii
ATGGATTCCTGTCATTCAGACCTGGAATGCAGCCAGAAATGTCAAACAAGGTGGCGGAGGACTAGTAATAAAGTTAAAATGATTATATGATTTGAAACAAATCATTTGTTTATTTTTTGTCATAAGAAATTGGATACCAAACCATACATATGATAGACGGGGTTCTTTAAACGTACAGACAGGCAGAGGATTGTGATTTACCCTCAAACACACAAGAAAAATAATTAAAAAGTTAGAACACTGTTTCTCAAAGAAGGATAGAAGGGGGTCTGGATATTAACCATCTATGGTGCAGAACAGAAATCAAAGAATTTGTGATCATAAAGGCCAAGAACAAAAGATGTAACTGAATCAAGAAACGAGGGCTCAGGGCTCCATGGTTACCATAAATGTACAAAAAGTAGAGCTGCTCAGTTAACTGAATTTTAGTCAGTGTCCACCTATTCAAAAGGCTGCCACTGAATTATATAAAAACTGTGCATGTGTGAAGGTGACAACCTATTTGTTTGTGTGCAGTCCTTATTATCTACACCTATTAAACAGAAATGAGCAGGCAATCTGTTTAGGCAGTGAAGTGTGTGGACCCATGACTATCCAGTGTGTAGACCAGGGGCCTGCATCACAAAAGTTCAACACAATCAGGATCTCTTTGTGATACCCAGCTTTCTCTCTCTCCAGGTCAGGGGTGGCCAAACCTGGTCCTCGACAGCCACAATCCTGCATGTTTTAGATGTATCCCTCTTCCAACATACCTGATTCAAATGATAAGCCTATCATCGAGCTCTGCAGAAGCCTGATAACGACCATCTGATGAGCTGCAGGAGGGAAACATCTAAAACATGCAGGACTGTGGCTCTCAAGGACCAGGGTTGGCTACCCCTGCTCTAGGTGGTCTACCCTTGGGCAGGTCCTGTGCATACTAATCATTTCCATTCATTTCTGTCCAGCGTGCATGGCACATTTGTCCCTGCCTGGTGTCATCCAGCACCATCATTGTCTTTCTCCCTCTTGATCTCTTCCCTTCTGCTGTTCCTTCACTCACTGTTCTCAGCAGTCCTAAGTTAAAATTAACCAAGTTAAAATTATTACCTTGCGGTGTCAAATCAGGGTTTCAGATTCTGTTAGGGTTCACATGATCACCATGACCAATCACAAACATGGACAGATCTTAAGTTCCATATTTGTCAGAAGAAGAATGAACAGATAAGATGAATGTGAAAATACAGCAGGTTAAAAGCCAATACTACTGTTGCTGCCAAAGATGAAATGCTGGAAATACCATCCTCTTTATGAAATACTGAGTATATTATTGCCAATTTTGCATCATTATCACACAAGTACATCTGACTACAATGTTTTCTGTTAAATTCCCATAGTGTTTAGATGTTGGCCTGTGTCCAGGTCAAACCTGGTACATTTGAACCATCTTTAAATATCTGTGCATATCTGTGGTCCATATGGCCTTCTAAAAAAGTGACTGGTCACCTGACAGTCTTTTAAATACTTTAATCCTCTATCTCAAAGCTAACCTTATCAGTGTAAGGACTGGACCACGTATGTGGAAACCCGGGGTTACACCAGAAATCACCTTGATAATTCTGTGCTTCCTGATTTAGGATCCAGGTGAAATGGATGTCATAAAGCTGGCCAACAGTGAATAAATGATGTTGTATGATGACATTTTGGATTCAACAAGACTGACGTTAATCACCAAGAAAGTAAATTTATAGTATCCTTTATCGTGATCAAAAAGTGAAATACAGTATTCCCCACAAAAGTCTCTACATACCTTTGTCACTGAATGGTGGAAAAATCAAGCATTATTGGCCTGTTTGTCTTTAATGGTCTTCATACTGTTTGCAATGAAAAACAAGTCAAAGTACTTTCAGAAAATACAGCTTTCTGTGTTTATTTGTAGTTTTATAATATCCCAATGTTTTCTGACCTGAGGCTTATATCATTTTGAGCTTATTATCCAAAATAATAGATAATAAAAGGTCATATTACAATAGAATATTTTAAATTATTCTCATTTTCACTGTGTTCTGAAAAGCCACTGTATTGTACAAGTGGGAAAAAAATATACTACAGCAGGTGGAAGGGGATGTTTGGCACACATGAGGTGGACGGTACCTGCCCACGAAATGCTCCTGTGCAACCTGCCAGGGGCCGGGGGACCTGGGGGGCCACAGCCCAGACCCAGAGACCATAGCGAGCCGCCAACTGCAGGCAGACCAGGTGGTCGACATTTATAATACATCGCAGCCAATCACAAACCAGCGTGGGGATGGGGATGGAAAAAAAACATGGAAACAAATCAATCAGAAACTAGGGGGAAAAAAAGTTAAAAAAGAAAGTTAAAAAAAAAGACTTCAGAAGGTAAATAAAGGAAAATGTAAGGATGAAGAGTAGATGAATGTAACCCTGGATGGATGTCGCCATAAAGGAAGCTTCTGCAGAAAAAAAAAAAAAGTCTCAAAACAATAACATGTGAAAAAGATGCCGACTCAAAACCTGAAGGTGATCCAATAACCACCTCAAATTCACATATTGTATTCACAGGCAATTAGACATGAAAGACTACTTCTCTCAGTCCTGTAAATGTGGTCAAGAACAGGCAGTCAGGCAGAGAGGAGAGATGCATTCATGCATAACATATACTGTATAAACAGTATAATGCACATAAACATAAAAAGTCATGGTCTTTCTTTTCTTTCTGACTTTCCTCTGTTGCACAGATTTCACTGGTTGTTACTTACCAGTGTTGGAACGTTGGATCAGGTTAGGTTTCCCTCCAACATTGCTGTGTAGTGGTGGTTGGGCCTCGGACATTGAAGTTGGTGCAGGAGCTGCGGTGCTCGCTGGAGCGCTGGCGGTCTGAGCAGGAGGCTCTTTCACTCCCTCCATTGCCATGAGGACACTGGAAAGTTCCTGCAGGGGCATGTTGCCAAGTTCAGAGGAGAAGGGGCTGGGTGGGTTCTCCAGACACATGAGCCAGCTTGTATTACCTGAAATGAAACAGAACAGAACAGAACAGAACACTGCATTAGACCATGATCTAGTCTCCCTTAGTGTAGTTTACTTTTGTCATTGTATGCATGTTATTCAGTAGCGCTGCAGAAAAAAGCTCTTCCTCTGCCAGTGTTTTTCAAAATGTATAAATATCACAGTTGTGTTATTGTTGTTGAGGAGCCCACCATCAAAGTGTACTAATAAAAAAATAAAAAAAAAAATAGGACCAATGGCCCTGTATCTCACTGGCATGTTCTATAAAATCAATAACATGAATTTGCAACCTTGTCAGGTTCTGGTGTGATGCTAGTGTTCTGTAGTCTTGATGCAAGGAGATCCGTCTCACTCTGGATACCAAATTAAGAAAAACTTGAGGCTTAGTATTGATTTCTGTGCTGTTTTATTGTTTACATACCAGACGGTCTTCGAATGAAGATTTCAGCCCAGCCCTGTGTCAACATGGGGACAAATTCAGCCAGGCTGGGATTGTCTTTGAGGGGAGGGGCTGATGCTGTGGCAGAGATGGAGGAGGGAGGACCCAGGCCGTCCAGGGTGGCGCCAGAGGAAGGGGAGAGGGGGGCGGCCAACTCACCCTCAGAGGGGGACACCAACGGACTAAGACTCTGGGCGGGGCCTGCACGAAGAGCATGTCCACCTAGAAAGAAGAAAATCACAGCACAGCGCCTCAATGTCATCATCATTACTGTCATTGTAAACATGATTTTTGTGAGATTATGGAATCCAATATGAAATCTAGTATAATGGCTTCCCTGAAGAAAAGTACATGGCAATAATAAAAACAACAAATTCCCTACTTGTATACAATACAATATAGAAACAAAAACTCATGCTCTTGTAGTCATGTCTTCCAGATGAACAAAACAAACTCAAGGACATGTGGGGCACAGAAAAAGCATAAAAGCATGGAGGTTCACAACAAAGAGCAGTAATTTGCACCAATCTTCCTAAAATCAAAAGAGAACAATGCTGTAAGGATCCTAATCTTCATTTTTTAAAAGCCTATTTAGGTGGAAGTAGAGTGAAATGAGCTGCGGAAAAAGCAAAAGTGAGAGGAAAATAATCACAGATTAAATAACTGCTGCCAAATCAGTGAAAGATAAAAGCTCCACAAAAATTGTTTCCAAAACAGATTTGAGGAAACGACACCAACAACTGACTATTTATGTTGTGACAGGGTTTTCAATGTGATTTTTCCCAGTAATGAAAGAGCATAGATTCAAATGATTAACTATTGTTTATATTCAATTCAATACCAATATTCCATTTGTTATTTCTTATTGATGTGATACAAGTTTATGATTTCTGTTGTTACTGTCCAGAACTACAGCACAAATTGAAATGTCTTTTTATGTCTTCTGTGTCATCCACAGGAAGTTTAGGTGTACTTGCAGTAAGAACAAATGTGAAGCCTAAATAAATACAGAAGTAATTACACGACTACAGGATTACAGTTTGTGTCTTGAACAATGACATGCTGGTGCTATGCAAAATCACTTCAGCCTGAAGCTATCAGTCACACTGCTGAAATCTGATTACCTGACATGGAGCGAACCCGAATCCGTGTCGCTCTGTTTTGCTGTTGGCTTGACTGTGACTCCAGTTTGGCTGGAGCTTCTTTGGTTATCCGTGTGTGCAGTGATGGGTCCGACCTGCAGAAATGGCATGATGAGGACACGACTTAAACAGAAAACTTCTCTTCTGTTTGCTGTTCTTTACCTAGTCATTTCCCCTCCTCCTCCCAGCCGGTCGGCCATGTCAAGGCCCAGCAGTGCTTGCGTTCTGACCCCTCCACTGGTTGTTATGGTAACCAGCTTGTTCCCCACCAGCCAAGTCATACTGCGACCCCCAGCCAGTAGGAACTCTGCGATGGGAGACCTACAGAATTATGGTTTGGGGGGGGTCAAAATCATAGTTTGGATCCTTTTACAAGATTCATCGGTTACACAAACACAAGAAATTACAAATAAATCTGTTCACACCTCTTGGGCAGCGCAGAGAAGTTCGAGAAGACATATCGAGCCATCATGTCTAGACAGGTCTCAGTGAGTTCTAGGTGAACAGTCTTCAGCCCCTCATCTGCCTGAGTTACAGCATTTTCATCAGCAGAGCCCAGACTACAAGTAGTGGTGGAGGTGTGCATCCTACAGGAGCAAAAACACATGATTAAATGGTAGAAGACGGGATGGAAAAAAAAAAAAAGAGCGGAAGGCATGCAGATTCAACATATATGTGCATGTAATCATTATACTCAAGCATGCAGGTTCTCCTATTCTGATACAGGTACAGGACAGGAATGTAGCACATTATGAAAACCAAACCAACACCCAACCGCACATTTGGGCCCACATGCAAAACAAGCATTTATATGCACACATGTATGCGTGTGTGCATATAGACTGAAAGAGTTTATTTTCCCAAGCACTCAAACACACACTGGGACACGGTCTCCGGAGCCATAGATGAAATGGCATTTTTTCCTAGAAAGCATGTTAATGGAGGTTTAACAGATCTATGATGTGCCATGTTTTGATGATCGGAAAAACCTGAAGGAGGAACCTGTGTGAGGATGTGTTTAACTTTAATCAAACGTCTCCTCTGAAGCCAAATCTCTGTATTAGCACTCACTCCAGAGAAAACGTCACCTCACTGTATCCACAACAACCATTAATGTGTGCTCTACAGGTAAATTGGTTGAAACGTCACATGTACAGATGTTAACACACATCTCCTTCAAGGCTGGAGGAAATCCAAATGACCAGTACAGACAAAATGAAGACTACAGTAGCTCCCTGCTGAGTGGGTGAAGCAAATGCAATGGGAATGAGTGATTTATAATAACACTGAGGAGTCCATGAGATAAGTCTGTTCATCACTGTGAGGAATATTAAAGACAGACAGCCCATTTACAAAACCCACCCAGAGAGACTATTATAGATAGACAGACAGACAGACAATACAGGAGCATTTGTCCTTGGTAGGTATTTCAAGGTGAATGGTATTATTTACACCAGCCTTCCAACAAACTGCAATTTATATTCCAAAACACAACAGTGGTTCAGTAGAGTGGGTAAAGTACAGATAAATGTGCATGTGTTTCACTAAAGAAAGAACTACAAAAGCAATGACGATGGCTTTTGTTAATGTTCAGTAAGTTGTAAAGCAAAAACGTGATTCTTCAAAAATAATTAAGGCATGTTCATAATGCAACTAAAACAGTTTATATGCATATCTGAGAGCTTTGTCACTGTATGGGATTGTTCATTCAACTGTGCAAATGGTTATTTAAAAAAAAAAAAAAAGCAGAAATTTCCAATGCAGACCACGTCCCAGTATGTGACAAAACACGTTCAGCACATTTTTATACTTACCATTCTTCAGCAAACATTCATTCAGCAAACAATAGTTCATTTTTCACTTCAATATCTAGTGGACACAAACTTACACCAACATGACCATGAAATGCTCACGACTGCAACAATGAACAAATTTCTGAAATCATCACTCTCTTTTACTGTAAATTTAATAAGACATGATCCATTTAAGCAGGAGCATTATTCAAAAAAGAGGAAAACACCAATTTATATTTTAATGGTACTTATTGGAAAAACATTCCACTTTAAAATCTTGAAACATGGTCATGACATGTGTGGCATTTGAGGTGCAACGAGTGTCCACTAACAGACAGGCCCCAGTCTTACTAGTGAGTTCATTATCAAACAGCTTATTGAGGAAGTTGCAAATTTGCAGCCTTTAAGCATTAAAGCATATTAAACAGGTCAACACTGCAGTTGTTTAGATGTTTAAAGCAAATACAAAACACTTCAATTTCAAAAGGGGCAGAAGAAATAGGCTT
Source organism: Ostorhinchus rueppellii (assembly GCA_030068375.1). NCBI lineage: Eukaryota > Metazoa > Chordata > Actinopteri > Kurtiformes > Apogonidae > Ostorhinchus > Ostorhinchus rueppellii. Next base: position 18,738,429 of record JAQQZY010000001.1, read on the forward strand.
TTCCTGCCCCCTGCAGGACAGGATTGGTACATACAAAGTGACCACATCTGACAACTGCAATGTTAGACCAAACATCAGTCACTCACTTAAGCAGAACAGCCAGACAGAGAAAAGCATAAACGTATGAGAACAGGTGAGGCAGAAAGTGTGTTTGCATACATGTGAGGTTATGTGGTGATATAAGGATGATTTAAGTTTGTAATCTATCTGTATTAAAAGGTTCACATTGGCTCAGGTAGTCCTTAAATCCCACACTAGGAGATTGCCATGGTCATAGCAGCACAGTGTATGTTTGAGTGGAGCAAAAAAAAAAATAAATCAGTTGATAAAAATAATAATCAAGCGAGCAAACAAAGCTGTTGTGTTGCTGTGATCCGTCTCACTGGCTTAGGAAAAAGAAGTGTGCTCCCAACAAAGGCAGAAGCAGGAGTTATGTATTACCAGCCAGAACCACACCTCATGACTTTCAATTTGTTGTTAAATAACCCAAAATCAGTCAGCAATACACCCAGCAAAACCAAACAATCAAGACAAAACATAAATAAATACATAAATAACCAAAAAGAAAGGGTCTGTTAGAGCGAAATCAGACAGACAGACATCAGAAAACGTCGACATGAATAGAGATGCCTTCGATACACACAGCATGCAAAAGCAAATCAGAAAACCAGCATAAAAAGCACATGTATGAATGCAGCCCAAAACAAACCAAAATGGTCGACACACAAACCTTCCTCCAGCATGCACCACCCACTCCAGGTGTCCCTGGCAACAAACCACCCAACACCCGCCCAACAGACCCACATGACAATGACCCTACAACCCATCAATCATCCCATGGAGGAAGCGAGAAGTGTTTGGGTTGCTGTTGTTTTGTTTGGTTACCAAGATGGCTCTTCTCTAACCTGCGGACCGCGTGTTCGGAGACACTGATGCTGCGGGAGCGGAAAGCGTCCATGGCTGACAGGTCCCTCAGCTCTTTAACTGGAGAGCTGCTGCTATTGGCTACCGCTGCTGCTGCCTTCGCCACTTTTGCCGCCCGCAGACTGCGTGCATGATGATGGGTACCGTGGTGGAGGGCGAGAGGGTAATGGGCCCAGGTTGCAGTTACGGTGGGCCGTAAGGGGGTGGATCATCATTAGAGGGTTGAGGTGGTTTGGGGTTGTAGGGGCAGTGTGGGGTGTGTGGATGTTTATCAGGAGTCACCCCAGCACCAGAGCAACGTGAGCAGGTGACACACGCCACGCAGAGGAGGTGGGGCAGGGGAGGGGCCACAAAGGTAAAAGGGCAAGAAGGTCACAGGGAGAGGGAATGGGCCAAGAGCAACACAGGAAGAATCCAGGATGACACGACCACCCCCCAAAACCACAACCACAACGTAGCACCCAATTGCGGGAGGCCAGGGGACGGGGTCAAATGAAGAGGTGAAAGAAAAAAAAAAAAAAAAACAAGGTGAAAATTAACAGCAGTGAACACTATGAATCAGGTAACAGGAGAGCGGAGTAAGGAAAGAGGATAAAAAAAGGACAAACTGAAGGAAAAACAGACAAGCTACAGCAGAGGGTAAAAAACAGCTTCTGCTATTCAGAAAAGAAAATACACACCAAGTATTCAGGAGAGCAACAAAATAAACATTATTTCACACAGCAGGTACATAGTGAAGCCAAGGACCAGTACAGGAGAAGTAAAATAGTAGGGATGGACTCAGCAAAGGCCTGATGAAATGAAAGGTTAAAACACAAGAACAACACATCTGACTGAAAATGAAATGCTTGGTTAAATTTGAGGGTTGGAGTACAGCAAGTCTGAACGAAAAGCACAGGAGTCCGAGATAAAGGATGTTATAATATATACATAAGGTAACAGATGACTAAAAATTAATAATTCAACTGAATTTACTCATTGAATTAAGTTTTATCTTGTTTAGTAGTGTGCATCTCAAACATCTGTTATGAAATATGTTTTAAAATTAGCTCCAATTATCTTAGATGTCCAATATTGCAGCCCTCCAACCCCACAATGAACAATGTGCAATGACAAGCACAGGAAAAATTATAACAATGAAAAACTGAAAGTGGGATGATATGGAAGGAAGCGGAAGCACTATGTTCTACTGTGTAGAAATTTGAAATGGGGTGTGATTAATTGGTACAGAAGCAAGAATTTAATGGTTGTTTTTCTTAAAAACAAAAAAATAATACACAGTCTGAGAGGGCTTGGGGTGTTCTATATATATTTGAGGCAGGAAAGATGCACATTGAACGAAGGAGAAAGAGATTTGGTAAAAAGCTACAGAACATGGGGGAGGCAGCATACTTGACGATTAGAGACTTGTATTTTTACGGCATTAGCGTTAGCATTTTGGTCTTTGAGTCGATAATCCACAACTTCTGGTCAATGTGATTATGAATGTTTTAGACTAAACTACAGGGAATCATACACGTTACAAGCTACTTTAGGAGATATTGGGATGTGGTATGAACAACGGACATTCACACCACATACAGATGACAATGATGCCTTGCTGAGAAGGGCTTCCTTACATCCTCCTTACTCCTCTGTGTGAAAGACAGTGTGTATTTCTCTTGGTCAACAAGTAAAGTTTGCGTTTACTACAAACAAAACTGATATGACAAGATAAACACCCTAATATTCACTCTCAGTTCTAGTAGCTCTAGGACAGGTGGTGGACATAGTAACACAAACACCTGGATAATACAATGCATCTGCAACTACAACAACAGGTTCAAGTTCTACCATAGCTGAATTATACAGTGAACTGAAGGGTAATGACTTTCAAATACATCATATTATGCAGATGTTGTTGTTATTTTGTCCTCCACTGCATGTCATTCACATGAGAAGTGGATTTTAAATAAACATAAATTATGGCAGAAAAGAACACAAAAAAAATCTATTAAAAAAATGAAATCATGATCACCATGGCAACCTGAGAAGAGTCATGTCAACCATCACACCACAGTACCAGTCATGCTGAGTTCCCCGTTACCTTGGCAACAAAGGCCACATGGTCAATGTGCTGTGTTTGTATGTCAGCACCTGAACCTGTGTGCGTTTGCTTTACCTTTTGGGTCGTTCATTGAGGCTGGTGCTTCTTGCACGAAATGAACTTTGTTCATGACCATCATCAAATGGCAGCAGTGCGTTGGAACGCAAACCCTGAACACAGAGAAGAGGGTCATAAGTAAACACATTAAAATGGCAGTAAGATTTTAGTTAAAACTTAACAGGGTTTGTATCAACAAATAAAGAAAAAAAAGAGAATTTGATATTTTCAGTTATGAATGTGTTTTATAGACCTCGTTCCACAGAAGGTGTGGCTCATTGGACATGAAGTGAAGAGTGAAGTGCACGTGTGCTCCTCAGATTCAGGGATGCAATGACAAAGACCTGCCTTTTGGATTCTGACAGAAACTTTGTGTTTTGAAAAATATTGAAGAAATAGTTGCATTTTGGAAAACTTGTTTATTTTTTGTCAACTCAAAAATATCAGTAAAACTCTGATCTGATCCAGGAAAAGCAGGGATATGCCAACAGGATTTTTGTGGTTTGCAGTGTTTATATTATATTTCAAAGTACTCACCTTTGTGATGTACTGAACAAAGTCCTTGCGGAAGGGAAGTCTGCAGCGTATGAACCACATGGCAATCACATGGTGTGCCAGGGATACTATGTACTGGTTGAACCTGATGGGAAAATAACAGCTCAGGGTGTGTATGTGTGTTTGAGAACACAGGAAAAGTTTGTGTGTGTGTGTGTGTGAGCACTTACTTGGAGGGATTAGTGTAGGGTAGCGAAATGGCAAACACACTAACATACTGCTCAGCTACAAAATTGGCATAAAGATGAGGCAGGCGTACAAGAGCTACAAAAACAGAACAAATGAAAGAACATATTGGCCAAAATTGCAATTTTTGAGCACCCTGTGCAATGAAAAATTCACTGCCCTTGAATTTTCAACAAATACTAAC
>JAQQZY010000001.1:18742520-18754893 GCA_030068375.1 Ostorhinchus rueppellii
TTTATTTATTTATTTATTTATTTATTTTTTTTTTTTTTTTTTCTTCCCCTGCTTGATCATGATGAAAAATTGTTTTAAAAACAGATGACAGTTTTTGGTACTCACTGGAGAGGAACTCTAGCATTGGCGATGCCATGGCAACAGTGGCAGAAATGTGGGTGAGCTTGACAATAAGAGCAGGAAGGAGCTTGATCATGATGTCAGGCATCTCCACCGTGCACATTGTAAGAGCCACCACACATTGCTTGGCACAGCGGTAGATGAGGCCGGTTTCAAGGCACTGAACCAGCTCTCTCTTTGGAAGGGAAAGGAAATTAACACCAATTAAATAACAGCTGAAATGACTGTGAAATTCAAACATCTCTTAAGAAACTCGATGTTGATACTTCAGACTGTGTGATTATTTTTCAACATCTGGTTAAGTTCATCTTTATGTTTTGTACCTGTCTGGACTGTTCCAGATAGTTATGATAGGAAGTAATTGCAGTGAGGACGGGAACAACTGCCAACTGGACATCAGTTCGGGAAAAGCCTTCAGGGGTCTTCTTTAAGCGCTCTGAGATCAGGCGGTCTGTCACCTACGAATGCAAAGGACATTTACTGACTCGTACACAACGGAATAAACGAAAGTTTCCATAAGCTAGTAATTACCAGTGTTTGAAAAGTGAAATGTATTAAAAAATATGGTTTTTACTGAACAAGACATTTGCGGTGTTGATAAGGTGACTGCCTGCTTTAGCCAAATGATACCAGTGAGTCCCATCTTTGCCTCAACACACACACAGTGCTTTAATATGAGTTCAGTGTGTTAACCCCAAACTGGGATAACACTGGTTAAAACTGTTCTCCCTCTGCCCATGTGTAAGGTTCCAACAGAGAGAAGAAGGGCATATATCTGTAGAATTAAAACACCACTGCAAAGTCATCTGAAGGAACAGAGCGTGATGCAGCATATCAGTGTTAGGAGCTGCAAGGACATATTAGACATTGTAAAGGGAAACTCTGCTATCATTAAGGAGAGAAAAGAAAATGTTACCAAGTGGCCTAGATGCAACCTTTTTTCTTATAAATAAGAAAAGTAGTAATTTAGCAGGTTTTTTTTTGTTTGTTTTTTTTTTAAACTGTTCCTGAAAGAGTCTGACTGAGTAAGGCTGTCATTTCTTTTTTAACCATTTTGTCCAGTAAAAAAAATGTTTCCAGACACTGGGTGAGCAAGAAAAGATAATAAAAAAACTGAAATCTTGACATACAAGTATAATACATATATGTAAATGAAAGTGTGAGTAATTTTACTACCATGCAGCAGAGCATAGAACAGAGTTGGTCCAAGCTGCAGGGTGAAGTGAGCAGCAGCACTTTGTACTGCAGTGTCCATGGCAGCTTATCAAGAACCAATTTCAACACCTTCCAATCTGTCTCCTGCAAGAAAAAAGAAAACACAATGTGACACCTATCACTTCTTTATCAGTAAAAAGAAATGAGCAGAACCAGTCATATGACCAATTTCACCAGTGGACCAATAACCACCATTGCTAAATATTTACTTCTCAAGACACAGTTAGACCTCATTTTGACACTGAATCATTTATGAACAGGGTAATCTTTTAATTTGTGTACCATCTTGAGGCACTGCAATAAGACACTGAAGGCCGGAGCGTAGGGCAGGTAGGCCGAGCGTATGGAGGCTGTTTGAGATGGAGGAGCAGCAGGAGGAGCAGGGCTGCCAGCTGGGGGAGAAGTTGAACCTGCTGGCTTCTTCTCACCGACACGCTTTTCTGGCTCACTAAACAATAAAATACACAGTCAGCTGGAGTCCCACAGAGTATTTAACACAACCATCTGAGACATGTGGCTGCAGTAGTGCGTTTCTGTGTTCACCCTGTGTCACAGTAGCAGTACGGGCTGAATCTCATGGCCCCGTCTTTGTTGGGAACCCCAAGACGATGAAGAGAGTCTGCTCGCATTATTAGAAAGAAATCAAACACCTGAAGAAGATAAAGAAATGTAAGCTCAAGACGGGATGGACATAGGTACATTTTTAAAAAAAAACAAAAAAAAACAATATGTAGAGATATGCAGAGATCCCTTACCTGTAGTCGAATACTGGAAGCGATCGAAGAGCAGTACTTGTTCTTGTAGTGAAGCTGCAGATGGCTGATAAGGAGCTCATAAACACGACTTGCGTGGCTTGCTGGAAGGCTGTAAAGCTTGCTCTACCAGAAGAAGAAGAATGGAGGCTTATAATCAACTATTCCAGACCACGTTGAATTACTTGCAACTTGTGATAAATAAAGAAAAGATGAAGGTGATTTAGATTGTTTTTAACTGTGATTTATTTTATTACTTTAACAATATCCAAAACCCATTAAAAATGAGAACAAAAGGATCATCACAGACCAGGGAGTGTACTGATATCACACACTGAAAGTTTATGCTTTTTCCTATTATTGTGTATCTGTTTTTATCACTTTTAGTATATCTTGTATTTATTCTTATTTTAGCATAACTTGCACATGTCTGCAGCTTTGTACAGCACTTTAAGCACTTTGTGTCATTTTAAATGTGCTATATAAATAAATTTGACCTTGATCCTGTCAAGTTATGTATAATTTTTTTTCTAATTCAAGCATGTTGCATATATGTAGTTGTCTGCAGTGGCAGGTGCATGTAAGAATTTGGTATCTAGAATGGCTCAGGTAAGTATAGTGTTAATGGAAGGTTTTAAGCTTGTGGAGCTTTGGCAACAAGGAACGAGGCTTCCACTGTGGGGGATCGACAGCAAGGGTATATCCCAGAAATCCCCCCAATGCTCTGCTATACAGTGAAGAAATCTATCCACGATAATTATTAGAGAATTTATATGAACTCAATTTGAGCTACATCGACCTGATAGCAGCAGAATAATGGTGAGAGAGCCAGTAATCCCCACAAAACCCCACCCAGTGAATGAAAATAACACCATATGAACACTGGATGGTAGCGAGAAAATGGACAGTGCTAAGATGATCAATATGAACCAAATTTGATCTTAAATAGGCCTATTATTGCTTGATTTATGTGGAAAAAAAAAAAAAAGATTTTCAATTAAAGCACCCCCATGTGGATGACTTGTAATACTCATAAAGAAGCTGAAATTAATTGGGTTATTCCACTAAGGGTAGGAAATCCAACCAAATCTGTCCTAGTTATCACCTTCACATGAAGGATATCCAGCCACGATGGCACCGACGGTCAGGGTAAAACCATTATATCCCTAAAACTTAATTTCAGGGATATAATTAATAGGTGGATAAAATAATAAAAATAATAAGGTCAGTAGCAATTAAGACCTCATAAAGCCAATAAGACCTAATATTTATTAGTCTATAATGGCACAGAAATTAGAATGATTTTATTTTTATTGTCTTTGATTAAAATGTTTATATCTACAGTTGGAGCAAGTCATCGCTACACATCCACCATGTTACAGTGTCATGTTTCTACAGTATCTAACAGATGACTGCTGCTTTACTGTATTTTATTGGTGCATTATTGTCACCCCCTATTTGAGTGTAACTCAGACTTAATATCCCCTTACCTAAAAAGCTTAGAACAGACAAAACAAACCAAGGTTTTGTGCATATTTTGCAGTCACTACAAAGGAGGTTGATGGCTTTAAGTCTTTTTAAGGGTCTGTGGATGCCCTGACAGACATTTCTAGCTTACCCTTCAAACAGCATCAGGAAAAATAAATAACTTCCATTCTATCCTGTGTACTAAAAGGTTCATCAGTTAAGGATCAATCCAATGTGACATTTGGGATTTCACCCACAGGATCTGCACTTGTATACCTGCAAGATTTCTAGCAGACCCAGTATAGCAGTTCTGACGTCCTCCATAGGAGACTCTGCTGTGGGGTCTCTCTCAGAAACCTCCACGGGCCCTGAACACACCAAAGAGCGACTGGCCACCTAGTGAAACAGAAAACACTGAAGTTGTATCATCACGGCTAAAGAAGCTCAAAGGGATCTGGAAATATGTAGATTTGTGTGTTTGTCTGTACACGCTCAATAATGTCCAGAAGACTGGTGAAGTGGTGAGTGTTGCAGCCCTCAGCAAGGTCCACCAGGAGCTGGGTGGCCTGTTTTCTGACAGCCAGGTCACGATCTTCAGCTATGCCACTGAGCTGAGGGATCACCACCATCTCGATCAACTCATCCTAGGAAAGGCACAGAAAGAGCACAGCAGAACAGGTTTTATTGTCCTGAAATTGAATGATCAAATTTACGCCATACCAGTGCGTTGCAGAACACAGAAGTAAGTATGGAAACCAATTAAAATCAACAACTGTACAGTATTCTTCACCTTTAATAGAATTTTTTTCACGATCATCGTTACACATAAATACAATGCTGCTTTGTACCAAATATTTGACTGGTAAAAAGGCAATAAAACAAGAACTTGCTGGTATAAATGGCCAAAAAGTCCCATATACCCAAACTATTACATTGCTCTTTTAGGTTTACATTAATTTTTTGAGTATTTATTAAGCTATAGTCAATTATTGGGTGAGTATCAAGATGAAAAAGTGGTCAAAATGCACAAATAATGAGTTTTCATGAGGACGTGGAATTGCAATGCAGTGGGAGAAAATATGAAGCACAAATTATGATTATTCTGAACACTTGAAAATAAAATACCTATTCCAGTGTTTTTACCTGTATAAACAAATAAAAATTATTCAATCAAGAATTCAGAAATCAATATTTGGTGGAATAATCCTGATTTGTAGTCGTAGCTGTCATGTGTCTCATCATACTCTCCCCGTCTTTCACTTTGCTGTTGGGTGTTTTTTGCCTTTCCTGTAGCAAAAATGAAGACCGCTAAACTCATCATCAGTCTTCCTCTGGATCACATTTCAGAGGTTTTCAGTGGACCTCTGATCTGAAAATTGAGCGCTGTTGGAATACTCATATTTTGTAGTTTTCAAAAAGATGAAAAAAAAAAAAAAACAAACTTGAAAGTTAGCCAAGCTTTAATGAGTACAAACCACCTGGGACCATAACAGGACAGATGGGATGTAGTGTATACCACCTGTGGACTGCACATGTGATAATGATAGGATTTGACAGCGAGGATGAAAATATGTTTATGTGGGTTCGTACAGACCTCATAAAGCTGCCGGTTGGTGCTCAGAACGAAGGACAAGATATGGAGCACTTTGATCCTAATCACACTGCGAGTCTCGTTTCTTTCCGAGTGACAGCAAGATAACCGGAGGTGAGAAGATAAATTGCATAGAGCAGAGACAGAACAGATAGAGAAGTAAGGATTAACAGAGGAATGCAAAAAATACCGTAACCCTCAATGGTCATCAGCATCAAGTGGTTTCATCCTACCTGAAAAATTTCTCCATTAGACGATGAAGGCTCTGAATCCAGTCGTCCTTAGCGGGCTGGATTGACTGCGCCCTGTACGAGATGAGGGTCAACACTGACGCATCCTGTCAGGGTGAAATTAGAAATGCAGTAACGTTATGTAAAGAGACAGAATAATAAGACAGAAAGTCACTCTGCAATACAAAAGAACCAAAACTAACAGGTCTCTTGTCAGCACATTTCTCCACCAGAATGAAGAACTTCTCAGTGGAACCGTGATAACCGTTCTGCTCATACAGCTCCTCAACTGTGGTCAGTAGCTCATAGACGATGGCCTTCAGCTCTGCACTTCCTATTGTCTGTGAATACAGATGAGACAGACTACTGTATGAACAGATGTCAAGGTTTTCACTATGATTTTTTTTCTTGTTGCTGTGGTGACCAAAAATTATTTATTGTACTTGAGGAATACTTACCAGTCGCCTCTCAATAATTGTTACTAAACACATCCCTGGGTTAAAAACACTCTCAAATTTGTTTGACTAATGACCAGTAACAATCTGGAAAAATGTGGAATAATTCTCTATAAAGTGGTTCAGTTTATTTTTCCATTTCTGTCAAACAGCTGAATAGAAGAGTATGGAAACAGTAATTTAATCATGACATAAAAAGACAAATGTCACCTATATTTCATTTTGAAGCTTCTTCAATAAAGTGACAAAAATCCTTTTTTTTTCCCCACTAGGATCCCATTTAACAAAACAAGCAGATGCACATTAATATTACCAACTATGTAGATTTTTCCCTCAAGTTTAAATACTTAATTTCAAAGCAACAGCCATCCACAACTTTATCTGTGACACAGCCCTGTGTGAAACCTTTATATCAGCAGTAAAGTAAATATTGAAAACAGCAGGTGGAATTTAGTCAAAAACAAAATTCACAGAAGGTAAAAAGCTGACTTCACATTAGACACAAAACTTCAGCTGACAAACAGATCAAAACAGGCTCTGCAGGAGAATTTTGATGTTGTGCTCCTATGTTGTTTAAAACAAAATGGATCAAGTTAAAGGTTATTTCCATTTTTAATCCAAAAATAAAATGGTTCTCCTTGTACTCAACATTGTGGGAACTGTGAGAGCCTCAGCCTTCATGGCCAAAGGAGATAAAGTGAAGCATTTATTTGTGGTTATTTTAACCCAGGGATTTTTAAATTACCCTTTTTAAAACCAGGTAGGAAAAAGTAATTATAACATACACACACTGTGGAAAGTTTTATATACCTGGATCTGCTGCAACAGTCGCTCTATGATGCCCAATAAGATGTCCCAAGTGACCACCTGTAGCTCTTTCCCATACTTTTTGATTAGTCTGGTGATGGAGAGGACAATCTCATAGGACACCACCTCATTGGCACATGACATGGCCTGAGGAGCAGAGCAGCAACAATAAGCACAACTGATGAGTGAAGTCTCATTCATAGTATTTCATCAGCTATTTAATGCTTCTTGGTTTCAGGTCTTTTGAGTGTGTACCTTGTAGAAAGATGGCAGAACCAGTGTGGGTGTATTTTTGAGGGCTGGGAGGCGGTGTGCCCCCCACAGTGCCATGCCAACAAAGAACACAGCACCCCTCAACAGTGGTGCATCCTCCATGTACAGCCTGGTGGAGATTGCAAGTTTAACACCATAACTCATTCACAACAGTCCATATGCTCACTAATGCACCATAAGTTCAAGGTAATACCTCTCCTCCATTATGCGACACATGGTGTAAATAGCACTGTGGCCAAGATGAGTCCCTAAGACCTTCCGCATCAGCTGGAGAGGCAGAAACAGCAACAGACATTAGAAAAGGCAAATAGCTGGTTAGAAATCATGTCCTTGAAGTAAGAGACGACAGAATAGGTGGCATTAAGTGAGTCTCTTTACAGAACACGTGAGTTCTCGCACCTTCCAGCAGGATTCACAGAACTCTTTGACATTTACAGTGCGACAGAGTGTGATAATGAAGACAGTGAGAGAGTCTGAGGGCAGGCAGTTGTAGCACACCACTGCATCCAATACTTGTAGTGCCACCTGGACAATAAAAAAAAAAAAAAAAATGTCATGCTGAGTGTTAAACATTTAGAAAGTCTACTGAGATCGATAGCATTATTCTGACACATAGACACTAATCATCACCATTACAATGAAGAGCAAAAAACATTCCTTATCTGGAGAATTTAATCAACTTGGAGGTTTTAAACCCTGGGGACAGATTTTAGTATTGCGATGTATATTAATAACTCGGGCCTTCATACAAGGATTATATTACCATTTAAGAATCAGAAAAATATAACTGCAGATTAAAAATTACAAGTTGCTATGATTATGAGACCAAAAAACAAAAATCACATTCTGCTATGGTATAAATTAGGCCTCAAAGTAGCTCATTTGATGAATATCTGGACAATTGTCACAGTATTTGCTGTCGACTGATATTCTTTTTGAGTCACTTACTGACTGCAGGTGTTCAGTTATTCAGTCATTTTCATCTATTATCAGTTAGAAAAAACAATTTTTAAGCACTGGTTTTCTAAACTGTTAAAAAAAGTTGAAAAAAAAAATGCTGGATAATCTTTATTAGAAGCATAGAAAGTAGGTCCCTATTGCAGTTTTTCCCTTTTATAGATCCTTAAGTGTAAAAAAAAAACAAAAAAACCTACCTCAATATCTGTTGAAGATGTCGTTCTATTGCACAGGATACAGATTTTTCTGTGGAGAGAACCGGCATTGACACGGAGTGAGATAAAAGTGAACTTAACAATACTCCTGAAAAGAAAATTAATTGAACACATTTTTCACTTACTGGACCATGATGGAGACATTCTGGTCCAAGTAGCAGCTATTGAACTTCACAAGATTGACGAGAACATGGAGAAAGTCTGAGGTGAGACCTATGTCCATCCATAAGAGGACAAAGCGAGCTGAGCAAGAAAAAAAATACAGAAAATTTAGAGACAATAGTAAAGTTACATGCAATTGAAATTATATAAATGAAAGTTTATTTATTGTAATAATTCAGCAAATGGTAGAAAACAAAAGAAAAAGGAGATCAAGCTGGCATTCAACCAGAGAGGTGTTATTTTTGATAAGTCTCTGCGACTTTTACCTATATCCTCCTCCAGATAAGTGATGTCTTTGCCGTTTTCTGTTAAGGCCTTGAAGACCTCCAGCCTGTCAGAGAGGTCCTCATTGCATGGTTGGTAGTCTCTAATTACCTTGAAGAAGTAGGCTCTCAGAGGGCCAAGCCGCTCCCCCTGCAAATCAGTATTTGAACGTGACTTTGGAGAATAACCACAACATATTTTGACTTTTTATATTTTCTTTTTTTACCTGTCCTTGTATGATGGCCCTGAGCAGCTGCAGGACTGCATGTCTGGCCTCTGGTGGCTGCTCTGGAGTCAGCATATCCTCCACAGCTTTCCATACAGCTTCTACTGCATGCTGAAAAACACATGTACATCATTTGACCAAACACACCTTAAACATTAGATAATAGTAGCCATGAAAGACAAATTAAAAACTGCTACATATCAAGTTATAAAAAATAAGTTGTCCCTTCACAGCTTCATTGGAAAGTTGGGAAAAAAAACAAACACACACACACTTTATTGGATAAAATCCATCAGTTTGGAGGAGTTTGATCAACACCATTTAACAGTCAAGACTTTACTCTGCAAATAAAGCTCAAGTAGTATTCATACAACTCTACAGTAACATTTTAAAAGCCAAAGAAAGAGATTAGCCAAAAACCATGGCAAAATTGCAAATTACATGTTTTTAAATGCAAGCGACTCTCCTCTTTCACTACTCCACTATATTAACATACCACTTCAGCTGCACACTCACCTCCTCAAACTTTTTAGTTTTGGCAAGATCACAGACATGGTTCATCATCCGAACTCGGTTGCTTAGACCACAGTCTGGGTGGAGCTCCTTAAAAGGGAGAAGAGGATGGAGAGAAAACTGTCTCAGAATGGTAGTAAAGCCACACTGTATAATCTACAAATAAATAACAAATGTGTACAGTAGTTTGTGCATAACTTTGGGAATTCAAATGTATGTTCAAATCTACAACATCAAGCACTTTGAATAACCAGTTCTACAAATGTACAAATAACAGTGAATAAATATTCATAGTATCTTATGTACAGATTTTTACTTCAGTTTCATGGATTGTTTCCGAGCTTCCTGTTCTGGATGCATAGGCCATCTGATCCACAGATCAGGTTGCTTTTATTTTCAGATTCTTTTTGATTCTCAGAAATATAGGTAAGGTGTAAAAATACAAGTTTCTACAAACCTTGATAATGTCAGTTGTAATGATAAACTCAGATGGTTTAGTTTCACTCTGTTTGCTCGGTGGACGTGGGGGTCCCAGCCCCAAGAACCCCTTCAACTTGTCCTTTACGCTCTCCTTGCTTTGTTGCTTATTCATGGCCCAGCCTGGAGGATGTCACACTGCACAGGCCAGGACTGATGGCTGCCTGTCAAAGAACAGTGCTGCAAATATTTGGAAAACTTTGCAACCACCATCATGATAACAGACCTAGCACTTGTTTTCACTAAATCGGACTTGATGTGGATCATCAAGTAATCATTAGCAGCAGCTGGAGAGAGTATCAAACAAAACCTGGTGAAACAGAAGTCATGTCTTCTGAGCAGCTACCACCTCTCAACAACAGACTCAGCAGGACTGTCTCAGCAAATCTGATTAAAATGTTCAGTTCAACAGTTCTTGTCCTCTCATTTTAGGATAGTGTGAGTTATTCAATGGACAATATGGTTATGCTGTCAAAGATTATCTTTGCGCCTTTCTTCATGCAACCACACATCTACTTTTTTTTAATCCCCTTGAATTTAACATACCCCTCTTTCTAAGTATTTGATATTTGCTTAATAAACTTTTTGAGAGGAGATTAGGATTTAACCTTGGAAAATGTTCAGACTTCAACAATTCACTAATGTGATCTTTTTTTTTTTTTTTTTTTTAGCAGATAACATTAACTTCAGACATCATCATTATATATGCACCATTAATGTGTGAAATAGCTCCAAACACTGCTCAAGCTAACTTTTCAATATTACGTATGCAGTTATGTTGTATTTTTTGCATCTGATAAAATATATAACAAGAGACACAATGTTGCTGAACATTACTTAAAAATTTATGTAACACTACTACATCTGCATAATCTCAGGTAACATATTTTCTTATGCTGTGTGCCGATAAAAATAAAAGGGGAGGGCCAGTGTTGTTCAATGGGAGCAACACTACCACAGCCCATGTTGCCTACATTGCAATGGATCTGTATTCATTTTATTTATTTTTTGTTTATCACCCTTGGGAAATAATCACAGGCACTGTTTATCTAAAAAAAAAAAAAAAATGGCCGGTGTCCACATGATTTATGCTTAATTCATGATTTTCATTAATTCCCATCAGCCTATCATGGATTCTTAAGATTATTTTCTTTAACTTTAAAATTACTTTTCCTTAATGTTTGCTGTTATTAAATATGTTTCAAAGACTGAATGACATACTAAAGGCTGTGATTTTTATTGATTTATTTATATTAAATGGGGCTACCTGGAAAATTATACACGTGTTTCAACAAAACTCAGAACCTGGCCACACAAACAAACAACTATTCTAGATAGGGTCTGCAGGCTTTTACAAGTGAATAAGTAGAGCTTTGTGTGAATTTGCTGAACAAACCCTTTAGATTACCAAACACTACTATAATCCGGAAGATAAATTTGTCGTCCCAGCCTGTAAATGTGTAAACCTGGGGGGCAGGATGGAAGAATTTGCTGTCATGTGGACTTGACAGAGACACAGGGAGGGAGGGGAGCAGACAGACAACGGCTGTTCTGTTTCAGTACAACAACAAACACATCGGTGCAAAGTAATTTCTGACCACAGCCAATAATATCTGTGAAAAAAGTAGAAGAAACGCGGAAGAAACCAGCAGAAATACACAATAGTGCTCCTGGAGCGTTAGCTTGTCTTTACATTGCTTGTCAGGGGCTAGCATTTCTCTGTGGCATTCAAGGTCTGGTAGCTTAAAAACAACGTCTCCCCTCTTCTTCTTCCTCCTCCCCTCTCACCTTATTAAAGTTGAGTCTTTCTCGGTTCATTCAGATAAAGCTCCGTCCCAATGCAGCCAACACAGCCGTTAACGTCTGTGCATTGAAATTACTCTATCTGCAGCTGGAAGCTTGTTCTCGTCCAGGCTCGGACTTCCACTCCTCAACCGGATGACATACTAATTCTCTGACAGGGACACTTCCTACAAAAACACGTTTGTTGCGCTCGCTCATGGGAAATGTAGTTCTGAGCCAGTAACGTTCGACCTATGCTAATCAAATGTGTATTTTTTTAATGTATATATATAAAACCACCCATTCAGAGCTGAAACAAAGTTCTGTGACTAAATATTACATTTTAGTTTTATTCATGTTCGATAAAGTATCTTAGTATCCTTGAGGTGTGGTGACCAAACAAAAACCCAAGCTCGCGGTTGAACGTGGTTAACAGGCTGCTAGTTGTATTAGCTCTGCTGAAGTCAGTTGCTTATTGGGCTCAGCTCAGGAGCCGTACTACCTCAAAAGTGCCGCTAAGTGGAGCTTTTGGATAAGGACTTGATGGTATTGTCATTTTATTAATCTAAACTCAGTGTGTTGTGTTTCTTGGTGACACAATTAAGAAAACCTTAGGGTTAATAATTATACATTTTGTGCATGTCTCCCATTTGGTACTATCTGAAAGACTGCAGTTCCATTTCTAAAGTAAACAAGTATAATACCCTGTAGAGTTTTATTACTCTACAGCAGGGGTCACCAATCCTTGTCCTCGAGGGCCAGTATCCTGTTTGTTTTAGATGTATCCCTTTTCCACCACACCTGATTCACATGATAAGCCTATTGTCAAGCTCTGCAGAAGCCTGATGATGACTGTCAGGTGTGCTG
>JAQQZY010000001.1:18766079-18781305 GCA_030068375.1 Ostorhinchus rueppellii
AGATAGATAGATAGATAGATAGATAGATAGATAGATAGATAGATAGATAGATAGATAGATAGATAGATAGAAATGATTGACCCGAATTTACTATCCACCATTAGCACCAAGCTGGCAACTAATTAGCTAGCTAGTTATCTATTTATTTTATTATTATTATTATTATTATTATTGTTGTTGTTGTTGTTGTTGTTGTTGTTGTTATTACTACACTATATATAATGTTATCTAACTGTTTATTTTAAAACATTAGAATAAGCCATTTTATGACCAGGTTGTGTAATAGTTATTTTTAATTTCCTTTATGATTTTTATGGATGTATAATTTTACAAAACTTTCACTCATTCATTTTTACCACTGAAGACAAATTTACAGGGCCCTATATAACACCGATCATGATTAAATGGTGGCTTTGCTCATGGATATTTTCAGTGAGAGTTAGATGAGTGGGTATTTTTGGATGCTTATTCAACAGGTCTGATTAGAAAACACTTATGACACATTAATCTGTGGCCACCTCCATTGAAGTTCCAGGCGTTTCCTGTGCACTTGCACATTATCTTTCTTGCATCAGTCCACTTGTGCTGTACATCTTGTGACTGTCATTCACTCCATTTAACATGTAAATACAGACGCAGTTTCATTCTTGCATGATGTTATTATGGAAGCAGACACCCATATATTCTCACACAAGTACAATGTTAGCTGGTATCACAGTCTGACTGAGCCACACTAACAAAACCCTGCAGCTGATAAAACAGCTTAGAACTCCTCTTGAAATCCATCTTTTATTTTTAACAATTGCACATTTTTGTTCCTTGTGTGGTTCAAGCCTGACACAGTAAAACGGCTCAAGAAGAAGGGAATTAATTTTGTTTTTCATTGAAGTGCTTGACCTGAGTGGCAAAAACAAAAAGAAACTAAAAATGATACAGAACTCTTGGCTGATGAGTGTTTTGTAGTAGCAATGAACATGTAAAACACTAACGCTCTGTACTATCCTTTGTGTTTCTGTAACTCAGAGAAGCTGAATGTGTTTAATTACAGGTACTGACTAGTACTGACTAAAACATCCCCAATATGGCTACTCCACCTCATGAAACAGGCATGTCCCACAAAATCACAGTTAAACTCTTGAAATAGATCAGCCCTAATGTTTCCAGGTCAGAATGTTTGTGTGTGGGAGTTAATCTGGGGCAATATGGCAAATATAGCCAATAGGCCAATAAACATAAACAGGAACCCTCCAAACCAGTAAATACTGACCCAGGCCCAGCGACCTGATCTGATACTGTGGATGGTTGTGATTCACTGTGATGGTGTGCGCATCAGCCACCTTCATGTTTTTTCAGTTATTTTGAGAAAAGCTTTGATTTTTAGAAGTTGAAAATGACAGGATAAAAGAACGCATGACATGAAATATAATTTACAAAACCATAGTTTATTAAAGCACCCATATTGTCAAAAGCAATTTTGTTTTTGTTCCCAATGAAGTACTACCATGAGAAGAACATGAAGACAGACTTAATTTTACCTGTGATTTCTTTAATTTTTTTAATTGTTAGTTTTAATTTTTATTCACTGTGATAACCCTGCCGTGTGGGTTTTTGGTGTTCGTGTGCTTTGAGTCTTTACTGACGGTGTAGAAAGGACAGTGACATCTGTTTGAAAGCCCTCAGCTCAGGTCATTAGACAGTTCCTATCCTTAGCTTACCTGGCTCGGAACCCACACAAAGCCAGCGTGATTGTCATTCCAGTCACACAGGAGGCTTCAGCCATGTCGTTGGTCATTAAACTCAGGATCGGTCTTAATGTGTCTCAGCCAAATCCACTTAGCCCACTCTGCTTAGCTCTGAGACCACCAGCTCATCCCAGCAGACACTTTCTCCTGCTTAGTTCATTGTACGGTCACACGTAATTCATCTTTTGTAGAAACATGAGATAGAATAGAAACATTTTATGTTCATTTGAAATGGCATGACAGTGTACTTTGACTGTGTATTCTGAATGAAAAACTTGTAATCATCACACCACCTCAGTATAGTAGTTCAGCTAAAAGCATATTGAATTATTGTCCTGTTGAAAATGTTGTTGTGTTTGTTTGGTTGGTTGGTTGGTTGGTTGGTTGGTTGGTTGCTTGCTTGCTTGCTTGCTTGCTTGCTTGCTTGCTTGCTTGCTTGTTTGCTTGCTTGGTTGGTTGGTTACCTGGTTGATTGGTTGGTTGCTTGTTTGCTTGCTTGGTTACCTGGTTGGTTGGTTGCTTGTTTGGTTGGTTGGTTTCTTGTTTGGTTGGTTGCTTGCTTGGTCATCTTGCTGTACTTGCACACCTGAATGATTTCCCTCACACGGAACAACTTCAAAGATGACTCCTTCATAAACACAGCCCACATGTTTACATAACAAACCCAAACATCACTCAGGCCTTTTCAGAACTTTTGTTGCAAAGTTGCATTTTAGGAATGGGAATTCCACGCAGTAGCAATTTCACTGTCTCTTCATGAGTGCAGAACCCAAATGTTGCCTTTACCTCCATCCACCAACTCTACTAATTCTTTAAAACAACCCTGATAGACTGTATAATTTTATGTTGTATTGATCTGACTCATTTCCTTTTGAATATGTGAGAAACGGCTTTTGCTTCCCACAACGTACTTCGGATTAGTGATATTAAGGCTATAACTTGGGTTTTACAAACTTTAAAAAAAAATTGTGATGAAAGTCACACGCTGCTTTAAAATCAATTAATATGAAACAATCACGCAGCTTTTATAAGCAGTTTGATGCTTATAAGCTTCAGCACTTATAGTAGAGTTATCATGACATGGAGGAAAAGAAGCAGGAGCCTGAGAAGGTAGTAAAACATCTATAAATAAATCACTGAGTTTAATAATAACTCACTGTAAATCTTACTTAAACATCTATTAAAGTGATAAAAATAGTTTTGGCTCCAGCAGAACAGATGGTAGTTGTTCATCCTACACTCAGGTCGTCTCCTGTTTGCTGTTTTAGCTTCAGGTGGAGCCTTCACCCGAGCCGACCAGTGAGCTCCTTCCACGTCTGTGTCACCTGCTGAAGGGGGAGAACGGCTATGGCTTCAACCTGCACAGCAATAAGAAGAAGAGTGGGCAGTTTGTCCGTTCTGTGGACCCTGGGTCTCCTGCTGAGAGTGCAGACATCAGGCCTGGAGACAGACTTGTAGAGGTACACAAAGTACACACTCATTAAATAAACAAGGTTCCAGTGTTAGAATTAACCCCTTGATGCCTATTGATGCACATTTGCATCAAACCCCCCCCAGCTCAAAAATGCAACCAAAATGCTATCTACTTGAAAGAAAAAATGCAAGTCGAATTTATTTTTTCCACATTTAGAAATCAGTTTAGGCATTAAGGGGTTAACTCTTCATTTTGCTGAGGTGTAACATTTTAGGAAATTAATGGGAAACTCAATGTCACTGCCCCCACATTAACTTCCTGCTCACTGATTTACAAAGTAATTGGATGGAAACACATCCAGGTGATGCAAATTTACAGTAGGAAATGACAGGCTGAAAACAAAAGACATCTTGAATAAAGGTATAAAGGAGGGACCGAGGTCTTTGTCACTTTGGTGGCAAAGGCTTTCGATATATTGTGATATACAGTATTACATTAAGCCAAACAAAAGGTCAGGGATCTAAATGAAATTAGAGTAGAATGACCTGAAAATAAGAATTGTCACGTTTTTCACGTGTCACATGGTTATTTCAGGGGAGACAGTTGTTGCAGCCTGCAACTTCACCACTAGATTTCACACAATAAATATCATATACTTAGCATTTAAGGTCAAATACTGTAGTATTTAAGTAGAGCTGTACATCCTTACACTACTTTCTGTGTCTGCTTATTCTGTCGAACCAGAGATGAAAAGCCAAAAGAATAAGTTTGATACAGCATTTTAATCTACAATAGGGGTTGGGATTTCACCACAACACAAAACGAACCTCTGTCTGCCACAAATCTTTGTATGTAAACTATTAATGCAGTTCACTGAAGTGTTTTTTGTATGATGTAATGTAGTATCATACAGTAAATACCAGTTTTTACCCTTAGAGTGTTTTGAATTTCTTCATTAAATGATCTGAAAATGACTTAAAACCCAGAGGTGTTTCATTTATTTGCCTGTCAGTGTTTTCATATTTCTTATAATACACTACTATTAACATTTTCTGTTGTTTATGACAGTTTCATACATCACTAAACATTTAATATAAAACTAAGTGATTTTATTGAGTTATGTCTTCGTGAAATGCTCTGTGTGTCTGCAAACAATATGTGCAGTA
Organism: Ostorhinchus rueppellii; assembly: GCA_030068375.1. Taxonomy (NCBI): domain Eukaryota; kingdom Metazoa; phylum Chordata; class Actinopteri; order Kurtiformes; family Apogonidae; genus Ostorhinchus; species Ostorhinchus rueppellii. Next base: position 18,770,402 of record JAQQZY010000001.1, read on the forward strand.
TGTGTGCTCACATATCCATCACAGGGTTTGCAGACGTCTGTATGTAACTGCATTGTCTGTTTCTAACTCCATCTGTATGAGGTGCAGTTAAGGTTTGGAGGAAGACTGTGGCGACAGGAAAGGAATTCATGCAAATCAATACATGTTTACCCAAATCACAGATTCTATCTGTTTTTGGTGTGTGAAGCAGCACAGATGGTACCATATCTCCTTTCTTTCTTTCTTTCTTTCTTTCTTTCTTTCTTTCTTTCTTTCTTTCTTTCTTTCTTTCTTTCTTTCTTTCTTTCGATAATAAACTCTTTCTGTATTTTATCTCAGGTGAATGGTGTGAATATAGAAGGACTGAAGCACTCTGAGGTGGTGGCTTTCATTCGAGCAGAAGGGGATGATGTGCACCTCCTAGTGGTGGATCAGGAGACCGATGAGCTCTTCCACAGACTCGGAATCACACCCACAAACCGTCATGTTAAAGGTCAGATACCACATATGCATACACACAAACCCCTCTTTGCACCCTGTGTTAAATATTTCACATTGTTTTTCCTTCACAGAAGTCTACGTGGATGAAGCGGCCACAGAAAGCATCCCACCCACACCATCTCCAACCATTGAACTCACCACCAGAGTTCCACCTATCATAAATGTGGCTTTGACAGATTCATCAATCCCAAACATGTCCCCGAAATCCCGGGCTAATGGGAGTTCAGCGTCCCAGTCCTCGAGAAGCTCCACCACCCAATCCGAGGTCAGCAGCTCCGACATGAGCATCCAGGTGAGGACACACATGTGCACATCAGAGGTGACAAAAGAAATCACATTCTTCACTCAAGCAGAAGTACATATAAATAATAAAAATGTACTGATTCAACTTCATTCATTCATTCATTCAATCATTTTCTGAACTTGCTTTATCCTCACTATAGGGTCACGGGGATGATTCAACTTCTTAAATGAAGTAAAAGTGAATATGTACAGGCCATAAGTAAAATATAGGTCATTGTGGGACATTTCTGTTGGCTTCTTCTTGTTTCTGTTCTAAACTGTGGACCTATAATGAAGATTAAAGCTGCAGGAGCTGAAATGAAGGGGGGGGGGCACTGGAATTGTAAAATACAAACTTAACTTCTGGAGCTCTCTCCTCTCTCAAAAGACTATATATAAATATGGATGAACATGACATCATCTCATGCTTTTATAGGGACGTGAGGCCAAAGACAAAAGACAAAATCTGTGTGGATATTGTCCCATATATATATATATACAGTCTCATGTCCTGTCAGACTTCATAAATGACAATATACTGAAAGGGAATAATAGAATTTCATCCCAATGATACAAAAAACTAAGAAGCTCCACAGCTTTAATGTAAAAATCAGTTTTCAGTGTCAGCCACAGAAGTCAAAAGATTAGTTCTCCGTTTGTCTATTCTGTTTTTTCATCATTTTTGTTTTGTTAGTGTATAGATACATCCTAGGATGCGCTGGGACACATCATCAGGGATGTTGTTACCTGAGATCATCGGGTGTTTCGGGTCTTTCAACATTTGTGGTATATGATATAAACTAATAGCTACACCGCTGGAATCATCTGCGCGATGTGTTATACGTGCAAATTCAATTCAAATTCAAATTCAAAAAGCTTTATTTGTCCCCAAGGGGCAATTCAAGGGACACAGAGCAGCATATCAAGCAAAGAGCAAAGGATGGAAGTAAAAAGTAAGGTAATAAATAAAATAATAATAATAATAATAATAATAATAATAAAAATGTACAAATGCAATAAAAATAAGTATATGTATACAGTTTACAGAACCATAAAATGTGCTTATGAGAATAAAGCGTCAACAGGAAAGCACAATACATAACGAAATATAAAATCTAGAAAAGCACTCGGAGAGCGCAGACCTCCGCCAAGATAGTGTTTATATATATATATATATTTTTTTTTTTTTTTTTTAAGGTAGTGTTAGTACTTTATTTAAGGTAGTGTTTGTACTTTCTCAAGGTAGTGTTTGTACTTTTTTTAAGGTAGTGTTAGTACTTTCCTCCCCTAGATGGCGGTGAATGACCTCATATGCAGATCTGTGCCACCATGCCCTATCTCACAATGATAAAGAATCGTTTAAAAAGTTCCTGGATCCAGACGGTGATTCAAAACACCTCCAAAATGTAATCATCTCTTCCTTGAGCCAGAGTGGACATACCCTGAAAATTTCATCAAATTCCGTCCATAACTTTTTGAGTTATGTTGCTAACAAACAAACTCGGATGGTAACAAACAAACGCACAGTAAAACATAACCTCCTTGGCGGAGGTAATAACTAAGAAGAGAAGGGAGAAAAAAAAGTGTAATATTGCAGAAAAAAAGGGGTAAGAAGGGGTTCATGTGGGTAAGAAATTAATCTTGAAGTGAGGAAGGCAAACAGTTCAGTAACAAGTAATGTACAGAAACCTGAAAAATCTACAGTAGCACAGCGTTTCTACTGCATTTCCTCCCATCTCGGAGATGCTTATCTGTGTGTGAATCTAAGAAACTACTTTTCTCTGTGCGCTGTAGGTCCCCGATGAGGACGACAGGCGTGTGTCAGACCCTTTCATGGATAGCGGCTTGCGTTTGAGTCCTACTGTTGCTGAAGCCAGAAAAAAAGCCCTCGCCAACCGCAACAAGAAGAGAGCGCCCCCTATGGAATGGAGCAAGAAACATGAGATCTTTAGCAACTTCTGAGGCAGTGGAAAAAGGGAGTACACAGAGGAATGTCATGATTATTGATGGGTTATACTTTAAAGGTACAATATGTAACATACGTGATGAAATTTAATGTAATGTATTATTTGTCGTATTTTATTCTAATGTGTTGAGTGATTGCAAGGTACCTTAAAAAAAACAACGCACCTACGTTTTTTCTCAGTAACAGACATGTAGCAAACTCTAGCTGGATTTTCAACATCACTGCTTATTTTTGCGGCAACCCCAGTTACATTTATCTTAGAAATGTTTTCTACTAATTTCGAAAAAGAACCCTCTTCAACCACACACTCCAACACAAACTTCATGTAAGCGCACAAGATCATGTGAATGTTACACATTGTACCTTTAACTCTAAGAAGTACCTCTTTTTTTTAGGTAGACAGGGAAAAAAGGGCAATGCTTTGTGAGAGCATGTGAAGAGGAAAGGAGTAATATTCTCAAATGTTTATTCTGAGTAAAAAATACAACGTAATATATCAAATAGTATTCTTTAGATGCGTTATGAAATGTATTTTGTGGATGTGTCAAAAACCTCACATTTCTGCAAGAAAGAAGGACTTTTAAAGATCATGAGAGACTTTTCACAGATGGATCACAGTGTTGTTCTTGAGTTCTAGTCATTTCAGCGAGCAGTGACTATGCTTATTTCAAGAAAGTTATCAGCGGCATTTCTGCTTTCGGACTGTATTTTCTTTAGAACGTCTCCCCTCTTATAACAACAGTGGATTTTCTTTTTTTGTAAGTAATACTTTTCAGTGTACAGTTTGCTCATCCGAGTTCAGTCTCGCAGTAGTTGCCTGTATATTTGCTTTTCTTAGCCACTTTAAATGTAACATAAAAACACTAAATGTAAATGGAAGAAAAAAATGGGAAGGAAGAAGCTATTATATGAAATGTACGATGTTTGATCACCTCAGTGCTTCCCAAATGTTGGGGTGATTTCTGTGAAAAGAAAATATTTAAAAGATTGACAGCTGACTAGACAGAAAAAAATGACTTAATCTTTTAGAGTAGCTTTAGAACATATTCACCCACAAAATTAAATAAACTATTAAAAAAATGTGTATAAAAATGCCAAGAGAGAATTGCTATTGCCAGTACTTCACTCATGCACACATTTCAGATACTGGTAGTATCTCTGTAGTCATTTTATGCTATGATAAACTTTTTCTTTACTGCGTTTCAGAAACAAATATTGTACTGTTACACCACTGTATCTGCCCACTATACTTTTCATGCTGTGTATGTTTCTGCCCAGTGAAAATGGATTTATGAGATGAGTTTTAAAGCCTCTTCCTTCTTAAGCTGAATGAACTTCTGTTGGATTTGTTAGAAAATGTATCATAATGGAACTGAAATCAGGCCTATTTTTCTTTTTAAGTTGACTTTTGGATTTCTGGACTTTTCTTACAGGATGGCAATGCTGATAATCTTGTAGAATATGGTGCATTATTGTAGATTCATCTTCATAGACTACTAAATTCTCTAAATAAGCTCTACCTTATGTATGTGCAGCAATAAAATGAATCCAAAAGGGTCCTGTAAATTTCAAAACACTGGCCGAGACCATTTTACTTCATGACTGCTTTTGCTTTTTATTTTATAGGTGTTACTTATATACTTTTACTTCTGAATGCAGAGCTTTTACTTGTGGAGTATTTTTAGTGCGGTATAAACACTTCTTACACCACTGGTTATTATTTTCAAGGTAGAAAAAGGGTTACTTTGCCTCTTTGTGTTTATACTTTGATTTATATCATATCATATGGAACGCTTTTCCTCTCTCAGAAAGAGGACAGTACATCTACTGGGACACAGACAAACAAAAGGCTGAATAAGAACATGTACAGAACACAAACAAGAAAAGCCTGCTCACACAAGCTCCTATACATGACACACTGTAGGTCAACATAACAAACACATTATTCAGATGTGATGCATGACTCCAGTGTCCTAAATTTTAAACTCTCCAAACAATGCAAGTCTTCTCACAATGTCTGTATCAGATGCAATGTGCGTAAAGAGCTGTTGTTGTTTTTTTTTTCTTCATAAAACTCATCTAAAGCCATGGATGAATTAGCACTGATGAAGGGATGGAGTGGTAAAAGTAGCCTAAGCTCTGTCCCAAACCCACCCCAAAGCTTCAGGATAAACAAATCCTATCAAGGTAGAGATGAAAAGACGATATGCATTGTAACCGAAGCCTGTAATTATAGGCTGCAGATAAATCAGATATTCAATGTGTGGTGTGTGGGAGATTTCTGACAGAGCTGCAGCTGAACCGCTTTGTTAATCAGGTCCCAGTAGCAATGGAAACGAAAGACATCGACTCAGAAGAGACACTGTTAAAAAATGCGCCTTTGACGTGACTAAACAGGAAATCCCTGTCCCTGGGAAGATGCCGTGAATACACACAAAAAAGTGAAATCTCAGCTGTACCGACAACAAGATCCCTCTGAGCGTGAACATAATGAGGTGGTAACAGATATGGTTGTGTAAGTGTTCGCAAATATTCCGATTTTATCCTCCATGTGCTGTACACTTTAGTGGCCATGCAGATACTTTAAAGGCCTGTGTCTGCCCAAAACCAGCTGCTCTGTTTCCAGTTAATATATCTGCTCAGTTTTACACATTAAGGTTTAAACATCAGGAAATCTTGTGAAAGTGGCCTGGGAACATTGTGAACTCAGTAATATCCCAAGTGATCTCCCACAGAGAACCTGTCAGAGCTCAGTGTGGGGACAAAGGACGTATTTCATAATGTGGATGAAACAGTGCTTGTGTAACAACGTACTGTGTAAAAATGCCACATCCTTGACAAGCCTAATCACTTGATGAAAAATAGCTCATTTTAATTTCATCATGTAAAAACGGCATTTTGTAAAATACAGCCTGGATGCAGTATGGTAGTGAATCCACCCTGCACCTTCAGCACTCAATTCAGGTTTTCTCCCCAAATAAGATTTTTTTGTGTCTATTCATGTATTAAATTATTCCAAACTTTGATTCACTCCTGTGCAGAGTTGAGATAAAGAGCAGACGTGTCAAACATGTGGCCCACCAAAGCTTCCAATCTGGCCCATGGGATGAAGAAGCTGTTGAACTCATTTTAGTTCAGGTTCCACACAAAAACCAATATGATCTCAAATAAAATAAAAAATAACGACTCCATATTTGCTTCTTGGGTTGGAGTGAAAAAAATATGACAGTATGTCTATGAACAATGACAACTTCCAATTTTTATCTTGGTTTTAGTGCAAAAAAATTACATAGTAACAATAGAATGTGAATAACCTGGATAAATATGAACCAAGAAAATTCAGCACAATTTTAACAATTTTCTGCCTGTTATTAAATAGGTGTTTAGTGTCTTTGTAGATCTGATCCATTATGCATGTGTATAAATAGTAAGTTGAGGCATAATATTGCTAAAATTGTACTTATTTTTCTTGAGAAATTTCAGTTTTTTCAGGTTATTCACATCTTTTTTTGTTTGGAACATTTATAAAAGTAAGTATTTTCATAATTTAATGGGGTTTTTTTTGCACTAAAACAGAGAAAAAAAAATTGGAATTGTCATTATTTATAGGTTATGCTATTATTTTACTGGTCCGGCCCACTTGAGATCAAATCGAGCTGAATGTGGCCCCTGAAAGAAAATGAGTTTGACACCCCAGATCTAGAGGAACACAAGTCACATGAATTTTGATTCATGAACAGAACAGAACTGAAAAAATTTGCAATTTGCCCCATTCACAATGTCGTGCAGAAAAAAAAAAACATAATTGGAGTCACATGAGCAGAAAGATGAGATGTGGAGTTCATGGGCCTCTGCAGCTGCTTTGGAGAGTTCTTTGCAGAATGAAGGATACTCTTTTTCATGATAAAAAACCAAAATGGATGCATTCACCTGCACATTTGTTACAGAGGAACCGTGTTACAGTTGGTTCTGCCCTAAACAGCAAAACATTCAGGTTTTTGTCATGTTCTAACAAATACACAACTCAAATCAAAAAATTAACCTGGAAAAACTCAAAGAAAGGTTAGTCCTTTTCAGAGATACCTCCTCAAAAACACAAAAAGTTTGAGGCTATTAAAAATGGAGTTGCTAAAAGTACAACTATTTTCTAATAACCACTGCAATATGTAATAATTTATTTAAAAATGCAGGGAAATGTATTACATGTTGCATGCATGTGGCAGGTGTCATTACATGGTACAGCAAAAATGTAATAAAGCTGTTTTCACGCGATTCTACTTGTGATAAATCACTCTGTCAAGTAATTTGAACATTCATTTCTCTGTATACATGCAATAAGGACACATGGAAAAGAGGAGACAGCGTCTATACCTGTGATTTCAGTCATGTACCTGTACTGTATATCCAAAGTTGTTTTGGTGTTGAACAGATTACACCCAAACAATTTTTCTCACAGACACCAAGTGGCAAATCTAACATCTGGCCTTCAGCAGACAACACAATTTATTTCAAGAATCCACAATGGAGGTGGACTTTCAAACACATGAACTATAAATCATGTAAAAGGCTCAAAGCATTTTATTTCCATTCTCAGCCTTAATTAAAAAAAAAAAGAAAAAAAGGGAACACGACTGGCAAATGTAATCGACACAGAGAAACAAAGGTACCAAAGTCTTTCTGCCAAATTGCAACAAAATCATGCTCTTTATTATACTTTTAAAAAAAAAACTCCTTCTGTTTCCATTTCCTTTCATCGCTCCATTGTTCCCATCTTTTTTTTTTCCAAAAGGTTGTCACACCCTTACCTTCCATTGTGTTAATGAATCTGTCACTGAAGCCGAGTAGCATCCAAAAAATGTACACTGATATGTCCAATACAAAAACTCGCTCATGAAACTAAAAACATCAAGTAAAAAAACAAAACAAAAATCAAAGAAAAGAACAAGCAACTAAAAGCATCATCATGTACAACCAAGAAAGTGTGGAGATCGAACTAGACTGGGGTTCAGATTGTCTCGGATTTGACATGATTCATGATTGATTTACTTTAAATGCTCACAGTCTTGGTCAAATCTAGTGACGACTACGGTTCGTTTCCAAATGTCTACATGCTGCAAAACGCTGGCGGAAAATTAGTGAAAAAATAGAGATCCCTGTAGTCAATTTCACTGGCAAAATCTGATTCCATGACTTATGAAAGCCCTGGCATGCCTGTACTTCCACCTCATAATGATGCACATATTAAATATTGAAATAGCAGCTCATCTCTACTTAAATTTCAGTGGCTATTGCTCTTTGGCAGTGTCCTAGCTCTTTATTTTCTTTACTGTGCTCTCGTCACATTGTGTATTGAGGTGGTGTGTTGGTGCATAAAGGGCAATCGTATTACTCTGGAATACACGTCATGCATACACTGTTGCATACACACATCCACACACACACGCACACACAGTAGAAAGACAAAGCATGCACACAAAGTAGGCTCTGGAGGGGAGCAGGCTGGAACAAAAAACCCTTCAAAAAGAAAATATCTGCACCCCAACTGTACACACATCATATGAACACCATCTAACTATTCAGAACATGCTCATAGGCAGGAGGGACTCATGCACACCAAATTCATGCAGGTTCTCATACATGTACACACTCACGTACACACACTTCCACACACACCTCAGCAATATGGCAAGGTTAGTCATTGTAAAAGTGCGGATTAGTCGCAGTTTCACAAAGTTGTTTTTATTTGCCATTTAGTATTGGGATATTTTTGCCAGTCAAAGACACTTAATTTCACAGTGCAACACAGTATGACAAACAGTGACATTAGGGTCAAGACATATCATATGGGTGAGGTTAAAAAAAAAAAGTCCATACAAAAAAAGTTAAATAAAATAAAATAAAAAGTGCAAAAAAAACCCAACAACTTAACAGTCACTGAAAATAGCATTAATTCAAAAATGTTTTTGCGTTAATTGTGCGAATTTAAGTCCACTATAGAAACAAAAATCATCAGTAGCAGCAAAAAAAAAAAAAAAATTAAAAAAAAAGAAAAAAAAAAAAAGAATATGGACCATTTTTAAAACATTATAAAGATCACAATGACATTGCCAATCACTGTTTTACTTAAGATATCAATATGGCATCAAATGGATATCAGTACGAATGTAGACAGACACATACACACTCATTCTCACACTCCATCTCAAACACATACACAAACAAACACTTGGTCACAGTTAACAGGTGCCAAGGACATTGCGGTGGGAGTCAAGTTTTAGCTCGGTACCATATCAAAAACAATACATATTTCATACTGTTAACACAGAATGCCGAAGTAGGAGGATTTACAAACTGAACATGCACACGCACACACACGCACGCACACACATACACATACGCAAACAAAACCTCAAAGAGACAACTAAGGATGTGATTTTCTTTCCACGAGTTCTCCCCTCTGGTGAGAAAACAAATGTGTTAGCCCTAATCCTCCCTTTCCTAGAGGAATGGTTTCTGTGAAGCCACAAGGAAAAGACACTTGCTCTTTTCTGTTTGTTTGTTTGTTTGTTTGTTTGTTTAAATCTCTCTCTTGAGTTTGTAGAAAATGTGGCAAGAACATGTCTGATAAGATGAACAGCTCTGTGATGTAGCACTCTGGTCAAAAATGAAGATTGGAAACATAGATGCGATAGCGAGATTATCTTACAGTTAGGTAGAATTCAGTGACTACGGATGAAGTGATTCAAATTGAATCCTATTCCCCGGGAAAAAGAAAGATATCACCCAGAAAATGAACAGTTTTAGACACCTGGCTGTCTGTCCCTAACTACATGTAGTAGGTCTCAAAGAAGTCTAAATAATAGTGCCACCCACAGTCAGTTCCATGTACTGCATTGCATGTACAGCATGTGCAAGTGTACAGTATGTGTGAGTCTGTGTATGTTGGTCTGTCTGTCGGTCAAGCTAACGGTTACTCTTAAGTTTAAGAATCCCACTAAAATCTCAACTGTCCCTGTCCTCTCAGCCTTGAAACAGACCTGTCTATAGCTCTTTTTCCCCCTACTTTGTTATCGATTTCCCTCCCTGTCTTTCCCTGAACTTCCTCTGTACTGATCTCTTTCCCTGCCCATCTCTTCCTCTGGTTCCCAACTCGTCTCTTCGCTCTGTCCTTCTCTCTGTCCCTCTATCTGTCCCTACCAGTTAGTTTTTCTGTGTCGGGTCCCTGCCTAGTTAATCTAGAGGTGTCCCCCTGTACCCTCCCTCCCACCCGCCCACCCTCCCTCTATGGACAAACACATAGGGCGTGGGGGCCGTCCGTCAGGGGGAGCGGCCAATAGCGTCCCTCTCCCTCCCTCCCAGATCAGGGCAGTGCAATACACAGATGGATGAGTTTCCCATTCACCCTCCTCCTGCTGGCTCACCTAGAAATGAAGAGGCGACACACAAACATGAACTTTTGTAATGTGATAGGTTTCTTTGATTGTGTTTACATGTACACCAGTATCCCAGTTCTGTGGGTTATCTCCATTTTGGTCATGTTTGGGCAATCATTTTTTAGAGCTGAGCAACAAAAATACATGTTTAATATCTCTTCAGGGTTTATTTTGTTTATGTTCATATAAAAAATGTGCTTTAATATGCTCTGATATATTTTGATGTTGTGCAAACATTTTTTGGGCAGCACAGTGGACTCAAAGCAAGAAAGTCCTGGGTTTGTGTCAACACCAAGACCTTTCTGCGTGGGTTCTTTCCAGGTCTCTACAGGTACTCCGGCTTCCTCCCACTATCCAAAAGCCTGCACTAATACAGTGGTGTCCAATCGTGGTCCTCGAGGGCCACAATCCTGCATGTTTTTGATGCATCCCTGGGAATCATCTAAAACACATGCAGGATACCAGCCCTCGAGGACCAGGATTGGACACCCGTGCGCTTATAGGTTCATTATTCAAGCTAAAATTGCCCATAGATGTGAATATGAGAGCGATTGGTTGTTCGTCTCTACATGTCAGACCTGTGATGAACTGGCGACTTGTCCAGGGTGTATCCCACCTTTGCCCATAGGTAGCTGGGATAGGTTCCGCAAAGATAAAGCGGTTCAGAAGATTCATCTTCTATACCCGCTTTATCCTCACTAGGGTCACGGGGGTCGCATGGAGCCTATCCCAGCTACTTAAGG
>JAQQZY010000001.1:18788688-18815458 GCA_030068375.1 Ostorhinchus rueppellii
ATCATTTGAATCAGGTGTGTTGGAAGAGGGATACATTGAAAACATGCAGGATAGTGGGCCTCGAGGACCAGGGTTGAAGACCCCTGATCTATAGGATACCCCATTTCTGACAATCTGTGAAAATTTCATGAAAATCCGTCCATGACTTTTTGAGTTATCTTGTTAACAGACAGACAAACGCCAGCAAAAACATAACCTCCTTGGCGGAGGTAAAAAAAACAGCTGGAGAAAAACTAAAGGCAATACCTGCATGCTGCTTCTTGTACCCTTTTGTTGCCATCCAGAATGCGTTTGAGCAGCTCGGTCATTAGGGGTTTAAGGTGAGCATCAGGGGGCTGGCTGACCACCCAGTGTGCATAACGGCTCAGGGTCCAGCAGGCAATGGAGCGGACCAGAGCCTTCTTGTCACACAAACACTGGATGAGGTGAGGAATGAGCTCAGGCAAGTACGGTACCATACCTTGCATACAGCCTGGAGAGAGAAAAGAGAATTACGTGTCTTGTATAATAAAAAGAAAAGCAGAGACGGGCACAGTCCCCTTCTACATATATGTGTATGCAGTAAATGAGTTCCTATTGGCAGAGGAATTTCAGTTACCCTACCAGTAAATTACATGTACAGAGGAAGCTGTCAGATGTAGTGAAAAGTTCAGGCAAAAACTACTACCTGCACATTGAGAAGAAAACCGAGAAAAAAAATATCATTACAACTAAAATGTTAATATTCACTGTTCATATTTTTAGTATAAATGAACCTCACAAATATCACTTTTGTCATTTAGGTAAACATACAGTACATAATTCTTACCACTGTCCACCTCGTAATTAAAGCAACTGGGAAAAAAAAGGTGTAGGATCACAGAGCTGTATTCACCACCACTGCCTATGAGAATCCGATAGGACTCAGGAAGTACTCATGTTCACAAGTAATCCAATTCAATCCCATTTTTTGCATTGAATAAAACAATAAAAGGAACTTATATATTTGCCATTGTATGAAACATAAATGTACATATAAACAAGTGAACAGAATATATAATTAGACAAGAACCCTCTCAGAAAACACAATGGTAGCATGGTATATGGTACTATCCATTTATTATTATGTTTTAATTACCCTTAAAGTAATGATAACAAACACGCACTATTAGAAATGAAATCATTTTAAAAGTATGTGCAAGAGGCTGTCTTTTGAACAGACATAAACAGCAATGTATCTTTTTGAAAGAAAGAAATCAGGAGGTGTGAGAGGTCCATAATGACTGAGTCACCAAGGAAAGACACATCCGTGAGCTGATATGATACAAATAATGGAGAAAAGCAAACATAATAGCTGTCACTTTTCATACGATGGTATTCCACTGCAAGTCGGTATAAATCATGTGGAAATGTTAATAGTAAATTTTAGTTGTAAATGCACTGTGGCAGGTCTCACCCTCAGCGATAGCCCCCAGGACTAGGATGCCAGACTCTTTGATGACCCAGTCTGGGTGGAAAAGCAGGCCTTTGAGAAGGGGTAAAAGATGGGGCAGCAGTTCCTCACGAAACACGTTGGCAAGAACATCCAGAGCTGCAGCTGAACACTTTCCTGCAGAAGAATCACATGTTAAAACACAGTGTCTGGCTTTGAACTGTAAAACAGGAACAACATGCCAAGTAAATACAACAGAAACATCCCCTCATTATTAAACATCACTTTAAATGTCAAATAATTATTTCTTCCAGGTTTAAAGGCCGATTCTTTTGTCCTGAGGGAAAGTTGGAGACATCAGATGGTTATTTGTAATTTTTTTTATTGTCTAAACATGACAAACCCACGCCAAAAAATCTAGAGTTAGAACACTGAATTATCATCATTTGTTCATCACTAAATTATGCAAGAAATGATAAGTAAAACAGCAACACAAACATTTCTCTAAACGTTTTACATTGCAGACTCATCGCATTCATTTTTAACTGACAATTACCATCAGATTACCATTTTAGTGAAACTGAAGACACAAAAAAGCCTCACAAAAAGACCTGTATCTATATCTGCAACATCATGGACACAAAGAAACATAATTGTAACCTGATCCAGCAAAATGAGTCAATGATCCAAATTTCAAAATTGAGATTTGGGTATCAATGGAAAGAAGAGGAAATACGCTTTAGAATGATACCTTTGTCAAAGTCATATGTAGGATGGTTTTCAAGATATGAGCATTTAAGGTACGGTCTTCCACCCAGTTTTTAAAATCAAAAACTGTAGAAAATCATGTTTAAAGTTTTTTTTTTCCCGTTTTTCAGTGATATCTTTCAAATCCTGTACATTTAAATGGATAAAGTCTTTATTTTAAAGCTTAATTTTACCAAAGGCATTTGTATACATATAAAAATGGTATTAAACCAGACTGAAGCCCAATATTTAAAAATATATTTATTTAAATACATATTAAAAAGGCACTTCAATTCATTTTTTCCCCTAAAATTTGAAAGGTTAAACAGAGCAGTTACATTTCTAATATATTTCTGCTTGAGAGAGAGAGTGTGTCTATGTCAGGGTATGCGTGCGTGTGTGTGTGTGTGTGTGTGTATCTTTGCGTGTACATGTGTGTGAACTTTTGCTTTCAGGTGGAGCGAGAGAGAGAGATGAGCGAGTGAGTTTGTCTGTGTGAGGACTGTAAGAAAGAACGGGTGAATGAATGAGTGATTTGAGGTTGAGAGGAAGAGAATTTGGACGTTTGTGGGCCATACAATTCGGGCGTGTGTGTGTGTGTCTGCATCTTTTGCATGTACCGGCTCTTGCCTTCGGAGCGAGAGCGAGAGTGAGAGAGAGATATGAGCAAGTCAGTTTTTGTCTTTGTCAGGACTGTAAGAAAGAACGGGTGAATGAATGAGTGATTTGAGGTTGAGAGGAGGAGAATTTGGAAGTTTGTGGGCCATACAATTCGGGCGTGTGTGTGTGTCTGCATCTTTTGCGTGTATCGGCTCTTGCCTTCGGAGCGAGAGCGAGAGTGAGATATGAGCAAGTCAGTTTTTGTCTTTGTCAGGACTGTAAGAGAGAACGGGTGAATGAGAGAGTGATTTGAGGTTGAGAGGAAGAGAATCTGGAAGTTACGCCCATACAATTCGGGCGTGTGTGTCTGCATCTTTTGCGTGTACCGGCTCTTCCATCTCTAGCGCATTTAAGAAAACGTGCAAGTCAACTTTAATAGCCATTTCTGTGCCTTTCCTCAATTATCTGACCTATGAAACTTAAGGATAATGTTTTTGAAAGTCATTTCTTGGAAATTAGCAAAAAAAAAAAAAAAAGATTTTTCCATTGTTTTTGTGCATTATCGCCCTGTAACTAAAAATAGAACGTTGTAACTTACGACTCATTTCGCTAGAGCGGGTCACAATTTTCTGTTTATTCACCTGCTAAAGCTGTGTTTATGCAATACCTTGAGGTACTTTGTAAGAAAATGAATTTGATGTAAGGCCAACGAAAAACATTTTTGGCTTGTAGATCGGGATGTAAACAATGAATCGACTATCAATTATTTGTTGATAAGAATTTGCTCGATGAAATTATCAATTGCCGGTTAATTGCTCTTTTCAGCACCAGGATTTGTGGTGTCAACTGTAGGGAGCACCACTGCCCAAACAAGGCATCTCTGCTGAAATCTCGCTCCATCGTGTCAGATAGTCATGCAAAGTCAGAAATACCCATTTCTTCTAATCTGCCCCCCTTCCGATCCATTTATTTTATTGAATTTCTCTGCAGAATTTATTTAGTTCTCCGACATAAATGTCACTGCCTGCACTATATCCAATGGTACAATAAATCAATCATTAAGGAATACGATATCCTTTTTTCATTAAGTATATAAACAATATTTACCTTTTATGCTTATAGACCCTATGGAAAGACAAATTCAGGTTCACAGGAAAATTGCCATTCATCAATTAATTGTTCATCTATCAATAAGGACAATCAACTAATGATTAATGGAGTCATAGATAATTTGCATCCCTACTGGTAGATGGTCACTGTTTGATGCCACTGACGTTCCAGATGGTGTCCAATAATGGCATTAGAGTGGATGAACGTGTCAGTACTGATGAAAGCCACACCAGAAAACACTACTCAAACTTCACGTTGGAACTTACGAAGGTTCCAGTCAGACAGCGTGTCATCATCATCGTCTTCATCTTCATCGATATCCTCTCCCTCCTCTCCCTCCCCGCCTTCGTGCTGTAGGGTGACAGTGCGGGACTTGTGGAAACGAGGCTTGATGTCTTGCTCACTGTCTGGGATCGTCTCATCCTCCTCGACATCGCCCTGAACATTAGATACGATTACATATAGACTGAATTCCAGTAAACAACAATAATGCGATGAGTTTTTGTATGATGAGATCTGAACACTGGATCTAAGTTGTTTAGCATCATCTTACCTTAAGAAGAATTATATCAATCTCAGAGTATTTCATCCCATTCACTAAAATAGGGATCAGTCTAAAAAAAAAAACAAACAAAAAAAAAACAAAAAACAGATGATATTACCACTTCAATGTTATTAATACAACACTGTTTTCCATTCTTTGCCACTTTGTAAACACTTACTGGACCAAGTGGCCAGACAGGGCTTCTTTACAAATAGGTTGTTCAGCCAGCGTCAGCCAGAATTCACAGGCTTCCAGAGCCACATTCTCATCTGGGTCTTGAGTCCTCTGCAGCATGTACTGGTAAAAGACAAAAAAAAAAAAAGAGATGATGACAAGGAGGAGGTGGAAGGAAAAGGCAAAGTCACACCTTGCACATCCTATCAGTCACACCCTCACCTGGATGATACTGTGCATGTGGGGGATGAGGCGGTCGATGCGGACTTCCAACAGCATGACCAGAGCCCTGCACACATTCTTCCGCACCTCACTGTCTTCATCCCCGGCCAATGCGAACAAACTCTGGAAACGGAAGGAAAAGGATGGTACAAGAATAACCTGTTTAACAGCACGTTACAGCAAAAAAAAAAAAAAAAAAATCCCTGAAACATGTTCATTTTTATAAAATTCATTAGCCTAAAGAAAATGCTGCGGCTCTATCCATAGTAAACAAGGTAACTATAAGTGTGTTTCTATGCAAACGTATTTGTTTTTCCATATTCTCAATGTGTCTAGAAGACCGGGGCGTAGAGTTTAAAAAAATAAATAAATAAAGGTCAAATAAGTGCAATGGAAATTAAATAGTAGGAACAAAAAAATCAGAACAAACACACATGAATGTCACATTAGACAGAGATAGCATCAAAGCACCACCATACTGATAATGACGAAGAGTAGACTCTTAATATTCACAGAACAATACTGGGTGGAAACCTGCATGAAATCCTATTTTCTTTTGCCATTTTTCTGAAAACATTAACATCTGCCATACAGTTGGATGGAAACCTGCCTAAATAAAGTTTTCTTAATATTCATTTAGGAATGCAAAAGGGACAACTTTCTTTTATAATTGACTAAAAATGGTTTATGATACAGATGAGTAAGTAGTTTGCCAAGCAGTTGAAAGCCTTTGCAAGTTGCCATTTCCATCCAGGTCTGTCCAGTCTCAGTATATGGAAAGAGTTTAAAGAGATTTTTAAAAAAGCAATAAAGTTGGGGTTTTTTTACAAAACAGAAGCCATCACTGTATCAACACATAGCTAGAACTAGAATTAATATTAATTTCATTTCACAAATGAATTTTAGAGTTATGGCCAAATATGTGCAATAAGGTCACTATGACCTTGACCTTTGGCTACAAATATGTAATCAGTCCATCCTAAGAATGTGAACAAGGTATTGAAATATCACTTTCATGAGAATGGGATGCACAACCAGATAACTTTATGCCTCTGACCAATACTGTCCCTGGTGCAGAGGGGGGAAAAATGGAGAAATGATATGGATAGTCGAGAGAAAAAAAAAGAAAATTACTTTTTCTCCTGGCCATCTGCCTGTTCTAGTAAATGTATGGAAATTGGCAAGATGTCAAAATTAGACAGCTGCACTATTTTGTAGAATGAGTCACATAATGAGACAGCAGCATTTTGCAGTAAACCAATTATTCATTTTTACATTTAACATAATTTACTTTTCAGAGGACGCTAAATACCCCACAGGTGCCATCAATCTACATCCATTAGACTGTCATGTTTAAATAGGATCATAATGTTCTCTTTGTGCACACTATTTCATGTCTATCAAAACCCAAAGTCATATGTCACTTATTACATGAAAGAATTAATGGTACAAGGTATACAAGGAGAAAACAAACCAATCCATTTAAAAGAATATTCTGTCAAGCTCACCTCAATAAAAGTGTCAATATTATCCATGAGAGCTTGAGCGCGACCAATGATGAACTGGTTCACACACGCTATAGCATGGGACCTGATGGAGAGATACGTAAAATGAGTCAATAATGATACTTTTAAAAGAAGAGTGATAAACCTCCTGTTGAGTCATAGGCGGGGTTTCACTTCACCTAATCTTGGGGCTGCAGTGTTTGAAAAACTGGAGAAACTTGGGGATCATAATATTGAGGGGTCTGTTCAGTGCATCACTGTCCAACAGTTCAGATGAATCCTCACATATCTTCTGTAGAGCTCCAAAAGAGCCCTGAAAGGCAGAAAAGAACATGAAGAAGATAGTGACAAAAGACTAAAAGATAAAGACAACAATCTGAGTACCACAATGTGATATTGCAAAAGTAATTTGAGTTTGCAGTCACATGAGCCTGACCTCGCAGGTGTTATAGTCCTCAGAGTTGAGCAGATTACAAAGCTGCGGCAACAGTTCAGGCCAGGTCTGAAGCTCTCCTTTGGATGCTATAGTTGTGATCAGAATGCCTAGACAGTAAAGAATAAAGATACACTGTTATTATTGGTATGCTCTAAAACTCAGGAGTAACAGATAAATTAACAAATAAGCACAGAAAATCATTTAAAGCATCTTGAAAACGCAGCCCTTACTCCCACACAGCCACATTACCTGCAAAAACCCAACCACCTACATAATAGTCTGACTCACAGTGGCTACAAAATGCAACATTCTCTCTCACCAGCTCCCCTTTTCTCACTCTAACACACACCAATAGTAGCTCTGATCAGCGGCGAAGGGTCTCCAATGTTATTGAGACATTCTCGTTTGATGAAATCTGCCACGTTGGGAGGGAAATTCTGGTAGTGAGCCTTCACATTGTTCTTCAGTATCAGACCGCTGAGAGAGCGAGTGGGTTCATCTTGAGAAGGAAGGAAACAGATAAGACAAAATGAGACTGGATACAGAATTATTTGCAGGGGACAAGCAACGGTAGGAAGTCTACTTGATAGATAAATGTCATTTATGCTCTATTGTTTGGATTCTTGTTACACAACATGCACATACATACCCTCAGATTTCAGGCTCGTGAGGACAAAGATGAGATAGTTATTGAAGTCTGGAAACTGATTTAGCTGTTCCAGTTTCTGTAGGTTTTGTTAAGGAATTCAACCATAGACACATATACAAAAATCCTGCCAATGCAATTACACCCTCACATACCCTGCCCCCCATTTGACATTGCACTGTTTACATCAGTCAATCACAGCAGCACATTTGAAGCAAGATGTGCACTGCCAAGACACCCATTCAGTGTTCACTATCTACCATTCTGACACACAAACCTCACGCTTTTTGTGTCACATGCTCACGATCACAAACATACACACAGAGGTGGGAGGTAGGATACTTCTTGTACAGCCCTCTGTGTTGCTGTGTCTGGAGACTGGGAGTCTTTGAGTAGCTGGAGCACTTGCTGTAGACCCTGTTCATCTGGCTGCCACTCCATCCTACAGGACACGTACACATACGTCAAATACCTCATTCTAAGACATGTCTGTAAGGCACAGTGAATCTTACAACCGCTCACACCTGTTAGCACTCCCTATATTGCTATTAATATACGTGTTAAAGCAATGTAATACTAAGCTACGAAGCAACGGCTACACGTCAGGCAACAACTAACACGTGATAGTTAATTATAAAATAAATTGTAAAATATAATACTACTGTTAATTATCTTGAATCCTATATCTGGATTAAACACACATCGTTGCAAGTCTTTGCCAGTAATAACAATAACACTGCCGTGCAGACGCTCTGTAGCTGCGTAAACGCTTTCAGTGCCACTACGCAGTTACCATTAACTCTGCAGCTGGGGCTGCAAGGATAAGTACAGCAACAAAAAATAGCTATCAATCGAGATCTGAGCAGTCTTTCTTCACATGAGGCCCAGACAGTACGGGCGCAAATGTCTGGTGGGTTCATCCAGCTAGCGACCTAGCCTAGCGTCGCTATGATTCCTCACGCATCAGATCCAAATGGGGAACAGCCACAAAATGCTGTCCTACGTTTACATTCTGGATACCACCTTACATGTTCAAAGCTGGGTTTCTAATCAAAGCAACAAGGACGACGCCAATGGGGCGCATTAATATTCACAGCAGAGTACAGCAGTCGCATATCAACCCCCCGGCAGCTACCAGTAGCACTGCAAGCTAGCATCATCTTGAAAGTACCGCGAAAGGTCCTACCTGGTCACTCCGATGTGGTATATCTATTCTGCTGTAGACAATTATGCACTTATGCTGTGACAACTAACATTAGATCAAATATGAACACAGTCTGTGTAGCTGATTACAAACTTCTGATCTCTGTAGATCTGTGTGGTTGCTATGCTAGCTGGTTGTGACAGAGATTGCATGCCTTGCAATCAAGCCGGGTGATCAGATTGATTACGTTCGGCTTCCGTAGTGGAGAGACTGTTGCTAGGTAGGCTGATTGTATAGATGTCTTAATACTTTTAATCTTATCTAGTCTCTGTGAGTATTTTATGTACTATTATTTCACTTCTGCTTATAATTATTGACAAGTGACAGTTTTTTGTTTTGTTGTGTGCCTTTTGGTGTTGTCTTTTGTTTGTGACCACCAGATGGCGTTAGCTTCATATTCCTGTAGCTCTAACTATTGTATAGTTGATCTGTGAACTAACAGGGCGTGGACACTTTTACATGAACACTAATACACCTTAATACCTCAACAAATTTTACTGCTGTTTAGCTTGTATTTGTTTACACTTATTTAATGACACATCAAATGGTAAATCAGCTTTGGCTTAGAGTGTAAAACAACAAAACTCTGACATTTTTTTCATAACGGTTGTAGAAGTTCAGTGTTGTTTAAACTGGATATCATTTAATTTTAATCTTGTCATATTCTGTACCTAGGCCTGAATCACAGACACTTAGAGAAAAGACATTTCTTTGAATACCAGAAAATTCTGTGTACTCATAGCCCCCACCACTTCCTTTAATGTCGAAATCTTGTCAGAATTGCGATTCTGAAACAAGGCTTTGGAAAAGTGGAAGTGTTCATAACAGAGTGAAATATCAATTCAAAGTCTTCCTTTTTTTATTGTTTTTTAAACCAAGAAGTCAGACGACACAGTATTGTACTAACTGTATTTTTAAAATTTGTGACAATCACAGTGACCACAAAACATTTGCATTCTTTTTTCACTGTCAACACAGATAACAAGTTGAACTGAATGTGAAAGCAGAAATGTTTTTGTTTTTGTTGTTTGTACAAAGAAAAGAAGTATCTAAAAAGAAAGAAACCAGAGCTCTGGACTGTTTAGAAGATGCGATGTTTAGAAAGTAGGTTCAGCATAGAGAGCTTATTTCACTCTTGCTGCAGCCCCACTTGCAGCAGGCATTGGACAGTCCCAGCACCACATCCCGACCTTTCCTATCTCCACTCCGTAGAGCCTCCAGTACCTCCTCTAACATTGTTGAGCGAGCTGAGCGGCTGAATCCAACAGCTGCAGATGGGACATCAATTGCCTGATCTTTCCATATGTCAGATTCAGCAGGATCCTGTTTACCAGCAAGTTGAGGAACAGGATTTGTGTTCCATAGGTCAAAGGTCTCTTCTCCAGGGAGCGCTGATAAAAAATAAAAAATAAAAAAAAAAGAATGACAGGTAATTTTATGGTTTGAGTCTAAGAAAACATAGATTATCATAACAAGGTTACTGGTATAACTTACCTAAATCTCCTACACTTCTCCTCCAGCGAGAACCTCCACAGGTAAAGATGACAGCTCGTATGAACTCTCTTCCACATAACTTCACCCCATAGAAAGAGGGATGGTTATCACTGCACCGCACCCTGTCTACAAGTGCTACTAACAGTCCTAAAGTCAAAAGGGCTGCCTTCCACATGGTGAGAATAAAAATGCTGTAAAGCTCTTATAAACTGGATAAGTTGTTTATGTTGTGGTTTGTGTTTCTCCTTGGACAGCCCAACTTATATAGTCCTCAGAACCTGTGGAAAGGACCTCAGCTCGCCTCCACTCTTAGTCATACCCAGAGATAAGACAGGAGACCTTTAGGGGCAACAATGCTTATGAACTTATCTCAGATTTGTGATTCAGTAGTGAATGATGACAGAAGTGATGTCAACAGGGCCATTCACAATCCAATCACCTGTGACCTTTTGTTGGCCTTTTTGTATCAGGGGTTGTGCCACCACTACAATCTCTATTTCACTATCTGGTCTGACAGGCATAGGACAGAGATCACTATCCATTCATGCCAAGCCCCCACCACTAGTGACATCCACCCCTGAGCACGCACTTAATTATTTCAAATGCCAAATAGCTACTGTGGCGACACAAGTCAGTTATGAACTTCTGTGTGTTGCCTTTGCAATCAATCATATCAGTCTGTGGGGTAGTTTAGGGAGGTACAGATAAGCAGCAATGTCGACAGTTCATGGAACAAAATAAAGTCGACACTCTATTGTTTTTATCTGTCAGCTAGACGTCATATGGTATAAAAAAGTAACATTAGAAGTGGTTAATTTCAAGATATAGTCCCTTTTACATGACAGACAGGGAGCGGTAGCCAATCAGCTATCGGTTATGTCAGTGACATCGCGACCACCTCCCAAGCCGTCCAATCGGCACAGAGGGCAGGGCGGGGCGATGACAAGAGGGTAGCAACAGTTGCCCCGGTGAAGGCAAGGCGCCATAGTCACGGTAGTCCTGGCGACAAGAACCAAGCAACGGGAGTCAACAACAACAACCTAAATCAAAGGGAAAAAAACTTTAACGACAAAAAAAGGACATTTCTGGGATATATAAGAGGTGAAAAAAGTAAAATGTCTTAGAATTATCGTTTAATTTTCTGTACATTTTATACATGTGCTTGTGCGTAATCGTCAGCGTTAATGTGAAATTGGTCGAGCGTATCGATGATGAAAGTGGTTGCTAGCTTCTTTCCAAACGCAGACCGTTGTTATGGCGATGTCAGATCTTTGATAAGAGCACAAGATGGCGGGTGTGTTGTAGTGCCAATCGTACTTTTTGGCTCATTTGTTAAAATGTTTGGATTATATATTTTATAGTTTCGGTTATAATTAAGTGATTCTGAGACGCGATTGGTGGCGTTGTCTTACGTTTATCGATTAAATAACACGAGCAGCTAGCAAGTAGCTTGCTGGCTTTAACGTCATAAGTTAACGTGACTGGCTAGCAGGGGAAGCTATTACTCTCGCTTTCTCAACTCACTTTCAAGCAAGCGCTCCAGTAACATCAAAAAGCACACGTAACTGCCACACAACCACACCGTTTATAAGTCATGTGCGCGGAGATCAGAGAACAGTATGTTTCTTGGGCTTTTAGTGACTTTGAAAAAGTTTTTGGTGTGACATTGAATTCGGCGAGTCACTCCCGTGAACAGTGTGACGGATGATCATCTGATTGTCTTGGTTGCCGTGTTGGTTTATGCAGGAGTGGCATATCTTCACGTGGGATGGCCTGAAGTCTTAACTGACAGTGGAACCAGTGGTTAACCTTTATTCATTTACAAATGATACTGTCGGAGGCTGCATTTGCTTAATTTCTTTAACGTTACTCGGCATGGTGATTCTAAAAGACACACCTTTAATTATTTGATGGATTTCTTTGTTTTTAATATGCGTAATTGCACAGTGTTTCTCGATAGAAGAAGGCAGGAAAAGCCCAAGCTTACTCCTTATTCTCAGGCAAAAGCACTACTTCCTCCTCTGATTTATGTTCAGCACACTCATACACACAAACATATTAATACACATGCAAAAAACGCACTCAGTTTATGTTGCCAGAACATGGACATATTAAATATGTGGACAAAAGTGCCTTTGTACATTTGGAGCATTTTCATTAAATCTCTCTTGTTATCCACAGAGCAAGTGCCTCAAAGCATTGGTTGCCATGGCAACTTCTGGATACTCGGAGGACCTTCAGCCTCAGCAGGCTAACACAGTAACCATAGCAACACCTGCTGCCACCACACCCTCGCCTGCAAAGAGCGCACACTTCCTGTCCGAAATCCCACCGACCTCTCGAACCATTGCATCAGCCAACCAATCAGCCACTGTCTCAAAAACAGGACAGGATGCACTTTGTTCGCAAGCTCCACCCACTCAGGCACAGAGCCAGAAGGCAGTGGTTCTGACCACTCCCACGCAGCACTATGTAACCCCTGAAATCCAGCACTCTGCAGTTCAGAAGAGCAATGGTCAGAGCAGCTCTCCTCAGTACATCATAGTGACGGTTACAGGTGAGAGGTTGAGGAATGACTGGCGCATACTTGCATAATACACACTTTACACACACACACACACACACACACACACACACACACACACAGACACAAAAATAACCATTCTAGTTCACATAACCAGGAGGAAGACATGATTTGGCATGTACTCTGAGCATGCTTCAGTCTCAACTCACTGTCTTGAGTATAAACAGCAGACTGGATCCTGTTAGGTGACAAGGAATTTTTCTGACACTTCGGCTTGTGTAAATTTGTGTCACATGTTAAATACTTGACTCGATTATTATCTCCACCAAAGACATTATGTTTATTGTCACTTTGTCTGTCTGCAGGATTGTGCAAAAACTACCACACCACTTTTTGTGAAAGTTGGTAGATGTGTAGGATTTGGCCAAGGTTGAACCCTTTAAAATCAGATTCTGGGATGTTTGTGAACTTCCCCTTCCATACGTTGGCAGAGGTGTGCACGCTAGTAAGTGTGTTGCTACTTATAAATGTATTCAGTGTTTCAGCTGCCGTATAAAAGACATATGGTGGTATCAAATCATGCTTAATTTACTGACCAGACAATAACTAAGCAATTTACATAATCCTCCAGCTGAGGAGGATATTTACAAAGAAAATTCATCAACAGCTTTAGAATTATTCAAGATTTAAGATCCTTTATTGTCATTCAACATGTGACATGAAGACGGAAATTACGATCAACAGTGAAGTGAAAAAATAGAACCACACATTTGAAATGGATAAACAAGATAGAAAAACAATAAACACAAAGTGCAAGATAGTATAATAATAAATAATGAACATAGAGGTAGAGAAATGACTAGAATACAAACATATGACTGATTGAATATTGCACAGTGATATGATATCCACAGACTGGAGTGAATTCTAGTGCATGTATATATGTTCAAGCCATCTACCTAATGATTTATGTACTACATATTAGCAAAGGTGTTTTATGAGTTCACTATTTCATGGTGTTCCAGTGTCCTTAATGTTTTTCCACAACTAGATAGAAAGAATGAAGACCATCTGAGATCTAAGGCCCACTTAGATTGAAAATCACTGATGAATTTTGCCTCTGTGGTTGGGTGGTGCTTTGATTATGAGGACAGAATAAGCTGATGGACTTGGTTGCTAGGATGCGAAGTCCTAAACATGGGAGCTTGGATGACTGATGGATGTATTGCTCCAATGCATTTGCTGTTTCAGAGAGTTGTTCATATAATGATATTGTCTTATACATACCGAATTAATATATCTCTGGCTTTTGTGTTTTCAGTTGTTGAGTAAATTAGAATTGCTACTATTTATGGTTGCTAATGTGTACCTATTAGATACATAATAAGGTAAAAAAAAAAAAATGTAAAAGTAGAAATAACAATGTTTTTCCATCTCAAAGTTTTTAGTGCTAAAGTAGTGATTTAATATTATATGTGCTAATATACTAGAGCTATAAACTATTGGAAAAAAACAGAAGTGTCCTGGTGTCAATGTGTACGTTTATTTTAAGGCTGTCTATTCGTAGATCGTTGTGTGTGCTAGTGTCAAGTAACACTGTGCACTCTTACCCATGGTTCACAGACCAAGGGCTTGTTTGTGGAATAGCTGTGGTGATTAAAACTTGACATTCCCCCATATTTAGGACATGGATATAAGAAAGAAAGCTGGATTTAGCTTGATCTTGCAATTAATAATCAGTAATCATGAACATGTGGCTTTGCTGTATAGCTACTTTAGACCCACTTTAATGAAAGCAGATCAGATTGATTGATTTAAAGGTTCTGTTTAATACAGTGTAGCAACACATTACATTTGTGCACTGCAACGGACTGCTTGATATGAAAAAACACACTGGATTAGAGAATATCACATAACACCTTTAAAACATGTTTGCTAAAGAAAAACTAGTTATCTGAGATGAGTTTAGCTGGATTTCCCAGTTGACCTTGCTGCAATTTGTACCACAGAAATGCTCCAATTAAAATGTAAATGATATTTAAATCAGTGACTTAACTGGTATTAACTGTTCAATATATAATATGTAGGGATATTTATTTAATTACAGGATATAATTCAGGAAATTGAATATTGTATTCATAATTAGAGTATAATCACATGAAAATGAGTGTTGTGTTTTCATTACCTTTATATTACCTTCATTAGCTTTTTACATCCACAGAGGGAACACGTCATTTTAGATAGAGTCACGCTATAAGGCCACATTTCTGCAGTAGCTCAGAAGAGTCTTCTTCTTTCTTCTTCTTCCTCCTCTTTTTCTTCCTCTTCCTCTTAGAGCACATGGAATCTAGCATTCTACTGCATTGCCATCACCTACTCTGTCTAAATATGGACTACAGCTAATGCTGCTTCACTAAAAAGCCCAAAACAAACACTGGCGCTTATGTGGAACGTGCACATTTTTTGCAGCCATCATCATCGAGTATGGGGGGTATCCAGTTCTTCATCACTAGACATAACTAAATATCACAAAGCCTTTTAGATAAACATATTACAGCTGTTTTCAATTATTCTGTCTAAAGCTTCTGCTCATGTTAGATTTGACTAGAGCTTTGTTGTGTTTATAATAAAGTTGCTCAATTTTATGAAATAATAAGTAAATGTGTAACTTGTCTTACTGTATTAGGTGCTATAAGCTAACTAGAGATCAATCTGTGCAGATGAACCTTGGGTGCATGGTGTGAATTTTCGCTGGCCTCACAATTTAGTCATTCACATGACCATTTCAATTAGTTACTTATGAATGCCAGCACCAGATCCATAGTGTTCTGTTTTAATGTCCATGGCTATTTGTTTAGTATTTAATAGAAACATTCAGGTAATTATTTTGTGCGTCCATAATGACAAGAGCATTCAGTTGATTAGTTTTTGGTGGACAAAGCTCAGCGCCACTATGTTGAGGAAAAAACAAAACACTTAAGAATTCCTAATATGATTGTGATAAAATTTCACTTGTGTGTGATTTATGGTTTCACACATCAGCTCCTCTGTGCCATGCTTATATTCAAAGTATATCGAGTTTCAAAGTCTTCACTAAGTATATTGTTGTGTATGATTTGGACAAACATGGGCATAAACTGCAACTGATATGTGGAGGCGTACACCCATGAGTTACTGGTAATTTGGTAGCTAGTACTTTCAAAAGTCAAACTACAACACCCTATAATGAAAACAGCTAGACCTCTTCAGTTGTGGCATCTGGGTGACCCACCTGAATGGATAAAACAACAAAATATTAGTGCTTCTGCAGTGCATTACATGAAGAGGTGTGAGTATTCACTGGTTGCAGATGTTTAGATTATGATTAAAGGGTATGCAATGCATCTTTGAAACTTTTCACACCCCTTGTTATAGTATGATTAAGTATTGTAGAGGCAGGGAGTGACCCTGAGTAAAATGTTACCTGACTGTTAAACATTAGCTAGAAGAGTGGTGCTCATTTTTAAGCCAAATTAAATGATGTGGTTGTTTTGTAAAACTTTGCAGAGTTTGACTCCAGTAATACCACCCATATGTTTAGTCACCCACCAAAGTTGAAATAAGAGCAGCGCAATCATGCAGCGCAAGACTATAATATTTTCCCATCTGACAGGTACAAAGAAGCAAATATTCTTTATAATATTCTCCAACACCCACTGTCCATCCACCCTCTGTTTTCTCCCTCTATCAATTGTCCCTCATGTAACTCTCATTTCCCTCTTTCATCTGATCTGCATGTTTACAAGATGGAGGGATTTCTCTCTCCATCTGGGGAGATTAGCTGTCCAAGGCTGTCCTTCTGCATGCAATATATAAGGATGAAGGCAGACGTGGAAAGATACACTGACTGTTTTTCCCTTTTGGTCTCTTCAGCTAAACATAAAAAAGAAACATTTAATTGTAGGATGTTCTGCCATGGCTGTTATTATGATTTGGAAGCACTATGTCGTGAGTACTGAACTTGTGGTGATGGTGACTGCTTTTCCGTTCACTTCATTTCATCGACTTTATGGAACTTCTCTCCTACGTCTCCTTTCTCCCATTCCTAGAGGGCTCTGTTCACTCCAATGATAGTCTGTCAGACTCCAGCCCACCCGCCCCAGGTGTGCCTACTCAGGTGGTCCAGCCAGTGCAGACCACCTCACAGGTAAGACATGAATGTATACACAAACCCTTTAATATTTTGACTGACCACAGAGGAGGAAACGACAACAAAAAGGTTGAGCGCTAATATCCATTTACCTGACACTGTGACTCTTCCAGCAGAGGTCAGTGTTGCAAGCAGTGTTACAGGCAGCAAAGAGAATTCAGACAGGCAACATTAACAACCTACAGTCTGTGCACATTAACCAGGAGGTAAACAAACACACTCCCCTGGTCATACTGGCCAAGAAAACAAGAAATAGATTGAAATAGCTTTCCATATGCTTGGCTTTCACGAGTTTACAATTAACAACAGCGAATAAAGAGGGATATAGGACAGGAAATCCTTTGTAGAAATTCTTTCCAGAATTCTCTTTTCTTCCTAACATGTATTGATCTTCATCCGTGTTTCACTCTTTCTCATGGTCATCACTCACTTTCAGTTTCAATTTTCAATCAGAGATGTACCCTAGTGCCATTAGGTGCATGTGTGAAGCATACGTAGTCATTAAAAAAATTATAAATATATGTGCAAGTTATATATAGTATGTTACTGCCAAAATATAGAGAATGGTGGGGTTTTTATGGAATGTTTAAGCCATAACACTATTACATCTGTCACTAACACTTGTTCCTTTTTTTTACTCAGGGATTCTGTGAGTCCTTAAAAAGTCCTTTAATCAGAATTTAAAGGCCATTCATCAAAAGTGATTTTGATAGGTCTTAAAGCTGATTGGATTTAATGCCTGGTGGAATCTTGTTGAACATGTCATATTGTATTGACTATTGAGTATCGGGTATTGTTAGTGTTTTCAGTCAGAAAAACATAAAGATGCTGTGAAACAGCTGCCACAAAATGCCTGACCTTACCAAATGTTATTGTGTATTCACATGAAGAGCATCAGTAAGTCTGGCCCCAGCACAACAGAATATGAAATGGGTTCAATTGAACTTTTTGAAACCTGCAGGATTCCTTTATCTTATCATAACACCAAACCTACTCATCTATGTGTAAATATAGGGTTAAGTGTCTTGTTTGGTTTTTGACCAGGTGGAACATGTGTACTCGGGTCAGGTGCAGTATGTAGATGGAGCAGGAGATGCAACTTTCACCACATCCAACATGTGAGTGGAGAGTTCTTCTGTCTTCATGGACACACACAAATGTTTGGCCTAGCAGCTACAGTTGTGCCATCCCTTCACACACTATTTATCTGCTTCTGTTTACATGCCTTTGTCTATTCAGTCGTTCAAGCAGCTACCCTTTCTCCGATTCGCCTCTCTACTCCCAAACTGCTCCTACGTCCTCCTCCAACTACTACGAGGCCACGTCTAGCTCTGAGTCAGACATCACTGGATCTGTGACCTCGCAGCCAGTTTCTGTGGCAACAGCAGGGGCTAATAGTGGAGGAGCGGCTGCAGGTGGAGCAGGCTATGTCATTCAGGGAAGTTATGTGTTAGGAGGTGGAGGGGGAGGAGTAGCAGCAGCAGCAGCAACAGCAGCAGGTGGAGGCGGAGGTGGACAGAGTTATTCCAGCTCTAACTCTCGTGCCCCTCCTGCTACTGTAAGTTGTCAAGGTCGTTGTTCATTGAGTTTGAAATGTATTTATGACATGGCCTGAAGTTAATTTCCATCACTGTCCATCTCCCTCAGGTGCAGTGGCTGTGTGAGAACTATGAAGGGGCTGAAGGGGTGAGTTTGCCCCGCTGCACCCTCTACTACCACTACCTACTGCACTGCCAGGAACAGAAATTAGAACCTGTTAATGCTGCGTCCTTTGGCAAACTCATCAGGTCTGTCTTCATGGGGTTACGCACCCGAAGATTAGGCACAAGGTATGAAAACATACACACTTAGATTAATTATGTTAGACTATTCTCTCAGTGTATCACCCTAACTATTTGTTGTGTGTGGGTTTCAGAGGGAACTCTAAGTACCACTACTATGGTCTGAGGATCAAATCCGGTTCCCCTTTGCTCAGACTCATGGATGAGCAGCAGCACATGGCAATGAGACAGCAACCTTTTTCACAGAAAAGCAGGTACACGCATACATACTCTATATCCATACTTCTGTGTGTCCCTGTGGGCACATCTGTACTGTCATGTTCTGTCATATTGAACACATATTACACTGTATAATATTCTATACATTTTATCATATATATTGCATCTGTGCATATTGTGAGCCCTATTCACAAGTAGTGCATGAATCAGTGCATATTTGAATATGTCTCCCATAAATCCTTGATTCAACAATACTGTAAACAGATGACAACAACAATGCTGTATCTGCAAATAAATGTACATCCACCTATAACCATATGTACACACAAATGAGAGCCTGACTTGCATGCAACCACATTTAACAGTATATTAAAACCACATTAAAAAGGCTTTAATAAACAATATCGACAAAAGCAGTAGTTAACTAATAAATTTGGGCAAATTCATTGAATAATACAAATACAGCACAACTGTAAGTTCTCTTACTTCATGATTTGGGATGTGGACTGTGACTACTGGGAATATTGCAGTTTTTAATTCAAAGGGTTTTTTTTTCTAATGTATTAGACAGATACATATGTCCAGAGAGAAAAGCAGAGGAGAAAGAGGGTTGAGCTTCTGGATGTTTGTCTAATAACTGCATCGAGTTTATCATCTTGTTCTCAGAACGATGCCTTCATTACTGTTGAGGAAAGTCTCAAAAAAAGGTGCTGGTTTTTTCATCTTCCGTCTGGGACACTATTGTTTCAGCTTTTTGCTTTAGAGGCTGTTTTTCCTCTTTTCCCAAATGTCAGTGCTCTTTCCATGATACATTTCCTTACAGGGAGAATTTGTGTCGTAACAGTTTGCAGAATATAGCCAGATTAGAATTATTTTGTTACACTAAAACACACATTTTGAACAGAACAGAGTTGGAAAGTCCACGTGTTGTATCTCATCGTAAGTTTGTACAGAGTAAGAGCAAACGGGGGCTCTTATTCTATAACGTCAATG
Source organism: Ostorhinchus rueppellii (assembly GCA_030068375.1). Taxonomy (NCBI): domain Eukaryota; kingdom Metazoa; phylum Chordata; class Actinopteri; order Kurtiformes; family Apogonidae; genus Ostorhinchus; species Ostorhinchus rueppellii. The sequence continues at coordinate 18,808,488 of JAQQZY010000001.1, forward strand.
AGTAAAGAAAACCCACTGACTTTATGTGGTGTTAGATGCACCTGGAGGCCCCACTAACCTGTTCCAATTTAATTTCAAGTAAGCATTTAATGTTGCAAAAAAACAAAAAAAAAACGCTAATAAAGAATTTGGAGCATCTTCATCACACATTTGGTTTGGATTGAATTGGGAATGTGGACGTGTGCCTCGTAGTGTCTCTGATATCTGGGTACACTTTCCAACAGGATAAAGCCAGTTCAGAAGACACAGGGGATCACCAATGGGACATCAGGTGGGGCGGGGCAGCAGCAGGCAGCAGCGCTCTGTGATATTTCTGCTCAGGTGCAACAGTATCAACAGTTTCTGGGTAAGCAGCATCTCCACATTGTATGTTACATTAATTTTGCTTCTTATATGATTGAATTTGTGTGAAATTATTCTATTTACAGAGTGGATTTGACCTTGACTGATTTTATTAACAACGCACAGATCCACAGCTGTGCGCAGTAGATTTCTGACTTCATATTTTATAAACATGATTTCAGCCATGTGAATGTCTAAAATAAGTCTTTTCCACTGCCATGTTCCTTATGTTTCTCTCTTTTTCTGTGTAGAGGCATCCCGGCCACTGCCCGACTTTGTGGACATTGATCCACAAGATCAACCTCTGCCATATGGGATCCTTTTAGAACACATCAAGGCCTTCCAGACTCTCTACAGAGAACACTGTGAAGTAGGCATACCTGTGTTAGTTTTTTTCATTGATATTTCCTGTGCTACATATAGTGATAGGTACCGAATTTGGTTCTTTTATTAGTACCGACCAAATTCCATCAGTACCACAGAGACTGATTTACATAAAGTCAAACAGTACCACATTTCAGTACTTCAATGCATCTTCACATTGCGTGTGTTAGGGAGAGGGTGGAGGAGTGTCTGCCTGACGTGACAACGGCATTGGACGTGCCAGAGCGTAATTATGTCAGTGGTGGCTTGATGATAACAACAAGCGTGGCAGATAGAAAGCATTCAAGGGTGTGGCTTCACTTTGCTAAACTTGATGCAGACTGTACTTGTTGCAATATCTGTGATGCTAAATATAAAGCCAGCCACACCTCAAACCTGAGGAAACACTTAGTCAAACATAATATACATCTGAATGCTGAGGAATGTACAATATTCAAAAGCCCCAGAGGAGCACAGGCTGTGACTCCTGCACCAGGTATTGTCACTGCACCTGCAGCAGCTGGCATCTCCTCACCTACAGCCAGCATCAGGCTGTAGCAGCTCCGGTTAGCTCCTTAACAGCAACTGTTCTCCACAGCTGGGAACATGGTCAGTGTGGAGCGGGCTCAGCTACTGCCAGGAAAAGTAGATATGTTGGTGTTTCTGAATAGCTGCTGAACATGTGCAGAACAGTTCATGCTGGAGGGGGTGGTTTGTTTTGGTTTGTAATACTTTAGTTTGAAAAATGTTCTATTTGTTTTTGTAAGTTATTACAGCCTCCCCAACACACACTTTTCTCAAGTTTTATGTTGTTATTTTTCACTTATGATGTTGAGAAATAAATATTCAGAATTCAAAAGTTTTTACTATCATAGACAAAATAACTTTAATCACCACACATACACACAGAAAGTACTGAAAACAGGTGCTGCTGTATACCTGTACCAGTTCCCAGGAACCGAGTATCAGTACTGTATCGGTTTAGATGGGAAAGGTATCCATCCCTAGCTATTTATATAGCCTCTGTTCTAATGGGAAAGAGTAGCAGAACACTGATACCTAATGAAACAATGCAATCAGACCAGGACTGTGAAGATAACACTCTTCTGTGATGTTATGTGACCCCCCCCCCCCAGGCCATTATGGATGTGATGGTCAACCTTCAGTTCACTCTAGTGGAGACACTGTGGAAATCATTCTGGAGGTTCAGCCAGAGCAATGATACGGAATCACTCAATCTGTAAGTACTACAAGAATCCATACAGTAGATTAAAAATACACAGTAGCACATGGCATTTCTTATCCACCACTAAAACCATCATATAACCCGGTCTGTGCTGCACTCCTTCAGGCACAATGAGTCAGAGAAGCGTCTGCCTAAATCATGCCTGGTGGTTCTCTGTAAGTTTGAGCCAGTGCTTCGCTGGACAAGAGAATGTGACAACCTCCTGTACCAGACTCTGGTGGAGATCCTCATCCCTGATGTACTTAGACCCATCCCCAGTAAGTTTCAACTCTCAGGCCTAAACATTTCAGAAGACTACAGACTGAAATATTGATAATATTGGTAATAATTGATAATATGTTTTGTACTTAATTGCAGGTAATAAAGAATTTAATCAAAGCACCAAATCACCAAATCCAAATGTAATAGACTGATACTTTGCAGCACAGGTGTCAAACATGCAGCCCGGGGGCCAAATCTGGCCCGCCGAAGGGTCTAATCCGGCCCCTGGGATGAATGTGTGAAATGCAAAAATTACCCTGAATACATTAACAATCAACGATGTTCAAATCATGTTAGGTCAAATCAATCTAAAGTGGGTCAGACCAGTAAAATATTATCAGAATAAACAATAAATAATGAAAAAGAAATTGTTTTTCTTTGTTTTAGTGTAAAAAGAAAAAAAAAGCAAAATTAGACAGAAGTTTATATTTACTGACTAGCCTTTTACAAAAAATAAGAACAACCTGAAATGTCTGTAGAGAAGACTGTGGAATTTTACCAATATTCTGCCTGTTATTAAATGTTTTTCTATTCTTAGATCCACTGTGAGATGTAAGCTGTAATGCACATCTATAAATGATAAATTATGGTGCAATACTGTTAAAATTGCACTTATTTGTCTTCAGAATTTTCAGGTTGTTCATACTTTTACTCATGTTATGTTCAAATAAAGTTTGTAAATGTAAACATTTTCATGACAGAATTTTACTTTTTTCACTCAAAAACACAGAGGAAACTTTGGATTGTACATAATTTATACATTCTTATCCTATTTTTTCTTTTTTATATTATTTCACTGGTCCGGCCCACTTTATATCGTATTAGGCTGAATATGTCCCCTGAACTAAAATGAGTTTGACACCCCTGCTTTACAGTGTATAAAACTGTAAATAACAATAAAACAAAACAAAATACACAATAATAATAATAATAATAATAATAATAATAATAATAATAATAATAATAATAATAATAATAATAATCCATTAAGTTATCTACTGAAATAGATATATTTTTAAATGTCTTTGCCGATACTGATTATCAGTGATCTGATGTCAATAACTGATACTGAATTGAACTGAATTCCTATATTATCTTTGTATAGTGAAGCACAGTGAAGTTTGGATAAAACTCTCCATATTAAGATTAATAGTTAAAATATTTGCCATAATTTGGGTGATTCCAGTTCAATTCCAACACCAGTCGATGGGGGTGGGACCTTTCAGTGTGGACTTTGCATGTTCTCCTTGTGTCTGCGTGGGTTCTCTCCGGGTACTCCGGCTACCTCCCACCATCCAAACACATGCACTGATAAGTTCATTGGTTAATCTAAATTGCCCATAGGTGTGAATGTGAGAGTGATTGTTTGTCTCTACAGGTACATCTAAAAAAAATTGAAAATCATGGAAAACTACTATATTTTTTGTCACTCAACTGAAAACCCATACATTATATAGACTCATTAGACAAAGACTGAAATATTTCAAGCGTGTTTTCTTGAAATTTTGATGGCTTGTAGATAATGAAACCCCCCTCAAAAACAAAATTCAGTATCTCAGAAAACTACAATATTACATAAGATCAATTAAAAAACAAAAAAAAAAGGATATTTTAAACAGAAATGTCAGGCTTCTGAAATGTATGTTTATTTCTATGTTCTAAATACTTGGTTGAGCCTCCCTTTGCATGAATTACTGCATCAGTGTAGTGTGGCATGGAGGCAGTTAGTTTGTGGCACTGCTCAGATGGAATGGAAGCCCAGGTTGCTTTGATAGTGGCCTCCAGGTCATCTGCATTGTTGGATCTGGGTGTCTCTCATCTTCCTCTGGACAATACCCATAGATTCTCCGTGGGGTTCAGGTCAGGCAAGTTTACCGGCCAATCAAGCACGGTAACACCATGGTCACTGAACCAGCTTTTGGTACCTTCGGCAGTGTGGGCAGGTGCCAGGTCCTGCTGGAAAATGAAATCTGCATCTCCATAAAGCTTGTCAGCAGAGGGAAGCATGAAGTGCTGTAAAATGTCCTGATTGTGGACTTCAGAAAACACAGTGGACCAGCACCAGCAGTTGCCATAGCAGCCCAAATCATCACTGGCTGTGGAAAATCCAAAGTCCTCATTTGAGATCAAAGTAAATTTTGTATGTCATTTGGAAATCAAGGTCCCAGAGTCTGGAGGAAGAGTGGGAAGATACTGAATCCACGTTGCTTGAAGTCCTGTGTAAATTTTCCACAGTCAGTGATGATTTGGGTTGCCATGGCATCATCAGAGGCAGCATCATCACAGCTGAAGAATGTCTTTTAAAATCAATTAACTTCATCAGACATCACATTAAAAGGAACACAGATCATTTAAAAATGTGAAATGGCTCCAGTAATTGATCACGGCTGATAAATCATTCTATTTTTATCTTGTGCTACACAATGTAAGATGTTGTTCTCCTTTTATTCCCCTACTTCTACCACCTCAGGTACCTTAACTCAGGCCATCCGCAACTTTGCCAAGAGTCTAGAAAACTGGTTGACTGGTGCCCTGATGAATATCCCAGAGGAGATGGTTCGCATTAAGGTACGTCATTACATTAATGCAATATCACTGTACATCTGTGTCCACCTTTAATCTGTAGTACTATATGTTATGATAGTTTCCAGTCCATCTGAAACTGGACTCTTGCACCTGCATCTATAAATTATTAGTAGTGATCGACTTTTACTTTTGTTGTTGAGGAGTGACTTGCCTGGAAAAGACTGTGCATTTAAATCGTTCATGTTGTAGATGTAAATCTGTACCTCTGCCTCAAAAGGGAAGGTGTCCTGGTGTGTATTTTTATGTTTTCAGTGCTGTCTTCATCTGACTGTGTGAAGTATAAACCTGGCATCATTGTTCATCCTCTCTCTTTTCTTTTAGGTGGTGTGTGTGGGCTCTTTCTCACAGACGCTGCGCCGCTACACCAGTCTGAACCACTTGGCCCAAGCAGCACGTGCCGTCCTCCAGAACTCAGCCCAGATCAACCAGATGCTCTCAGACCTCAATCGGGTTGATTTTACCAATGTTCAGGTCTGTCAGATACTCTGTGTGTATCTATACTTAATTTGCCTGGCTAATAGAAAGAAAGCCCTCATCAGTATTAATGTCTTCAGTGAGTCCCAGCGGTTCATATGACAGAGCACAGAAGCTGACCAGGCTGCACTGACTTCAGTTTAGGGGTCTTTTTCTGCATGTCATCTCCCTTTCTTTCCTTCTTACCTGTCTAACTCAACTCTCTCTAATTAAGACCAAATATATTTAAAATGCCTTAAATCTTAAAATGTCACGACATCAAAAGTTGGATTTTATGATTTTTTTTTGCATCATTACAATTTAAATCTCAATATATATTTTGTAAATTAGTTTGCACACCAAAACACCAGTAATGAAAGGTAAATAGGCTTTTCTGAGGAGGGGGAGCACTTGTGTAGCCTATGACCAATGGTCATCTGATTTCACCAGCATCTACATTATATTGCCCTCACATAGCCTAAAAATGATGTAAGACTTTTTTGGTGGGTGTGTAAGCTGTGTGATTGAATAGTTATTTGTATGAAAATGTAAATATTCTTCATTTGCTTCGGTTAGCCAGTTTAAATCATGTGGCGTCCAATGTTGAGGTGCATTATTTTCACCCACTATGTTTGAGTGAATCTGATGAAGGTTTTAATATTTCCTCATCTAAATCATGTGGAATGGATTAAAAATAAACATGCCATCCTTTTCGGGCTATAAGCTACACCTGAATACAAGCCACATCTGACTGAAAGCTGTAGGTGACTTCATGTGGTATCTGACTATAAGCTGCAGGTGTCCACGCGTGACATGAGATATTTACACAGAAAGATGGTAAATTATTTAAATATGTATTTATATACCTTCACTGCTTTTTTACAAATACTGCCTGTAACACAGCAGCAACACAGCAGTAAAACAGCTGGTTAAAAAAAACCTGAAAAGTCATTGATCACTGTCTCCATCTTCCTCCTGCACGTTGAAGTCACTGAAGTCCTCTTCTTCAGTATCGCAGTTGAACGGCCTCAGAAAGGCTCCACCACACACCTTCTCAGTCTCTCTCGTTGTCACTCTCAATGTCACTTTCATCTCGAGGCAAAGTTGCCCCTGAGTGTATCCTGTCTTCTTCATTATGCAGCAGTCCAGCCTTTCAAAACCACACTACCCCATGCTGTCAGGATCCACTGGCAGACTTGAGAAAAAGTTGCTCTTCGTATGCGGCCACTTTTGGTGAATGATTTCTGTGTTTTCTATGATGAGGGTGTGTAAATGACTTAAGCTTAAAACTAGCATCTTCCTCGGTGCATCACCTCTTCCACCCGTCTGTCTCACTTTTGCACTTCCTGCTAAGAGCGCCGCCCCCTGGAAGCCGTTAGTCCATAAAAATCTATACTTGAGCCACATCGTTGTATAAGCTGCAGAGTTCAAAGTGAGAAAAAAGTGGCTGCTTATAGTCCAGAAAGTACGATACATTCTAATGAGGGCCTTCCATGTTTTTTGCAGCCACCATAGGTGGGGAGTTTGGGCTGTTCAGATAATTTGCAATCTGCAACTTAACCACGACACGGCACGGTGGTGCAGTGCTTAGCACTCGTGCCTCACAAGAAGAAGGACCCGGGTTCGATTCCCGGATGGGACCTCGGGACCTTTCTGTGTGGAGTTTGCATGTTCTCCCCGTGTCTGCGTGGGTTTTCTCCGGGTACTCCGGTTTCCTCCC
>JAQQZY010000001.1:18856733-18877418 GCA_030068375.1 Ostorhinchus rueppellii
TCGCGCGCAAGGCAGCATGGGTTCTCCCCGGCGAGTGATAGACATTCGTACCGCCCAATCAACGGCTACGGAAACCAGAACTCTCTACGAGAAAATGAATGGGGTCTCCAGACTAAATCTCACTTGTGATTTAGTCTGGCGCTCGCCAGACTACGCCTAAAGCAAAAATACAAAACAATTCCATTAATAATCAAAATAGAACATACAGTTCATAAATAATCCAAAAATCAATCCAACAAAATAAATTAATTAACAAAGGTTATAAACAAAGTAAGCCTTACAAAAATCCCAGTATATGCCATTAATCAATTAAATAGTATACAGTTTCAATGTTGCTTATAAACTCATACCCATGTGCAAATATGATAACAACAACAACAACTACAATACATAATTAATAATAATAATTAATACTAAATAATAATAATAATAATAAACTAATTGGTTTAAGTGGTAGTTACAGACTTTTTACATACATTACAAAGCATGTAGCTACAAATTCCATAATGTAAAGAAAACGAAAACCATGTTTAACAACAAACCTTCACTACCTTTCACTCGGCACCACCAGCTCCTCAGCAGCACAGCGACCCTCCAGGTCTTCCAGGCAAAAGTGTGTCTCATCCCCTTTTTAAAAAGCCAAGACTCCACCCACCCAACCATTACTATCATGATATTATTTTACTTATAAGTAGGGTCCTCCCCTCTTAACACAACTGATATTATTTCAGTGACACAGTATTCAAAACATTTATCAATATTTCCTCTTTCGGCAAAATTAATGTTACAATTCAATTTTTAAAAAAAACAGGGATTATGGTTTGGTCCACCTGCACTCCTCCCTGCTGCAGGTGTGAACAATCAGCAGCAATTAGTCAGCCTGCTGCATTTAAGTGGGTCAAATCTGGCCACGGCCTCTTAGGCCAACATCCACCATCCAGTCCAGACTTACAAAACTGAGCAGCCGGAACAGAGTGTGCACCCTCAGTACCACACTGCCCAGGTGGTCATCGACTGTCCAGTGGAAGTCAGGTGAGGGCAACAGTGGCCATGTGCTCCCCATGGTCACACAAGGAACACCAACCTGTGCACTGCCTGGACTGACTACAAGAAAGTCACACATGGATACTGGAGTGCTAAAAGCTCTATAACTTCAACAGAGAGTTCAACTAAGAGAGTTCATCCAGAACTCAATGAGGCTGTGGAACACGACTCTAGAGGCCAACTCAAAACCAACTGTGCAGATGAGCATCAGATGTGGCATGTATCAAGGAAATGCTCCTTCGCCCCTGCTGCTCTGCATAGGCCTAAACCCCCTCAGCCAGATCATCCCAAAGAGAGTTTCCAAAGTGGTCCCAAAGTGGAACAACCATCAGCCACCTCCTCTACATGGATGACATCAAGCTGAATGCCAAGAATGAGCGTGACATTGACTCCCTGATTCACCTCACTCAGATCTACAGCAAAGACATTGGGATGTCATTCAGACTAGATAAATGTGAGCAGATGCTATCTAGAAGAGGAAAGGTGATAACAACTGAAGGGGTTGATCTACCTGAAGGCAACATTACAGATGTGCAGGACCGTTACAAATACCAGGGAATACCGGAGTTAAACTGTTTGTGCTCATGAGATAATATTTCACACGCACGAGAGTTTCTTCTGCCCATGAGAAATTTTCGCACACATAGGAGATAGTATATCGCGCATAACCCAAAAAGTTTTCCTCTGATGTCCCTTTAGGGGCTCCGTAGAAATGTCATATTTTGGGAATTTTTAGTCAGTGGCCTGAGCGTTGACTGAATGTTTGTCTCAGGGTCTTTTTCCCACAAACTCATCTTTCCAAAATGATATAAACTGTGACGTGTGTTTAAGGTTCAACACATTCATTGGTGTACACATCACTGTACATTTCCGAGTCTGTCTTGTTTTGTTTCTGTTATGTCCGGATACTGGGATGTGAACCCAAATGCAGAGTCAGAGACTGAGGTTAAGGTAAAAACAGAAACACAGTTTATTGGAGACTACAGAACCAAAATCCAGGGGGGTGATCCAAGCGCAGCAGTGGAGGACGGGCCAGGGGTCAATAACCAGGAGGACAGAGTCCAGAGGCACACGGATACTAGTGACAGTACAGGTAGGGGTTAGGCAAAAGCAGAGCTGCATAAACAAGCAAAGGTTAAAATCCAGAAAAATAGTCCAAAACAAACAGCAGTACCAATAAGGAATAGGCAGGCTCACAGGTCCAAAATCACCAAGGCTGTCCAAGTCAGAAGGGGAAGAGACAAACAGGCTCAGAAAACTAGAAACAAAACAGGACTAGAACAGACAGAAATTGCTAGTTGATAACACACAATAGGTAGACGATGAAGTCACACGGGACACAGCAAACACAAGATTTGTATACACACAGGAGGGAGAGATAATCAGACACAGGTGCAGAACATTAGGGTAGGGACAGGTAATCACAGAAGCAGGAAAACAAGGAACAGGAAGTCAAGACACCTGACCTGAACAAGAAGTGAAAAATGCCAAAATAAAACAGGAAGTGAACCGACAACAAACAAACACTAATGTCTGGTAGCAGACATGACAGTTTCCTTCTCTTTGGCTCATTTCATTGGGTTCCCTCAGGTGGTCTGGAGGTGTTTCGTGGTTTCCTGCAGTCTGAGTTCAGTGAGGAGAACCTTGAGTTCTGGCTGGCGTGCGAAGACTACAGGGTTTCTCCTTCAAAGCTGCAGAGGACCAAGGCCGATGGGATCTACAGGCAGTTTATTAACCCTGATGCCCCACAGGAGGTCAGATGAACTAAAAAAAAAAAAACAAATTAAATATCTGCAGGGAAACACCGCAGTTGAATTAGTTTGATATTGATATTGGATATTCAACAAATTCAAAGACACATTTAACTTTTAATACATATCACAGATTGTTTTCAAACAACTTGTGATGTCTTCATATTCATCCAGGGTATATATCACATATTCTACCCAACAACATGATTTGTTTAATCATTTTAACTTTAACTTATCTTAATTTACCTACATACATAACATAAAATTACAACATCAAATTAATATAAATAAATCAAATGTAAAATTACACTACGCTACTTAACATCAAATATTCTAAAATTCAACACAGTGGACTAAACAATCCTCATTTCTTCTTTTTGGTGTACATATTGTTTTGCTTCTGCATAACTCGTGAAACCACCTTTCACCGGAGTCACATTGGATCTACAAAGAAACAAATGATCCATTATTATTGCACTGTACTTCAGTCATGACATAAGTGCAATGACTTGAATTCACAAAAACACATAAAATCAGCTCCTAGTATGATTTTTTCAAAATTACTGTCTTGTGATATATGTATACCCTGGGTGATTATGACGACATCACAAGTTAAATGAGTGTCTTTGAATGTGTCAAATATTCAATATCCAATATCAAACCAATTCAACCGTGGTCAGGGAAATGACAAGGAAAAGATGGGGATGTGATCTTCAGGGGTAAACAGAACACTAAGCACCTGTTTTTTTTGGTTTTTTTTGTCTATAGGTAAACTTGGATGCTGAGACCCGTGAGGGGCTGCTGAGTGTGATGGATTCTCCTTGTGTCGACACATTCAACAAAGCGCAGCAGAGGATCTATAACCTGATGGCTAAGGACTCGTTCCCTCGGTTCCTGCGTTCTCCTCACTGTATGGAGGCCATTCGGGCTTTTTAAACATTTAATAATCAGAGCATATATCCATGAACATATAACATGATTAAATCACAGAGACCTGCTTTAGAAATGACTGCTGATACATCTGAGCTGCTTCACTTTATTTATTGCATTTTATCATTTAACAAACAGCTTGTTTTGTGATGGTTTCTCAGATGCTTGTGTTGCATCTTTGTGTTATCAAATGTGTGCTGCTGTTTGTTTGTAGCTGAATAATCTTTTATTAGAATCATGAAGCTTAATGTTAAAGCAGCGTAATTGTAGAAAAGTACAAATGAAATCCACAAGAATAAATGATAAACACCTTATTAAACAGAATGCAACACTACTATAAAAATGAGGTCAATTTTTACTTAAAAAAAAAAAAATATATATATATATATATATATATATATATAAATAAATAAATAAAATAGAAAAACAAACTGTCTTATTCACTACACAAGATGTACTTTTAAAAATTAATCAAATGGACTTTCAACACTTATTAAAATGTATTACATTTGCTAAATATTTCAGATGGGGATATTTCTACCTTTAACAAATCTCCAAGTAAAATTTGTTAAATTTACTTCAATATTTTTAATTAATTTTCTTCAAGAATTCATAAAAAGACAAAAAAAAACCAACTTTACATTCATTAAAGTGTCAAGACAGTTAAATGTGACAATTAAAATGTGGAAAGTTATAAATTAAATGGAAATTTTGAAAAACTGAAACCAATGACTTTAAAATGAGTAAACTGAATCCATGTTATGTGCTTAATCAATTTAAATTAGCAAGAAAGTAATTAATCATCAGCTCAACTTAATATTTGTTGAATCCACTTTTAGCCTATTTTTAAGTAAATATTGCTTTGATTCATTAAATATTATTTCACTCCAGTCTCAGTTTTTATTGTGTTTGCTGCATGTTCCATCATAATATACACACGTTTTTGTTTTTTTAATGGATGTTTTCCAAATTTGCTTTCATCAAAACGTGATAAATATCTATATTTACATTGAAATCTATCAGCCTTACCTCTAGTCAATGAGCTGGTCTAATAATAACACTGAGCCTTGACACTATCCATGGCCGCTTTCACAGTATTAAAACAACCAGGCGCCGCTTTAGTGAATCCAATTCACCTTGGAAGTTTAGTCAATGACACACACTGAGGTCCTGCTCAAACAAAACACACCCAGACCTGATATGACTTGTGTTCTCTGTCACCTGTGAGTTACAGATTAGATATTTCATCATGCATGAATAAACAATTCACTGAGATGTACAGTTAAAGGATGAATTATTCTTTTATAAGCTGAGAAAAGCCTATTTCTACAAATTTTTTTATGAAACTTAACACTTTTAAATGCCTCTTGGATCAGCTGAAACATTTGTGACAAAAATAGAATCAGGGTTGTTTTTTTGAGCTCATGGAACATTGAGATTTTAGAAATTCATGGTTTACATGACTACACTGCAAACATATGATAAACTTGTAGTCTATAATGAGCTGCTGTAGATTAAACTACCAACAGTTTATGAAGTAGCTCAAAAACACCAACATTAAACATCAGGAAAAATGTACTATACACACAAATACATGTAAATTCAGCATTTTATTTAATAACTATAAGTACTTCCACTTACATTTTTCTGTACATTTACTCATAGGACTGGATATATAGGAAGTGTAGGATCTGAATACTTCTACCAATGTTCATTTAAAATTGTAAACATAAAAATACTCATCTGATCCCTATGTGAAGTAGAGACATACAACAAAAACAATGAGTCTGGTCTTCTCTTACTTTCACCCTGACATTTTATTGTTTTCATGTAATAAAATGATCATTTGCAAACAGATCAATGTATGATCTTGTGTAAATTCTGCTCTCAAGAACGATTTTACCAACATGACATCAAACAAAAAAACAAAAAAAATCAGGAAGTCCATGACTCAGTAAGGTCCTGTTGTGCCCCCTGGTGGAGGTTGACAGCTTCTCTGTGTTTCACATCCTTGGTATCATCTTTCGTGTCCAGTTCTTCATTATAAACTGACAAACATTTAAAATAAGCCTCTGTCCATTAATTGACCTTAATCTGCAAATTCCTGAAGTCAAATTAAACTTGACATTTGTCTTAAATTATGCCGTCCACTTTCATACTCCTTGATTCCATTTTTCAGTCCCACTGTGTGTCTGATCCTATTTAGAGCTGGATCCTGGACGTGATGGGCCCTGGCCACCTTTCCCCTCAGCTCCTTTAACAACACTCAGTGGCTTGTGGAGTGAAGAGCTGGCCTTCTGGGTCACCTCCTGCTCTATCTTGTTCCTGATAGCGACCTCTAGACCCTTCATAAACAGAGGAGACAATAATAATCATGTTTATTAACCCTATACCAGTCGCCCTTTCACTCTTGAATTGCAGGAGGAGTCATACATAGAAGAACCATTTACTGTTGGCATTGTAAAGAGTGTTGTTTTTCATGGTTGGTCTCAAATGAAAGCGGACGGTCTCCGCTTTCAAACGGTATGTGGTTTAAGCATCGTACGTGTTTGTACATGCCGTGAATCATGAATTAAAATCATTTAAAAAATTAATTTATCAGTAAACACTGCCCCCTGGGTCGCTCACGACCCAGTGACTGTTAAAGGTTTTTAATACCCTGTTAAACTCAGTAATGTACCAGTCCATAATGTCCCTTAAATCAGGTTCTTACCTTCTTTAGCTTCTGTTGCTGAACAACCTGAGCCTTCTTGGGTGCAATGATCCTCCCTTTGTAAAGAATAAATTGAAGTAAAGTCAGTAACAGACAACACAGGAAATTAAAATTACATTCCTTTTTCAAAGACAGTATAGTAACTAAGTAAATGGTAGTTTTTTTTGGTTTTTTTAAACTGCTTGTAAATGTTATTTTATCAACGATTTATTACCCTGCTCCTGAAGGGGAGGCAAAGGGTATTGTTTTTGTTTTAATTGTTAGTTAACACTTTAGCAGCAAAACTATTGCTTGAATTCATACCACATTGGGTTTAGAGGCTGTGAATGACCCAGAATAGATTTGATTTTAGGGAAATTAGGTCAAAGTTCAAATCAAAACATTTTTAACACCCCATCCCCCAGTTACTTATAATGACTATATAATGTCTATGGTGTCTATGTCTATGCTGACATCAGCTCACGCATGGACATACTGGCATCAGCTGATTGTTAAATGTGTCTGTTATATGCGTTTTAACAGTGAAATCTTGTTACTGTATGTTGTATTTGCTGCTGCCTATCTTGGCCAGGACTCCCTTGTAAAATTGGTTCTTAATCTCAATGGAATTTTTCCAGGTTAAATAAAATAAAATGAAATGAAAGTAAGTTTAATAAATAAGAATAACCAAAATCTGCCACATGCAAAATGAAATGGCAGTCTTAGTTTTCTTCTTTGTGCTCAGTCTGATGTTTTGACTTCACTAACTTTCAATCTTTAAAAAAAAACTTTTCAAAAATGTCTAAAACATTTTTAAAAATTGAGAAAAAACCATATTAAAGAACATATGTGAAATTTGAAAATAATTGGGTGAATAGTAATAATGAAATCGGTTGGACAAAAATCTCAGATGGACAGAATTCCTGGTATATCTACTTCCTAATTCCCCAGCCCATAATCCAGGAGAGGTCGAATCAGAAAATCAGAGTTCTCACAGTTACGTTTTCTAAGCATTTTCATAATATTTCCAGCATCAATCATAAATTTATATGATGAATCTCAACCTTTAAATACTAGAACAGAGGTGTATTTAAGGTAATAAGTGTGAAAATGAATAGCAACTTTAATATTCTCTACTTGAAATTAACTTTGTACATTCCCTAAATTTCGCTCATTAGTCCTTTAGCTCAAAAAAGATAATATATATATATATATATATATATAAATACATACACACACACACACACAGAAGTCAGTGGATACGTTTTGTTTGCCATAATAGGCTGTTGTGCATCACTTTCCCTTTTTCAAGCTTCATTATAACATAAGTTCATATCACACACTGGAGGCAAACTGTAAACCCTTCTCTGTAGATGTGTTAGAATGTTATGGTTTTAAATCTAAAAAGAAAAAATACCTACATACAAGTGAAACCTCAATCTTTATTTCCTACTAAGCCTGATAAAACTTTTAAAAACAATAACAGCAGAAATGAGGCCAACTAAACCACCATCACAACACACCGGAAGTAAACGGAGGAAGAACATTTGGGAAACACACGAGGTCAGACAGTTGTTTTGGTGTTGTTCATTACCTTCATCTCTCGCATTTTTCTAAACTGAAGGTTTACTTTGGCGAGTAGCTGGTTTTACAGCTAAACAAACGAATGCGAATCAAAGAATTTCCCTCCTATTTATACTGAGATCAACAAAATTAAGTCCAGTTGAAAGTGTGTTTCACTGATGATCCCGCGCTGATCACGATGTCAATAGATTTCACTGAAAATACGCGTCGAATCCTTTTTAATAACGTCCGAATAAAGTAATATTTCGCTCGTACCTCCTTTCTTAGGTCCTTTCTGCTTGTTTGATTGATGTTTCTTATTCGCTCCAGGCCGCTGGGCTTTAAACTTCTGAGAACCTTGTGCCATGTTTGCGAACCGGAAACACAAAGGACAGTCTTCTTCTTCTTCGTTGGTGTCTACAAGAGTCTCACAACCTACTATATTACTTTACCGCCATCTGTTGGTTTCAAGTTGAAACGTCACCTGTGAGAACAATTTTGCTTTAATTAAAAATCTAATATATTGACCAGAAATATGCATGGTAAAACATAGAGATTGATCAAAAATTATAATATATGTGTTTCCACAATTAAACTCTTACAAATATAGGGGTGTTAGAATAAAGCTAATGTCACACCTTCCACTGTATTTTAGTGAAAAAAAAAAAAAGTACATCCATTTGAGGATTTACTCTTCACTTGCTGCCTAATATATACAACCCAGTGAAAGGTACCGTTGTAATGAAATAGTATTACTACTTCTGTCAGTGGTCAGAATGTTGATCCGTGTTGTTGTAGTTAAGCTTGAATTCAACTAGATGCTTGCCTCTTGCCAGGTCAGTGGACTTGTGTCTAGGTGTAAAAGCAGTAAATATGTCCCATTCAGCTCATATGTGGAATCTGTGTGTCAGTGTTTGTGGACTGACATCACCACAGACTTTCTGTAGACCTGTATTCAGATGAGAAGCCTCCCACAGTCGGTGTCAGTCCTGTTAAAGCATTGCTTCAATAGGCTCCTACACTGCCCGGCCAAAAAAAAAAAGTTGCATATGCAATATTGCACTGCACCACCTTTGGTTTGGATAGTTATTTTGTCTGGAAGATGAAGATTAAGTATAAATGACTAGAGGAACAATAGTGGCCCCTGGTGAAGCCACGAGTTCTTGTTTTGCAATAGTGAGAGTGGCTCGTGTCGATGCCCGAGCCCCAATAATAAATATGACAAACAATAGCCCCCTGTGCCTTGCATTACATGCAAGCACACAGGGAACTATATCTGTGATTTATTTTTATTTATATTACTCAGAACATAAATCAACATCATGGGACAAGACTGGTACAACGTAACAGACTGGAGGGCACACATTAACAAAAACTGTACTTTATTTCAAAATGTAGCTCTTATTTTACCTCCACCAGATTTAACACATGACACAAAAACAACTAATTTCACTGCGGTTTTATTTATTTTTTTTACTGTATTGATGTGAAAGAGAAATCTCTTAATTCATGACTGCACTTTACAGCGTTATATTCATATACATATATATTTAAAAAATCCAGTTTTGAACTATTTCCACATGTTACAAAATAAACCCAGATCAAGTGATTATCAATAACAACAATAACATACTTGCACTTAAAGAGGCCATCTGAACAACACTCCTTCTACGGTAACCGCAGGCTGGACTAATCCTTACACAAGCACCTGCTTCGATTCACAAGATTCAGCAAAACATGAGGCGAGCAGCTATGAATTTTGGCACCTGATTATTAGACATGGACTTTTAAAGAGGGGACTTTTTTTTTGTTTTCCCTTTTTTAAACACATTGCTGCTAGAACTAAAACTAGCAGCAACCCCACACCACATTCCAGTTTGACACATTAAAAGCAACAATGCATATTATTTTGTCACTTTGAGATCAAGATACAATCATTGGCAAGTTGTGGAAAATTGAAGCCCAGATTTTCTTCTTCATAGAGTCAGATCTGCTCTGCTGCAGCCTCGGCACCTTCAGTGCTTGTGTTCATGCATTTCAGTGTTGGAGTCTGTGTAGGCAGACGCAGAGGTAGTGTGTATGGTTGAGGAGGCCTCCCCAGTGTGCTGTAATCATGGCCTAGTCACAAGGAATCACAAATGTCATGAAATAAAACAACAAACCACAGCCAAACAATTATACTCATGATGTACAGACAAAACTCAACAAAACTTCGTACTTCTTGGGTTCAAAACAAATTGATGTGCGGCGGGTCTGACGGCCACAAAGTTTGCTACATATGTCTGGAATACTTTCTAAATTTTCCCCCAAACACTGGATGGTTTTTAACTGTACAAAAAACAAAAACTGAAACACACAAGTGTCGTTCAGGCCGGTGTGTGACCCAACAGCATCGTTGTGAGTTGAGGTTTAATAAGAGAAAAGATGTGAAGTGCAGAAATGAGCAAAGTGAAGAAGCTTATTTTACAGTATTTTAAAAATATGAATGACACTATGGATATAGTTTTTTTTTTTTTTCCCCCTTTCGACTTGGTATTTTCTGGACCGCTGTGGTCCCATTGATTATAAATGTTGGTGTGTATTTGTGTTTAGATAAATGAAGTGAAACGTGAAATCCACACAGGAGCTTTGTGAGGTCAAGAGGTCGTCTGTCGCTGTGTGTGGCCTGACCTTTGACTTTTGTGTCATCAATCTCTGCAGCACAATATTGATTTCTTAAAAGGTTGGCGACAAACTGCTGCTTATACTTAATACATGACAGAACTGGCGTGGCTCCAACCGACAGCTGAAGAGGAAGGAGAGTTTCCAGGAGTTTTACTGTCTGCTCTATTTGTTTGAATCAGAGGACGATGGTAGTCAACCAGCGAGGATGAAGGTCAGACTGGATTAAAACCTGCATCTGAGTAATGAGCAGGGATTTGTCCAAACACATTCTGGTCAGAGCACAAAGGCAAGAAGTGAAGCCTTTTCTGAGGAGGTGATCACGGCCCGAAACAACAAAGTTCATCTGGGCTGAATGTTACATTCTCATGTGTTTTCAGTTTTGATTGACAGATAGTGCAGACACAGCTGTCTGAAAAACCATCCCATCACCATTAAAGGAATAATTCATCCACGACAACAAGCATTCATATAAAGTGTTGGTGCTTTTCTATCCTGTAGTACCTATTCAACTCCCTTTTGGTTCAGGGTATTTGTTTTTCACTGCACATGTAGTCCACACTCATTAATTATGTTGACGTGTGCACCGATATTCCACAATATTCTCAAAGTTTTTGTTAACAGTATATTCCAAATGACCCCAAATAAGATGCAGATATTACTTCAGTTTTAGGATGATTCTTTCAACATGTACACGTCAAACCTGGGGTTTTTACAGCATTTTGTGGCACATCTTCCAGTTTATGGTCAGCTAAATTAATACTAAAGATCATCTCTATTAGAGATGGATGATCCAAAGAATACACCATTTCTGGTTGCAAGAAGAAAAACACCCACATTTAAACATCATGAAAGAGTTTTTTGGTGTGCAAACATATCTTTGAATATAAATACATGTAATATAGGCAACAGTGAGTGGAGCGCAGTAGCCTAACTGTTAAAACATGATGCAGTGATGGTGATAAGACAATGTTTTTATGTTTGAAATCTCACATTTTGATGCCAAAAAAAAAAAGCACTGTATACTATTCACAACTTTATCCCCATAGAAAATAAAAAAAAGAACACTGGTTGAGCAAATACTATCCAGTGGAAAACTGAATTATGTGGCTTTAAAACACAAAACTGCAGCTTTTTCTTCTCTTTTTTGAAGACTGTAGGAAATACAATTGATCTCAAGCCCTGTTTGCATATTCTGAACATTGTTGAAAGGATTCCTCTTCTGAAGTTGCATCAGATTTTGTGAATTGTTCCTTTAATGATGGTTCTTCTAAACATCTGCACTCAGCGTCAAGCAGAAGCTGCTGACAATGAAGTCCCACTTAAAAACAAAACGAAAGCTCATCCTGTGCAGTGCGTAACACTGAAATATGTATGGTTACACATATATATTTATATACACACGTGTATATAGCAGACTTTGAGAATATATGTGTGGCATGATATAGTAAAATTGGTGAGTCAGAGTGAGGTATAAATGTAAATATGTCAAAGGCTTCAGTTGACTATCAAGGACCAATCAGACTTCACGTTCAAAATGGTGTCACACGGGGTCAAAAGTGTGAATGAAATACCAATTTTTTATTTTTTTATACATTTTTGGTTGTCAAAATCAAAGATCTATACATTTCAGCTTATTCTTCTACAAAAGATTCTACAAAGAAAACAAAAATTAAATGTTAATATAACATTTCCAATGTCAGATTGAAATTTAAATAACCGCATATTTGGTTAAATTAGCAGTATCATCTTCTAGCAGGCGTTAGTTCTCTACATATATACACTCTACCAGCAAAGTTATGTGTATTTACAGGTGGATAGCAGCTTTTTTTTGTTTTTTTTTAAGAAACTATGGCCGATTACTACTTTTAAGCTGAAAAATCAGTCATGCCACTTTTGCAAGTTTTTATCTGTTGATGCCCTGAAAATTTACCTCCAAATGACTTGTAAAATCTTTTGCCAAATAGATATTTATTGTCAGAGAAGCCATTTAGAATGAGAAAGGGGTGAAGACAGAACAAAAGACATGATGGGAAAACAAGAAAAAACAAAAAGGGAGAGTCTTTCTGACTTCCTGCAATGTGTTCATGTGTATTTGTGTGAGTGAAAGTGATGTTTATTTATTTTTTTTATTTTTTATTTTTTAATGTGCACCACCATTATGTAACAGTGACTGTGGATCCACAGAAATTAAACAACCACATCCATGACAGTGTGTGATCTGTGATGAAATGTGTGTCTCTGAGTGTCATGATGAAGTGCAGTGGTGCACGTTGACCAGCAGGAGGCGCTGAGTGGCTCTAGAGGGCAGTGAGGCGGCCCGTGAGTGCTGCCTGCAGCTCTGAGGGCAGGAACACCCCGAGCTCTGTGATGATGCCTCCTGTGATGAGCTGGTGAGGGGTCACGTCAAACGCTGGGTTCCACACCTCGATACCTGCAGAAACATCACAAGTCAGTGAAGGGGTACGTCTACATCGTTCAGAGATTTCTGGAACATTTTTTGCTTTGGTTACTGAAGATATAATGTTCATGTGAATCACTCAATGCAACTTAAATAGGAAAATGACAACATTTTATTTGTTTTTCTTCCTTTTCTTGCTTGACTGAATCTCCACTTGATTAAGACATGGTTACGAGTTCTGACCAAATTACACCAACAGCAAATACTCAGTTTCTCTCAATGAAAATAAACTGATGGTGTTCTCAGGCAGAACCACACATACAGAATGAAGCACTTATAATAATGTTGAAACACCTTATGCAATATTTCATTACAGTTTACAAAGCATTAAAACTTAAAGCTACAGTGTATGAGGTATTGGCACAACCTGGTGAAAAAGACATAATTACCTTCCAAAATATTTTAATTAATGTGCTGGAGATCCCCCCCCCCCTTCATATATTATGAAGGTTTAAAGTTATTATGTAATGTTATTATCTTTGCCAAGTTACCATTTGTTGATCCATGTTCCGACTAAACTGACACTTCTGACCATGTTTGAACAATTCTGAACAGATCTTTCGTTGCAGCTACTGACAATGCAAACTGTACAAAAAACAGGTGAAAAAAAGAGATAAGACAGCTAATCTAGTACAACTATAATGTAAACAATCAGCTGACGCAACAGGTAAAGAGACGCTATAAGACAATGTTATTTGGACCATGTTACTGGAAAACTGTATATTCAGTAACATAGATGTGTGTAAATAATGAGCTTTTACTTAATCCAGTGTGTGTTACAGTCTGTGGACTGACTCGTCGGTGGTTTTTAGACCCGACTGTGTTCTGATATGATACTTCCATTGCTGTTGAGAGTTTGGAAAAAAATCAATCATAAGAATTTACAAATGAATTCCTTACACAGATGAGGACTGTAGTTTTTTACTAATGTTGCCAAGACAGGCCTTAAATGGGGAGTTTTATTGCGACTATTTTCAGCCGTAACGTAACACAGTTGGTTTGTTAAATATTTCCGGTGGCAGGAGTCTTTTCTTAGTATGCAGTGACCCCAAGAAAAACACAATAACTGCAGCCTTTTGCTTTTCACTTAAAAAAAAAAAAAAGACACAAAGTGGAGATGAGATGAGCGTGAAAGGAGAGTTATGAAGAGAGACGTAATGCAGAAGCACACGTCGTCCTCTCCAGGGGCCGCTGTGCTCATTAAACAAGTGCTCTGTAATTACTGTGATGTCACAGAGCAGCTTCTCTGTGGCAGCACAATTAGAGACTCAGCACCTCAAACTCACCTACATCACATCAGTCTGCTTCAAATGTCCAGCTCTAAATTGCACTCCCGACTACTCAGCAAGCCTCCACTGTGAAATCTGAAAATTGCTGGAGCGTTGTACTTTTCTGTGCACGGTAAAACACTGTAATTCTGCAGCCTAAAAAAAAAATGTCAGTGTCTTTAACCTTTAAGAAAATGTAGTGTTCAACTTTACGGCTCTGATTATAAACCCTCAAACTCCCAAAGCTTCATTTCATCTCTGCTCTTTTCCCATCATGTTTCCAATCAAACTGTCTCTTATGAGTCCACTTCCACTCAGACGCAGCTCTTCTTTATGTTCCATCGCTCATCCTCGAGTGAGTTTAAAACTGTTAAGATGCTCACCTTAAGTCTCAATTTAAGAGACGGACCAACGCACATTTACAAGCAGGTTATGTGTAAGTTTGAGGAAGCTGAATTTGTGACTTGAGACATTTTTCAAGGTGTGTTTGGCCAATTTAAGACCTTACATTCACAAAACTAATGGTACAACAGGCCTCAGTTACTGTTGTAATCCAGCTAACGTTCCATTTCTCCACGACTGATGTTTCTGCTGCTGATGTTCAAGCTGCTAAAGCTCATAATTGAATCCCTCCACCCATTAATGACTGTTGGTGGTTTCACTCATTCCAATCTCCATTAAATGCTTAACACTAATTACACAAATTCTTTGCAAATATTTCCAAAGCAAATATATTAATATCATTAGTTGTGTCTGGAATTTTTAAAAACCTTTTAGTGGCAGATTTAAGGATTAGTTATGAATTTTACAGTTCATCAAAGGATACGGATAATGTGTGGGACAATCCCATTAAAGATTTTTTAAGATCTCGTTAAGGATCCGCAGGCATCCTGTTCAAGTGTGACCTGAAAATATAAAGTCACCACTGGTCAAACACTGAAGTCACAGAGGTTTCAGAATCATCCAGCGTCCTGCAGTTAAAGGTTTTAGAAATCAGCATTTGTAAAATTTGTTGTTTTCTTAAAAAAAAAAAAAAAAAAAAAAGTACATTGAACATTTTTGTGGAAAAACCATATCGGGACAAACAAATTGATTTGTTTGTCCCATATCGATCATTTTTACCTTGTCTTTTAACATGACTGGACACAACATCCCTCCCTGACCCAGAAAAGGCTCAAAGTGATAAAATGAACAAACTCAAACATTTCAAATAGAAAATCACACTTCATATCTCTGTCACTTAGATGTATGATGTACATGTAATGTCCCCAAGTCTGAGCTCTCACAGCTTTGGATGGACGTTGTTGAAGCAGGTCACACTCATCCATCTCCCTCCATACTGTAGCTGTCAGTCGCGTACTGAACTAAATCTCAGAGTTTTCAGCTTCAAACCAGATATACAGTCAGACGCAGCTTTCATTTTGCAGCTGCTTGAAACATCGTAGACAGCTGATTTGTAAAAGTTAAACCACCAGGTCTTTGCTGTAAAAACAGGACCTACTGCTAAACACCACAAGCACAAATATCCAGAAATATCTAGGGACTTTTTTAAAGTTTGTTTCCAAGTTTGATTCAATAATAAAAAGTCAAAATGTGGCATTCTGAGAATTAATGATAGAATGGGGTTTACTCAAAAGGAATGCTTGTCTCAGAGCTACCAGATCTACTTCAAAACACTCTGCTTTGTAATGTATTCAATTTACAGGTTATTTCTAGTGGAAAATTAATAAATCTAGTATATAACTGCATGTAAAGCAATCAGGGATGTAACGATTACCGGTGTAACAATAAACTATAACCGCAGTTAGTATTACCGTTTAAATTCTAATTATCTTGAAATCCATGTTTGATTACCGCACATTGGAAATGAATGGTGATACTGCGCATTTCCAGAAGAAGCAGCAGCGCTCCAGGCACACATGCACAGTTTGCAATGTTTGGCCTCTGAAAACATAGCTGAGGGCACCTGCATGGACAGCGTTATGGAGGTTCAAGGATAGTAGCACGGACCCGGTCTGAACATACAGACGCAGCCTGAGTGCAGAGAGGGCGAGAGAGAGAGAGAGGGCGAGAGAGAGAGAGAGGGCGAGAGAGAGAGAGAGGGCGAGAGAGAGAGAGGGCGAGAGAGAGAGAGGGCGAGAGAGAGAGAGGGCGAGAGAGACCTGATCCGTGCTCACGTTAACTCCCCCTCACTGCTTCAGATCCTCACCCGACAGAGAAACCGTCTCAGTACAGATAATAGGGATAAACTCATGCCAGTTGAAATGGGGCCCAAATGAGTGAGCTTCAACTGTACAAAGTCATCTAATATGTGGTAAAACCAAAGGAGCGGAGGCTTTATGAACTGCAGGCCTCCAGAGTCACTGGAGTGTCTGGTCTGTCACTCACCAGGAGTGTCACCACTGACCAGTCTGATCACCCTGACATGTTTTAAAATCCTCATTCTTTAAAAATATTCACATTTGTTCATTAAACAGTTCAGGAAAATAGGATTGTGTTTCACTTTGCTTGTGTGGGTACAATAGTGTATATGTGAATGATCTGATCTGCAAAATGGTCAAACAAACTCCACGATGGCCTGTCCAACTACTTTTCTTCCCTACTCAAAAAAAAACCAAAACCCAAGAACAAAAAAACCCCACTCAGGAATCAGAATTGTTAACAAATTGGATTGGTAAACTGAATCAACAATGGCACAGATATTGATCAAATCCTATCAATTCCCACACCTACTGCAGATACCCCTTATGTCCATAAGGTGCCATGTTTAATGCCCATTTGTATGTTTGCATGTTAATATTTGAATGTTTCTGCCAACAGAAAGTATATTGGGCGTGTCATTTTATTTGATTTTTTTCAAACTATTACTTGGTAAAATTATTTCAGTGTGTTTATAAGTACTTTGTGAGCACATAACACTGTGATATTAATGATAACCATGAGAATTTCTCACATTCACAGTGATATGAAATTTCCATATCATTACACCTCTAAAAACCTACAAATGTTCCAACACTATCATATACACTGAAAACATCAGCTAACCAACACATGACATTTGTTTTCCAGTTCATCTGATTAAAGTATGTACGATTTAGCACATTCACTGATTTTCAGTCATTTCTTACTGGTTCTCATCTCACCTCATCATATTCTGACATTCTGGTTAAAGACCTCTTGGCTTAAAGGAGACTGGCAAAGTGACTCATAAAATCACAGTTATGCATTGGCCTTGGCAATGAATAACATAACGTGACTTATACGGATGGACAGATGGACGGATGACGACTTGATGACAATACCCCTTCACTTCTCAAAATCATTTCTGAATATTCTAGAGAAGAATTTTTTCATCCTTTTTTTTTAATCTGGACTCCCTATGAAATGCTGTAATGCATCAGTAGCACTAGTTCTCCAGCTTACTTAGTTTATCTGCTACAGCAAGGCTGTGTTGGGGTATTCAGTAACACACGCAGCACAAATAGGAGCCAAAATGAATGTTGTGTTGCAGACTGAGAAGAATCACGTTGGTCCTGGGGTGGACCAGTGTCCTCTGGCTCTGAGTTGGATTCGGGTTCTGGTAAAGTCCTACAGAACCAACCCACCCATCCATCCATCCATCCATCTTCTGAACCTGCTTTATCCTCACTAGGGTCATGGGGGTCGCTTGGAGCCTATTGCAGCTACTTAAGGGTGAAGGTGGGGTACACCCTGGACATGTCACCAGTTCATTGCAGGGCTGATATATAGAGACAAACAAACACTCACATTCACACCCATGGGCAATTCAGAGTAGCCAGTTAACCAATCAGTGCATGTCTTTGGATGGTACCTGGACAGAACCCACACAGACACTGGGAGAACATGCAAACTCCACACAGAAACGTCCCAGTGTTGGAAGCAAACCCAGGACCTTCTTGCTGTGAGGGACTAGTGCTATCCACTGCCCTGTCCTACAGAACCACTAGACGAAGAATCCATTTTTCAACTTGCATATTAAAGCGTCTTCAGCAGACACACCCCAGCACTTCATAACAAGAATACAGATTGTTTTTTTTTCAGTTTTAAATTATTATTTTATATAGTCGTCTGAGCGGTTACTAGAACATTTTTCTGTGGTGTTGCAAATCTACATGTTTGTTACCACTTTAAATAGAATAAAGAGACAGTGATTGTTACAGGAAGTGACAACGGGCTGGTTACGTAATTGGAAAGGGATTCGTTTTACTATCCCACCCCATTTTCTATCTGTATTCCCAGTTCTGTTGTTTTTAATTGTTTTTACAGCTAAAGAACCAGATACTTGCCTTGAGGGTTAGTCGAAAAGCAAAGCTAAATGAATATGATAACAATATGACATCAGTATTATACAGCTTTGGAAATAATTATGACTTCACCTGTGGGTTCTTACAGAAATTCAATACAGCTGCCCACATCACAGACCTCCGTTAGCGTCTAGTTTGGATTTAAACATCAGATGCTAATGTTGGTGCCATTGATTTAAACATTTCATGGTTATTTTCTGATCCTTCATAGATTCATTAGATCCTCATGTTTGCACACAAGGAGATCCTAATGGTTTTACAGGCACATTTATGACACATGGAGCAGCACGGTGGTGCAGTGGTTAACTGGGATAGCTTCCAGAAACCAGGAAACCCTCCAGAGGATTAAGCGATTCTCATGTGTTTGAATGAATTCATGGAAAACGTTTACTTTTCATTATTTTGTCACAGTGGACTAATCACTAGTCTACAAGTAAACTGCCCCCAAATACAAGTAGTGAAACTTAACAACGTCTGAGTCTCTAAGAAAGAAAAATTAAGTAAAAAGTGCTGCTCATATGTAGTGTCCAAGATAAAGTCGAAATGTGAAATTTTGAGAATTATTGACAGAATGGGTTGAACTCAAAAGGACATTTTACCGTATACACTGAAATCATCAGCTACCCAGCATGTTAGTCATTTGTTTTCCAACTTGTCTTTTTAATATATGTAAGATTTAGCACATTTGATCTCTGACGAAGATAGTTTCTAAAATATGGTAGACCAGTATGGAGACATAACACTGACAGTAAGTTTTGGCTTTGAAACATGTTATTGAAAGCGAAAATACAAACATTGAAAAAACTCAATATTTTTCTTTTTTTTTGTATTATGATGCGTTTTACAATGCCAATCTTTAGATTTTTTTTTTTTGGGACAATCTATTTTTTCACGTTTCACAGGTTTTCAGTTTCAACTTTCTGATTTTCACTTACAGTTTTCTTTTTTCAAGTTTCAATCTTACTGGCAGTGTTTTTGTGTGAGGGGCGGGGATAGGGGGGCGGGGCTTATAGCGTGAGAACGTGAAAAAATAAATCGATTTTAAAAAAAAATATCTAAAGATTGGCATTGTAAAACACATCATAATACAAAAAAAATCCTGAAAAATATTGAGGTTTTTTTTTCAATGTTTGTATTTTCGCTTTCAATAACATGTTTCAAAGCCAAAACTTACTGTCAGTGTTATGTCTCCATAGACCAGGGAATTATTACCAAAGCTACATAAGCTATATCTACTTCCTTTCTCTAAGTAATTGCCATCAGTCACTGACAACACGAAACAGTCAGACTCTTACCAACTGCCCCAGACACTATCTTTGCAAAAAAATAAAATGCATTAGGATCAGTGAGTTTCCTACTGGCAGATATGTTACAGGTTATACTGGTCAGAAAGGACTGGTACGGCTGTAGAGCAGGTCTATGTCCCCTGGCTCTGAATTATTCAAGCTCCAGTTAGTGTCTTTAATGGAGTACTGTACAAGTCTATTAAGAACACTAGCTGGAACAGTCAATTTTCAACTCGTAGCAGTATTTAAGGCTTCAAACATATGATTGTGTGTGGGTTAAACACTCACCACATCACAGAGTCTTGCTCATTTTATCATAATTTTAAGGTCTAATGCTGTGGAAGTGGTCAATTCTTTCAACAGTCAAATTTGGCAGCAAGCTTAACCCTAGAGCACTATCACCGGGTGATTTTCACCCGAGCAAATGTATTTACATGATTTTCAATATGCTGCGTTTGTCTGAGTGTCATGGAGTCTGCGCCTTCACCAGGGAAGTCCCAGGAATGGGTGGAGCAAAGACCAAGTTCACACTATCATTACTTTTTTTTTTTTTTTTAAGGAATTTTTTTTGTTCTGGAATTCCTAATGTTTCTGTAATTTTGGAGCATTTTTTAGGGTCCTCCCATGATTTTTTTTTTTTTTTTTTTTTCATTTTTTTACAGAAATGCCACAGTTGAAAATAAAATAAAACCACACAAATTTGT
>JAQQZY010000001.1:18924747-18934767 GCA_030068375.1 Ostorhinchus rueppellii
CACACACACACACACACACACACACACACACACACACACACACACAGAGTAGTGGTAAAAAAGGAAGAGCTGGGAGGTGTAACATGCAAGAGATGAAAATTCTCTCATTTCATAAATAATCATCTAGTCGAGGAAACAAATTGAGTTACTTCATATTTTTTTTAACGAGTTTCCATTTCATACAACTGATCTCCTGAAACCTGCTACACCGCATCCAATTTTTAATACTTGTACACTGCCATACCAAAAAAATCAGTTGGAGAATACTGTAAAAAACATTACCACATTTACATTTTTAATTCAACTTTTTCATGTTCTCTGTAATCCAGAGAAGAGATAGTGAACAGAAAGGGAGATGTCAGTTCCTCAGATGTTTACGAAGATGGTACAAACTTGATCTGCGGACTCATCAGAGAACTCTCCTCCTTAAAGTGAGCAACTTCTTTACTGTCCTTGATAATATTTCTGTTTTAATTACTTGTTTTTGTCTCACTCCAATGTATTCAGCACCTGCTTATGTCTCCCTCACCGTTGAACTCTTGACCTCCAAAACCATTGGTCAATTTCAGCCTCTGTGCTCTGATTGGCTGGAGTGTTCGGTGGGCTCCCTTAGGTCTAGACTTTCTGGCTCCTTTTTGGTAAGGTCAGATGAGGGTCGGAGTACTGCGGCAGGGTTAAAGTTTTTGACCAAAAAGTAGTGTTGAATTCACGAAAACACTTGATGTTAATAGCCCCAAGTAGACCTTCTGCAGTTTTTACCACTCCACCTGCCTGTATATCTTCTAATCTACTGCCGAAAGTAAATCTAGTTGCAACTGTTAAGATTACAAATCTCCTGTTTTTGTTTTTGTTTTGTTTTTTCAGCCGGACTCTGATGTCCACCCACCGAGAGCTGGAGAACCTGCGCTACAAGGGTAAAAAATCAAGGAGCTCCTTATGTTGAAGTTTATTTTTGGTTCTGCACGTTTCTTATGGCCACCTCAGTGGTTTGAGGAAAGGGAATTCACTCTGTCAATGAACGAATGTCAGTGTTTTTACTCCAAATGCACATTTCATGAGAAAAAAGTTGAATATCTTTACACTCACAGCCAAACTGTTCAAGTTAATGGTTTAGTTATGCAATAGTTAGTTATTCTGCATTAATAAAGCCATGTGTTTGATTTTGTAATCTTTGTATTATTTTATTTTTACCATCCTATATCCCATTAACTCATATTTGCTCTGATTTTTCTACCTTGAACTGAAACCATTTTAGACTATGAATAATGACACAAACTTAGATTTAGTCATTTAAATCTTTTAGCACACAATATTCACAGCATTCAGATGTTTACAATTTTTTTTTTCACAAAGTTTCAAAAGCACCTTCACATTTTCAAACTAAAATGTTGTGCAACAAGAACAAGTCATTCATATCTAAAAAACTGTTAATACTCACATGGTCTTATGATGCTTAAATACCATCAAAAAGTGATGACTGTTCCTTTGCAGATAGTGTTATTTCTGATCCTTCCATCAATGCATGTACAGAAGATATGAATTTGGACATCAGTTGGCCACGTCTTAAAATATGTAAAACAAATGCAATTTACACTCTTTTTTCCCCTTATGCTCCCAAACAAAATTTCTGACTAGTGTTAAATAGTTTACATAAACACCAAAACAGACTCAAACAGAACATTAAAGCCGGCCAAACAGACAAAAACCAGCTGCAAAACGACTCCAATTAGCACTGCAGAAGGCAACACGGCAAACGAGCTAAAGCATGCAGATAAATACACGAGCAACACACAAAAACAACATAAAAACACGCAAAGTGAAAACTAAAACACTACGCAATTAGATGAAATAAAAAGAAAGTGCGCCCTCAGTCAGTGCGTTTGGTGCGTCCGAGCTCAGCGTCTGGACTTGGTGTACACGGAGCTGTAGGCGCTGTCCACTCTGGGACAGAAGCGTTTGGTGTGGGCTTTGGTCCCTGTGGCCCCGCAGAGGGGACACACATACTGCTGCAGGTAGGGACACAAAACATCCCCAGCCTGGTTCTTCAGCCAGTGGGATCCGTACACCAGCTCTGACTCCCCGTTGTGTTTGCAGAAACTGCAGAACATGGGTGCATGAGGGGACACCGGCGCGTCCGGAGGTTTGATGCGGGGGTTCTTACGGTCTTTTGCCCTCCGGTGACCCGACAGTCTCATCCTGGGTTTTGATTCCACCGAAACCGACTCGTGCGTATTCAAGTGCAACGCGTCCAGCAGATCGTCAGGTGGGTGATGATGGGCTAAAGGTGTGGGAAGTTTAACTTCACGGGGCGGATCTGGTTCAACCCCCAGGTCTGCGCTTTGGGCCGCTGCGTTAATGCGCACAATCTGGCGCAGATCCTTACGGTCTGAGCGCTGAGCAGGAGACCCAGATGGTGACGACTCACTGGCGGCGTTTCTCCCCAGGATCTCTTTAATCGTGTCTGACAGTCCCATGTAGTCTTTCCAGGGCTGGAAACTTTTGCTGTCTGATTCCATGAAGCTCGGCAGGTGATGAAAAACTTCCCACACCATGCCTTTCATTCTCTGCACTGCTTTGGGAGAGTTTTTCCTTTTCTGTCTGGATACTGGGTGTAGATCACTTTGTTGCAGTAAGGATGTATAGGGCTGCGGTACCGGCGCGCTCCGGAGGCCTGATTGATAATTAGGTACAAGTGCTGATGGAAGGTACGGCTGAGCATCGACCACGTGACCTCACACCTCATGCGCGGTGGTCTTAAGTTCCTCCAATCAAAGAAAAGATCTGAGAGGTATCACTCAGCCTGTGCATGATCTCCCGTAGGGCGACGGGGATAGAGTTTGGGGGCTAATATTTTGGTGTGCCAGTTTTATAATAGTTGAAGGGCCACTTACAGCCCAGTATGAGCTCATCTGGGCTGGACCAGTAAAATTACCAAGAGCCAAATCAACCAAAAGAATTTAAAGAACACTATCAGTCTATCCGCTTACCCACTGTCTTCCCATTCTCCTAATATTTTTATGATCCATTTTTCAGGGTAAAATAGTTGGGAAGTTATTTTTAACACTGAGCAGCTTTTGTGATATTTTTGGATTTTTTTTACAACTGCATTCAGTGTATGAAGGACTAAAACTGTTAATGGACTTTCATGATTGGTTTAAATGAGTGTTTTAAAGAGAAAATGGAATGCTCAAGCTGTAAAGAAACTCAGTTTATTACAAAATCAAAACATTTGCAGATAGAGGATATTCAATGGACTGGAATAAAACCCATCAGACAAATGTAGTGGATTAAAAAGCACAACATGGTATAGTGATGAAGTTCCAAAATACTCCAGTAACGTGTACACACACACACACACACACACATCCAATTTGTTCTTTAGTAATTACATTCTTATCCAGTAATAGGGTAAAATAAGACTTGCAATGTAAAAAAAAACAAAACAGTTATGTGATGCTACTGACAAAGATCAAGCGACACAGTTAAAAGGACAAGTCCAGTTGTGGAGCGTGGGGTGTGTGGACAATCCGATCTGTCCCATCGTCCCATGTCTCTGTTGTATGATCATCCTCATTGACTCTGAAGGTGAAGAGAAGAATATTATACAACTTTTAATTTCAATATCAAGCACATTAGGAAAAGTATACCTCATCTTTTGGTACATTATTTTCTTTCCTCTGTTAATTATTGCCAACAGTGTCAGAGAAATTAAAGACAGACAAAGTGAGTTGTACGTTTTCAAGATCCCCCCTTACCCTCCATTTTGCACGGTCACGTGAAGGGGTACCGTTGTGGAGCTCTCCTTCACTGTGGTTCTCCCTGAGGTTTCTCTTTTCCCACTGGGTTTTTTGGAGTTTTTCCTTGCTGAGAAGGAGGGTCTAAGGATGGGGGATGCCCAGGACAGTAATTCGTCTCCTTCATCTAATGTTTATTTGACTGTTTGTTTCATTCTGTAAAGCCCTATGAGGCAACCTTGTTGTGATACAGGGCTATACAAATAAAATTGAATTGAACTGTCCAATTCTCAATGAGTCAGCGGGGAAGAGCTAAGCAGGAGGGCTGTGTGGCCCTCGAAACTGAGATTTTTTTTAAGACATTACAAACGGAGGGGTATGACAAACTTCCTATAATGCTGTTTAAATCATCGGCAAGATGGTAAACAGCAAAAAAGTGCAGTAGTCTGATGAACACACAAATGTATGTATTTTCACCACAAATAACTTAATCGTATGATCGACCATTTAATGCTATTTCAATGTGTTACAGGCCACATTTCTGCAGTTGATTTAAAAAAAGAAGCCCAAAGCCAATGCAACAGAGACAGTTACAGCTGTTGACGATATGATGAATTATTTCGGAAACAAATTGTCACATCCATTTATAGCAGCATTGATGACTGCCGATGATGTAACAGGTCTCAAAGGATTGTCCCATTTCATAGGGGAATATTTTAACCCCTGCCCTTCCAACTCCCTTTCAACAGGTAGGGCAAAGGGGTGAATTGGGATTGGGCCTAATTCTGCATTCCAGAGAGCTGGAAGGTAGAATGGATCCCACCTCAAAGTGTTCCAGGTGATCCATGTTGGACATAAACAACTAATGTGGAGATGGCAAAACTAAGCTCCTGTTTGCTTTGTTACTGAAAAGCCATTTTGAGTGTCGACAGTACAGTGTTCTCATATACGCAAGCAAGATGGACGAGGGAAAATAACAGAGGAGCTAATTATAAAAAGTTTTGTTTTTCTAATTGGAAACTGGCACACTGTGTACTGCCATTGTTGCGTTTTCCGTCATGTTGTAGTTTGCAGTGAGGTCGGGGTAGTTCGAACTGGCTCCACTTTGCAACAAGGACCTGTGGCTTTGACAGGCGTTCCAAAAAAAAACAAAAAAAAAAACAACTCTGTGCATAGAACAAATGAGGGGTTCTACCTGCACTCTTCTTTTTTACTCTTAATTGATTGTTTGTTTTATTGATTACGTTTTAATTGTAATTGTGCGTTTTTAACCTGTCTTTTCCATTTTTGTAAAGCACTGAATTGCCCTGTGTATGAATTGTGCTCTACAAATAAATTTGCCTCGCCTTGTAAATGCATTTTACCTCGTTGGACATCAGAAACATCCAACCTCCCAGTACTTTCGAATGAAGCATAACTCTCAACTGACCTGCCATTGTAAGATAGACTGAGAGCAGAGTAGAGCTCAGGAGTGGTAGGAGTTGGAAATGTGACTTTTCTCTGATTTAGTCCTGAAGCAGCCGTGGTTCCTGAATCAGTGGACGATAGCGAGATGGGGAGGCAGCCGGACATACCCAAACCTGAGAAATCTAGAAACAAAGAGTGAAAAGCAAAGAGACTTCAGCCCATGAAACCACCAGCTTCTCACTTTCAGATTGTCTTTAAAGTTGTCACTCACTGAGAGCATTGATGTCTGTTCTGTTGTCTCCTGTTTGTGCTGCTTTAACAGACAGAGGGGAGTCACACAGATACTGATGCTTCATGAAAGAGGCCCTCTGCTGCTCAAAATCACGGCGCTAAAGACAATAAACAGTGACAGAGGGGGAAAAAAAACCCCATCTTATTTGAGCATGATGCGACTCAACTCAATGCAACTTTTGTTTATAAAGAACAACCATTGTAGAAACAAAGTGCTGCATGTCAGTCATAAAGACATAACTGTAGAAGAAATAATAAAACAAGACCAGAGTTTCATGCCGATTTAAAACCAAGGAGTAAAAATAGGTTTTAAGACAAACATTATTTTAACAGCTAAAGAAGCCACATTTCTATTTGTAAT
Source organism: Ostorhinchus rueppellii (assembly GCA_030068375.1). Classification (NCBI taxonomy): domain Eukaryota; kingdom Metazoa; phylum Chordata; class Actinopteri; order Kurtiformes; family Apogonidae; genus Ostorhinchus; species Ostorhinchus rueppellii. The sequence goes on from JAQQZY010000001.1 coordinate 18,930,541, forward strand.
TTAAATATATTGATAATAGTATTGCTCTTGGATGAATAAAATCTCGTGGAACTTTTAAGACGTCATCAAATAAGCATCTCAGTCAAAATAAACTTTTCAGACAAATGTGATTTTATGCATAATGTATTTCTGTTGCACATGTCCACAACATCAATTCTGATATTAATAAATATTAGATATTTGCAATAAAGGTCTTATCAAAAGAAAAGTGGCCATTTTTATTCTTTTATTCTTGAAGCTGAATTTTGATTTTTTTTTTTTTCTTTTACATTTGTGGCTGTATTTCTGATGATAAATATCTGAAACATCTACTGCTAGTATACTGCATATGTACCACTATCAGTCAATGTGTTCTGGATATTCAGAATTGCATTATGGGCTATGTTGAATGCTTTTTCAATTTGGGTATCTCAAAATTTAATTGTGTTGAGAAATCACCAGATCCTATGTTTATCCTGTTGATATTCCTGTAAGTTTGTAAATTCATCCCCCAGCCTCATTACTTGACATTTTTCCCAGCTCTTCTCTCGGCTTGATTTTCTTCTCACCTCATGGCTCAGGCGGATAGCGGCGTCAGTGAAGGCCTTCCTTTCCTTCTCAAAAGTCTGCCTTTGATGTCCCAGTTCTACCCAGCGTGCCTGAAGACGATCCCACTCCTCCAAAAAATAGGAGTCAGCCAGTTCAGAAGGGACAGGTGATCCAAAGCTGTCCTGTAAATGGTAGCCACGGGTAGTTTGGAAGGATTGGTTCATATAAGCTTGTTTGCCCTTAATAGAAGTGGATCATACTTGCAGAAGGTGCTGTTGCAGTTTGACAAGCTGTTGACTTTGCTTCAGTTCAGTTTCTAGTTGAGCCAAGAGTTTATCCTGGTCTGTACCAACACAACCATGACCTAGGTAAAGTGAAAAGAGCACACATCCTAAACTATGGACTTCATTTTGGTGGATCTAACATTCACATGGTAAATTACACAAAGCTACACACAAGCCCCGCTTCAAAAACAGTGACGGCTAATCTGTTCAGGAAATGATAATGGTGATGAGTCAAAGAGGGTCAAAAATGTTGACCACAAACCACAATATCCAGTCTGATTCTCATTCTGGATGACAGCTCATCGTTCCTTCTGTCTCATGTCTTTTATACCAGAAGTGAGCCAGCAAAAAAGGGCGGAGTCAGTGTGTCAGATCTGACAGGCTGACTCCGCCCCAGTGAACATCAGTCATTCTAAACACATCACACACCGTCTTGTGACACTTCTGACAAAGACGGAAGTTCACAGCTGAACCCATGAAAATAAAGAAATCTGAAGTAAAATAAAACCAAGCACTTAAGTGACTAAGGTATATAAGTTGAATAAGGTATATAGAGTGAATAATCAAATGTCTGTGCATGGGGTTTCATAATAAAAAAGATAAGAACAAACTCCTTATATTTTGGAGCAGATCCATAAACAGATGGCAGATGGATTTTTCCACTTTTTCACACTGGAGAGGTGCAGGGATGGGTATCGTTGAAAAATTACCAATACAGTCAATAATGTGTGCCATCATCTTGCCACCAATACTAGTTCATATTCTTTACAAATTTTCCACTTTAACTCATTCACTGCCAGGTGTTTTCAGAACAGAAACCCCCATACTGCCAGGCGTTTTAGAGCATTTTGACATTTTCAAGACTCACAGAATATCGAGTTCTAGGACTACATAAACATGGCACCCATCAAAATAAAGCGTAAAGTCTCTTCTTTCATGTGGAAAAAAATTTGTTTCCAGCTTTTTCACTTCTCAAGTTATTGACCTTAGAACACAGGGTGGTTTCACCCAAAATGCCTGAACGCTAAATACTTCCTCAAAGTTGCGCCAGGTCGTTTCCTAGCAACCCCCCCCCAATGAAAGCCGAGTGACACCAAAACACGTCTTTAGCATTGAATGAGTTAAAGAAAATTACAGCAAATATTATTTTTATGTCAGCTAATTTGTCTTTTTCCTAACTGAAAGCACTTTCACATATAAAAATAAACCTATTTGAGACAAAAAGAAGTTGCCTGTTAGTACTATTACTGATAAGATTTGTCAAATTCACTATCAATGATGATAGAAGTCTGATGAAGTTAAGAAAGCTTGGTAACTGAGCCTATACCGTGTTTTACCTTCAGACTAAATTAGAACTTGTAACTTTGTCAGTTACATTAGCCAGTTGCATGAAATGTAGGAAATAGTAAACAATAATTCATGGTTTGATAATATAATGGGATAAGAAGTAGACTGAAATACTGGTTTTCTAGTTTCATAAGGTCAAGGCAAGAATACAGTTATATTAAAGTATTAGCTTCTGACATTTTTTACCCTCAAAATGCACTTGGCACAGTCTCCTCTGCACCTGTCTCCAACTCTGAACCACGCCCCCAGTCACATGATCACCGAGTGCCGCCTCAGCTTCATCCAGGTCTCTGTGCAAAGTTTGGGCCTCATCTTGAATGCCATCTACATCAGACATGGTCTTCAACAAAAATTTAAAAAGTCAGCCATATTTCACAGTGGAGTCAGCATTGCGATACGTTCTGTTACTGTTTGGAGTTTGACTTGTGTCTTTCCTCACTTGCTGCATGTTGCCTCTGAGTGCATGAAGTAAAGTGGTGAGGCTGTGTCGCAGCTTCATCGCCTCTCTGAGCTCTGCTTCTCTGCGCTCCAGCATTAATCGTAGTGCTGCTTCTTCTTCTCTTCTACACAGAGGAAGCAACTTAAGTTTAGAAAGAACATGCAACTTAAGGTAAACATCAGAGGGTGAATGAGCATAACAGCCAACCTACTTTGCCTTGGACCTGACGGATTTGATTGACTGTTCTCTTTTACTGTGACCCCCGGGTAGAAAGTTCAACACCTCTATCGCTACACAGAAAACAGAGGAGTATTAAGTGTTTTTAATAGTGACGATAGAAGCCAATATTGTGTAGGTAACTGTGAAATCAGTCTCACAGGGGCCTTTATCTCTGTGTCTGTCGGTGAACTGAGATAGTCTCTCCTTCAGCCTGTTGCAGTTCTGCTCTTTTCGCCTCAGTTCTGCTTCCTGCTGGTTGCATCGCATATACAAGCGAGAGCACTGGAGAAGGATGATAAAGTGAAAACCCAACACACACAAACATGGTTCTGAGATGTAAACTATATTATTACTCCACTGTGATCAAACATCAGTGCTGGTATGAATATGCATAAAGGTCAACAAATGGAACAAAATATATACACTTGACTCAACATGCATCTGAAAACCTCAGTTTTGGTTTTTACCTCTCAACCAACTCTGACCAAGTATTGTAATAATTTTATCATCTGTCTGTGTCCATTCTGGCTGAGGGGTACTAAAAGTGCACAGCAGGTTATGTTTATTTTTTTTCTACAGAGAAGTGAAGCTGTTATTTTTGCTAAATTTAGAGCCATAAGATTCCTTCGATATATATACACACGTGTGTGTGTGTGTCCGAGGGGCACCAGTTGTGGTCTGTAGGCTGTAATAGCCAAATCATCACAGTAAAGATTTAGATGTACAGTATAAAGGTGAAGGTACGCATGTTAAAGTTATGAAACTAACTGTTGTTGGTTTATTATTTTCATGTCATATTTTATTTGCAGACATTTACAATTATTACACAAGACCCTCTAAGGACTTTCCCCTTCAGTTCTTCCAGGCTTTTGTTCATCAATATTCACTGAAAAATCCAGGGTCATCTCATTGGAAAAATCTATGCATCTATCCCAGTCACAAAACATCTGAAAAAGACTCAAAGTGGTGAACGTTTAAAGCATCTCTTATTTCCCTCGTAGTGTGCTATCTATATAAGCTACATTGTTTTGTTTTCTTTTTTTGTGTCATATTGATGCCCGTGTTTGGACTAGCTTGTGTGATTTTTATTTGCATAAATAATTTTTGCTTTCTAATCTCTCATGCACAATGGGTTTACTTTGGTTTCTTCATGTGTGTGATGTGCAACTAAACTACATTAAATACAGGAAACTGGCACAGATGCACTTTGTCTCATATTTACTAAGTAAAAAAACAGAAACATGGATTGAACATGAGAGACTGAAAAATAAAAAAAGAAAAAAAGAAATGGGTAATTTTCCTGAGATTGTCCTTGTTTTGACAAAAGTGCACTGTTTATGAGCTTAGAAAAAAATACAGAGTGAATTTTAATTAATCACATGATGGCGTCTTGAGGTTCTCCTGTGTCCC
>JAQQZY010000001.1:18965631-18977767 GCA_030068375.1 Ostorhinchus rueppellii
AACTCCACACAGAAAGGTCCCAAGGTCCCGCCCGGGAATCGAACCCTTCTTGTTGTGAGGCACGAGTGCTAACCACTACACCACCGTGTCGCCCTGGGTTATATTAATATAATGCTAATAGGGTGTGACTCCTTCCATGTAATCAAGTCAGACAGTGCTGTGGACAGGCTGCATCAAAGCTGAATGACTGTTTTTATTCAGTTATTTTATTTAATCCGATATTGAGTTTCAAAAAAATGTCAGTGGTTATACAGATAATGTGCAGTTAAAGAATATCAGCCTATCCATGCATCAGTCTATACCTACTTTACACTATAACCGAATTAAAGGTCTTGTTAAGAGACACATTTTGTTAAGGGACAGTGAAACTGTCTCAGAAACTGTGGGGCTAAACAGAGGAAGTCAAGTATGTGTTTCTCTTTTCACAAATCTCTTTAAAAAATGCTGCAGTTCTTTCCTTTGTAACTGGATAGAGTTTTCAGATATATCACATGAAAGAATGTCTTTCTTTCTTTCTTTCTTTCTTTTTTTTTTTTTTTTACTAATTTAGAAAAAGCACCAAAATTAGTGTCACAAGGTTTTCACATGATGACAGCAGTGCCATGACCTCCCCTTACCTAATCTGAGTAAAGCCATCCCAGCCTGGATGACTCCACATAGCAGGCTGAGCAGCACGGCTCGGTGGGGATGACCCCCCACCACTGAGAAACACAGTAGGGACATGATGGCCGTGGGACCCAGCGTCACATCCTTCGAGGTCCCCAGGAGGGTGTAGATGAAGCCCCCCATAAAGGCAGAGTACAGTCCATACTGTGGACAGAAATATTTTTAGCTAAATTAACAGCTGGTCCGTAGTATTTCCTTAATTATGTGTTTATTAAATTAGACAAGAAAATGTAAGGATAAAATAAAAAAATAAATAAATTTAAAAAACACTCGCAAATAACCAAACTCTGAGAGAATGACACTAGTTAAGAAACGAACTTGGCTACGTTTATCAGATTAAATAATTAAACATCTAAAAAGAGCCATAACTCATCACTTACTGTTCTTTGCTTTAAAATTAACTGACCTGTTAACTTAAAATATTAATAACTAAATTATCATTGCAAGTTAAGTTTCTGGGAATTAAACAAAAATCCTATTATGAATTAGAAGATGGTTTGTGTGTCAGTGAGGACTTTCTCTTCTCTTTTAACTCAAAAATGAGCCAAAATCAGCTGAAAAGGACAGCAAAAGCAGGCTTGTTCACTTCTTTAGTAATTATTGTTGTTAATCTCATGTTTTATTGTCCAATCCAATCCAATCCAATCCAATCCACTTTATTTCTATAGCACAATTAAACAACAAGAATGTTTCCAAAGTGCTGCACATCATATAACAATAAAACAATAAGACTAAACACAATAAATATGTAAAACTACAACAATGCTTTCAATAAAACAATAAAATCAAATAGTTAAAAGTATTACAATCAATAATGATCAAAGTTACAATTATTACATAAACACCTTTCTGTGATTATTTTGAAAAATGGTGACAATTACCTCCACTGACTTGTGAAGAACAGGTGGATGAAAATAATAGAAATATCATATTTCATCTCCATTGCCACAGTTTAACATTAACTGGCCCATCATCTTGTTGCACTCTGCATGTTTAACTTCAATTATTAATTGTCGTTTTGAGTTTGAGTATTGAGTGGTATATTTCAATAACTGCCTTGGCACTTGAAGTTCATAAATTGTACTGTTTGGATACAAAGAAAAATGATAGCTAGACGGATGGATGGACGGACAGACTTTATTGATCCCAAAACTGGGAAAATAGATTATAAGACCAATATAGAGTAATAATAATAATACCATATAAGAGACTTAAAATAAAAAAATTTAAAAAACATATATATTTAAATTGTTGACAGGTAAATACTGACTGAAGCAGCTGGGACTCACCTGCACAGGAAGACCAGCTACTTCAGCGTAAGCCAGTGCCTGTGGAACAGTCGTCAGCCCAACGGTGAGACCTGCCAGGATGTCCATCCGAAGCCACCTCAGGTTGTACTCTGGCAGCCAGGAGAGAATTGGCAGCCAGGCCTTTAAGGTGCTAAAGGAGCAGCATGCCCTGCCAGACCCAGAGACTCCTCTCAGCAAAGGCTCATCCATTGTGCAAAAGGGACAGAGCTGAGGAGGGAGACCCTGGGATTCTGAAAGACAAGGGTATGACTCAAAGGACGGACACAAATGCACAATATCCAGTTATATACTTCTGCACATATTCAAATGTGAATATGAAGTGACAAAAAAAAAAAACTTACACGAAGCAGTCAAATATCCTCCTTCTTTAAATGATAAGTCATCAGCTTTATTTTCAAATGAGTTTCTTCTCCTTCAAAATACAACAAAGATGTGCTCTGTGTGCACAAACGAATCAGCTGGATGTGTGTTTTCTTCAATACACCAAAGTGCCCAAGCGCCATGACTTCAGACACATTGTGATCTATGTATGGCAGAAGAAATAACAACAAAAGGTTATTGGTCAGATTATTGCTCTTGCACTTGAACTTGAGTCCATAAATTCCAACAGTACACAGATAATCAATAAGTTACTCTGTTATATCTGTTCAGAAGTTTGCTGCAGTGTACACTTCAGATGATGTAAGTAGTGTCACTGTCTGTTTCTGCAAGCTTTCACTCATATGACTATCATGAGACAGGTAAGGCCTTTTACACCTGTGAGGGTTTTTCAACACCAAGAGAGCAGAAGCTTTATAAGCCATAAAACATCCTGACAAAAAAGAAATATAGCCTATTCTCCTGTTTTTCTTTTGTGTGTGAACGTGTACAAGTGTTTTATTTACCTCCTGTCTGATATGCATTTGTCATGAAATAATACCTAAAAATTGAAGTCAAATGTATGTGACATTGGGGCAAAAACAGAAGAAAAGCAAACACATAATACTGATATAGAACACATGGTGAACATATAACACTGTCTAAATTATCTTTGAAAAGACAAAATACTGTACATTAATAAACAATAAACAGGGAAGAAAAAAACAATAAAACAAAACAGAAAAGCTTACAGCAGAATAGTAAATAGCAGCATATCTTACCGAAGCAGTTTCCGTCATAGCCTACCTTATTTATTGGTTCAGCAGTGATTTTTGGTCCTTTTTTTTAATGTTCTCGTTCCTAAAAACCACTTCCTAAAAATTCTGTCGGTTCTCGGACAGACACCCGTTTGACTGTCTGTTCACGTGACCTCTGTCATGTGACTGCCGGTGGGCGTGGCTCTTGTTGTTTCAGGAAGTGGCTTAGTTTTTCAGTCGCGTATTGTTGTCATTTAGCTGGTACACACTTTGCATTCCATGTTATTTGCTCTGAAGGGAATTTGTTTGTTTATTTATCATACATTACGCTTATTAGACGTAAACGAACCGGTAGTATCAGTCATTTAGTCCCCAGACTGAGGAAGAAGGAGAGGTGAGCTGCTCTCCTCTTCATCATGCTGCTTCAGGTGGTTTGTTTTACTCTGACTTTATGTTACACCGGAGAGACAAAGAGGAGAAATGTCCTTCTAATAATCGGTGAGTGTATAGTTGTATCCTCCTGAAACCCAGGAAAGGGAAATTTTAAACTTTTTATTTATTTATTTTGTTTTACATTAAGCAATTGTCTTGATTGGAAACTGCATAATGCAAAAGTTTTTTCCAGATACATTTTAAAAATCATATTTGTTTTATTTATGTATTTATTAATGGAATTTCCTTTGCAATGGACAACATTTTCAAAGTAAGACTGTGAAACTTTTTGTCCCCTACAGAGGACAAAAATCCATTCCTGGGTCTCAGCAGGTTATATAATAGCAACTGCCACTATCAGAGCACTGATAGGGAAAAAAATCACCAACTCGAAATAATATATTTTGCTGTTTGTGACCTTTAGAAAGAGGCCTCTTTTCTAACTACTAATTGAAAGTAGTAGTAGTAGTTTTAGTACTTGAAACTTTGTAGGAAACCAGACTTTCCCTTTATCAGCTTAGATAAACCCTATTGACACTGTTTAGGTTATTCTGCTGTGGTCTATTTGCCTGTGTCTAGGCAACTTGTAACTGTCTTTTATTCTTACTTTCCTATATTTCTTATATTGTTTTTAAAATGTTATGTATTTAGAGTGTTTTTGTGAAATTGTTTTCTGTGTGAAACTGTTGTTGCCATTTTGACAAGGATTCAGGGATGGAAGAAAAGATCATATATTTCACTGATGCCTTCCTGGATAAATTAACAGTAAATTAATCAATTAATGAATTAGTTGTTGTGGCTACAAAGTGTCCAAAACCCATGGGTTGTCATCTTGAAATGTATGGTTTGGTCCACAACCCACAGATATTCGGTATACTATTACAGCGGAGGAAAGAAAGACAGAAATAGTTTACGAAGATGAAATCACACCCTACATTTTTCTTCAAAAATACTTGAATTGATTAATTGTCTTGATAAAATAGTGGATTAATTTAATAACTGACAAACGGTCAATTAATGATTGCAGCTGTGTGCAGCACAAGTCTTAAACAGAAAGTCACTGACCAAAATAATTTTGTGTTTTTATGTTGCACAATGTCATTACACAGTGGACTGGAGTATTTGACTTGAAGCTGCCAGTGTGAGCTTGTTCATTCTTTCTGTATACCTGTATTATTTGCTTACACTTAAGATAATTATTGTATGTACAGATCATAAGACAAACAATGAGGTGACACAGATCCTCCATTAATATATCGTAGGTCAGATTTTTAGGTTTCATATGGGATTTTAATTGGGCTATTAAACCACAAAAATGTTCCAAAACCATATGCTTCCCATGTGACCACATGCATTTGGCACATGTGGAATTTGTGTGTTTGAATGCTGGCTCTGCAGAAGATGAGTTTAGTCCCTAAACGATCTGCCTCCTATTGTACTGAAGGAACAAGACGCACTTGTGTGAAGGATACTAAAATACTAGACAAATAAGTCATTTGGTTAATTTCTATACAAACATACATGCTCCATCATGACTCCTTGTGTTTATCTTTTTCTAGCCGATGATGCAGGTTTTGAAACTGAAGTTTACAACAACTCTGTGGTCCACACCCCAAACCTACGTGCTCTGGCCCAGCGCAGCCTGGTGTTCAACAACGCCTTCACCTCCGTGAGCAGCTGCTCTCCCAGCCGCTCCACCATCCTCACCGGCCTGCCACAGGTTGTACACACAACAGATAAATACATTTTCTCCTTTGTTCATAGAAAGGATTGTGTATTGTTGGACTATTCTTCTAACACCAGAGACAGAGTATTCATAATTAAAGCTCACTGATTTAAAAAAAAAAAAAAATCAGAATACGATGGTCAATATCATTTAAGTACCATTAAAGAAAATGAAGAAAATAGTTTATTTACAAAGTATAATGTATTTAAGTTTACTTTCAAGTACGGGTATACCATCTAAGGCACCTTACGATTTGATTTGATTCAATTCTGAGTCAGGGTGCTACAATTCAATTAATCAATGATTATCACAGTAATATCAATTATTACGATAATAACTGTTCGGAAGTTTGTATCTGTGCTCTGGCGTTCACATCAGAGCAGGACAGCCCTGCTTCCAAACAGTAGCTTTTAAACTTCTTGGTTGAATCTGACGCTCTGTAACTGTAGCCAAACAGTTAGAGTAGGTTCTGCTGTGTTCCCCCTGGCCCGTTCTTTAAGGCATACGAACTGTATGTGCCACTTTTATTTTATCTGCTGCGCACTGCAGTTGTGTTTCTGTCATTTAGTAATTATGAAAAATAATCGTTTTTGACAGATTAAAGCATACTTAGGTATATAAATGTAACAATTCACATAACACATAATACATAAAACCCGAAAAGTGTATACCATATTTTGACAAATGCTTCATCAAATTTATTACACATTCCCTTTAAATAAATCTATTCAACAGTTTAGACATCTGGTAGATAGAGTACTGTACAGTGCAGAAGAACTTTAATCATGGATGCAGAAGAATTATATGTGTTTGTCATGTGTTCTTAGCATCAGAATGGCATGTACGGCCTTCATCAAGGAGTCCATCACTTTAACTCGTTTGATGGAGTACAAAGTCTGCCACTGCTCCTCAGTCAGGCCGACATACATACAGGTATAGAACACTGAGTTTATTTTAATCCCATATCCACACATATGAACTAATTTTAACCTGCTTTCTATCAGGTATTATTGGTAAGAAACATGTGGGTCCCGGGTCTGTGTATCCATTTGACTTCGCTTACACAGAGGAGAACAGCTCTGTACTTCAGGTAGGGAGGAACATCACCCGGATCAAACTACTCGTCCGCAAGTTTTTCCAAACCCACAAAGAGGAAGACTCGGAACGAAGGAGGAAGAGAAGAGGAGATGAAAGCATCAGAGACTATGGGAAAGATGACGAGAGGCCGTTTTTCCTCTACGTTGCCTTTCATGACACTCACAGGTGTGGACATTCACAGCCTCAGTACGGAGCCTTCTGTGAGAAATTTGGGAACGGTGAAATGGGGATGGGTCGGATTCCTGACTGGACACCGGTGTATTACAAACCAGAACAAGTAAAGGTCAGTGGTTTGGTCCTCAGAGGTGTGTTTGAGCTTTACTGACTTATTAATTGTTCATTTTTCATAGGGTTGTCTCAGAATGTGTAATGAACCTCCGAGAGAGCCTTAGATTAAAATGTAAGTTATAGTCTTAAATACATGTAAACAGGTAGTGCTAAAATTAAATTGATGATTGAATTAATTATTTTCAATGTCCAGAATTACTATGTCCATTAGTTATCATTTCTAAATATCAGTTCTGTGTAGTTTTAAGGTAGTTCTGCAAGTTATTTCGTCCTGCATAAAATAAACAAAAACAAAAACTGACCACAGATCAGAGGAAGACCCTGCTTATTAACTGTATAAGTTGCAAACCTGCTGACCTGCTGCGTATGAATTAGACAGATTCTGTTCATTTTTTTTCCCATCATATTGTCTCCACCTGTGTAATGTAACAGATGTGAGAAGTGTTTCTTTTATTTGTATATTTTCCCATGAAAGATTATTTGAATTTCCTTGAATGTTTTTTTTTTTTAATACCGGTACAAAAATGTTATCATTGAGACCAAAAAAAGAATGTTCTTATATTACATGATCATCATATAATTTGTGCAGTTACGTACTTATTATTGTCATGAAATACAGAGACACAGACATAGGACTCATGCGACAGGTTAAGTATGGGTTCTTTTTTTTTTTTTTTTTTTTGGGCATACGCACAGGTTCCCCCTTTTGTTCCAGACACACCTGCAGCACGAGCCGACTTGGCTGCCCAGTACACCACAGTGAGCAGACTCGACCAGGGTAAGTGACACAACCCTCAAATGTGCACTAATAATGCACACCCGATTTTAATGGTGTCTGTTTCGTGTGCAGGTATTGGTTTGGTTCTCCAGGAGCTCAGGGACGCCGGATATGAGAACGACACTCTGGTCATCTACAGCTCAGATAACGGCATCCCCTTCCCTAATGGCAGAACAAACCTGTACCGCTCTGGGACAGCAGAACCCATGCTGGTGTCGTCTCCGGAGCACAGGGAGCGATGGGGGGACACCAGTCAGGCCTACGTCAGCCTGTTGGGTAAGAGAAAAGAGAATGAAACAGAGAATTCACCATTAATTCCATGACATTATTGCGTGGTATCACTTTAATCCTGGAGACATTTTTCATGAAGGCTCCGTGTCAGAAGATATTCATGGCCCCAAACTGTACAAATGAACCAAACTGTATGCTTTTATACAGTAATTATAATTAAATAAATTACTAAATAGTAGTCATAATATTGTGTAGCTGATTTAATCATGATTTAATCTTGTTACCACACAGATTTCTTGAACTAGTTGCTAATAAAACATGAACAGATTTAGAGGTCATTAAGTTTGTCTGATGTATTTAATGCAGCCACAAGAGGGAGACTCGACAATGATGTATTATCATGTGTCTCAGACCAAAGAACATTACAAACTGAACAGATTAATGTAGTGTAAATATGAAATCAGTCAATGAGTCATTATAACATAGAATAAACTATTGGAGTGAAATAAATACTGATAAATACAAAACAACATTTTAGTTTACTTTATTTCAGACACAAACATAATAAAAAACACAGCGAAATAACAACAACAATCAAACAAAACAAACAATCAAACAAAAAAACCCCAAATAATTATTAAAAAAAAGAACAATTGTTGTGCCTGAAAGGGAGTAGGAAGAAGCCAACGCTTATCTGATTCTCAGGCTGTTAATACGTCATCCCCCACTATACAACATAAGATCATGATCATCTATAAACACAGCCCTACAAACATGTGCACACATACACACACAGTCACATACACATAATTCTATTTACATCTGTACACCAACCCACATCCACACCCCTATATTTATACACACACACACCCTACAATAGAACAATCTGACCATCCAATAATATTCACACCCTTCCTTGAACCAGATACTGAGAAAAGAACATTTCTTTGTACATTTTTTTTGAATGTCTGGACACTGTCTGAGCCCTACCTCCAACCCGTTCCAAAGCTGGACCCCACACACACTTACACACAACCCTACTGACGGTCCTGACGGCTGGGACTTTAAACTTCCCACCTCCCCTCAGGTTATAGCCCCCCTCTCTATGGGCAAATAATTTTTGGATGTTATCTGGTAGTTGAATTTTATTGGCTTTATAGAGAAGTTGAACTGTGTAAAATTTTACCAAATCATAGAGTTTTAATAGTTTTGACTGTAGGAATAATAAATGAGTATGGTCCAAATAGCTGACTACGATTCTGACTGCACACTTTTGTAACACGAACAGAGGGTCTAGAGTAGTTTTGTACTTATTGCCCCATAATACTATGCCATAGGTTAAATATGGTAAGACCAGACAACAATACAATATATAGAGTGCCTTATAATCCAGGACATGTTTCACTTTGTTTATGATTGGGATGCTTTTGGATACTTTAGTTTGAATGAACCTAATGTGTGATTTCCAGCTTAATTTTTTGTCAATAATTATTCCTAAGAAAGTATGTTCTGACGCTATTTCTATAGGTATGCTATCTAAACATATAAGTGACTCTGATGTTTCTTTATAATGACCAAATAACAGTGCCTTAGTCTTATTCACATTTAGTGATAAATTATTCATAACTATCCATAATTTTATTTTGGTTAATTCACTATTTACCATATTTATAAGTTTATTATAATTATCACTAGAATAAAATATAATGGTTTTAAAACAATACATGCCCGTCAGTAAGATAACTGTCTATAAAACGTCAAAGAGAAATTGTAACAAGTTACCACAAACAATGTACAAGAATGCAAATATACTGTAGATATTTTATTTTACTGTCTGAACAAGTGAGTTTCCCTTCTTTTCTCCCACAGACATAACTCCCACCGTTCTGGACTGGTTTTCCATTCCTTACCCGTCCTACCGTCTCCCCGGCAGCCCATCCTCTCTGGTCCACCTCACTGGTCGTTCTTTACTTCCTGCTCTGGTGGCAGAGCCCAGCGGCTGGTCCACAGTCTACGCCAGTCAGTCACTGCATGAGGTCAGTTTGGAGCATCCACATTATGTGATAAGCTACTGGGGTTTTTTTTTTGTAAAATGCAGCTTTCTGTGATATTTAATGATGTTATTACAAAATGTGAGGGTTTTGCTTTTTTTAACGATAGAAATGAAATAATACAGTATATTATAAAATAATTTTGTCTGTCCCATTTAACCTCCAAGACCCTCTCTAGGATAAAGTGGTTCAGAAGATGGATGGATGAATGTCCGATTTAACACTTTAGCTTGATTATATTTCCATAAGCATCAAATTAGACCAACGGTGCATTTATCTGATCATCTTCTAAAATGGCTGCAAAAAACTGTGACTACTGTAATTTACTTTTTCAGCAATTAAAACAACAATTTACTTGTCAATAATAAATTAATTATTCTTTAATATATCATTTTGCTGTACATACATAACTATGCATTGACATACTAGTAAAATAAACTTCCCTGAGAGCTAAATGCATAATATTTTATCGGCAGTAACAAGATTAGCCTTTTATCGTATTTTACTTTGCAGAAACAGCCAAATCTCAGGGATTTCATATCAAAAGCTGACCTGGAAAAACGTTCATTCAAGCTGTGTTTAGTACGACAGTGTTTTTTTTTTTTTTTTGATTCCCAAAAGTTCCACAGAAATCTTCAGCGTACTCTATTCTGTTTTATAATATCCTGTACAATATATACTAATTTTGTTGCAGAATACAGGGATTTTTCTTTTACATTGATTTTTATTTTTGTGTCATGCACACTTCAGTGCCCAGCCCTAATAGGCTTACAAGACACCACAACAGAAACATTTAATAACAAATGAAAACAAGATAGCAGCCATTAAACCAATTTAAACAAATATTTTTCCAGGCTTTGGAAACAAAATGAGCTAACTTAAAGACATTATAATTAAACAACCAGTTCATTGTATCATCATCAGAGTACCAAAATATTTCTGGGTTTTTAACAAAAATTTCAGTAAATAAAGGAGTTCGCAGTTCATTATATAAAGGGCAATGTAACAAAAAGTGTGCTTCACTTTCCACTTCATGGAGTTCACGTAGGTCACATAACCTTTCGTCTTCGGGAATGTTTTTATATCGACCGGCCTCAAGGTTCAAAGGAAGGCTTCCTGTTCTCAGCTGAGCCATTAGAGATCTTTGATTTTTTTGTTAGATTTGCTTTCACACAACGTTCAGGGCCATAATTGTGTTTGATTTGAATGTATGTTCGTAGTTTGGGCTTTAACAAAATATCATTGGATTATTTTGTCTCAAATAGTCAATAAGTTCTCCCTAATTAAAGTTATTGAACAAGTTCAATTATTACTATAAATGTACTGTAGTCCAATCTCTTCAAATAATGCAAGTATTTCTTTTGCACATATTGCTTTCAAAATGTGTGTGTTATCGCAGTGAATTTAAAACGCATTATGTTTAAGTTATTGCTGTGTTTTTACATCATGTGGTGTGACAGTACAGGACATTATCGCCCACAGAGATTTACCTGCATCCCTTTGTTTCTCTTTTCAGGTGACTATGTACTATCCCATCCGCTCTGTCCACCAGGGGGCGTTCCACCTCCTTCACAACCTGCACTTCCTCATGCCCTTCCCCATTGACCAGGACCTGTATGTGTCTCCGACCTTCCAGGACCTGCTGAACCGCACCAGGCTGAGTCAGCCGACGCACTGGTTCAAAAGCCTCCAGCAGTATTACTACAGGGAGCGCTGGGAGCTGTACGACACCAGGTCTGCTCACTGTTAAACATTTTAGCTCAGCATACTGTGAATACATATGAAGATTGATACAGGCAGAAAAATAACCATACTTAATCAGCCTATTAACCTATAAAGACCCAGAACTATTTTTGCGGGGACTCCCAGATGAATTTTTCTCGACGTGTAACTATTACCAAGTGATTTATCACCCATTTTTATACTATCTTCTGAGGTTTTTTTTAGTGAAAACCATGTATTTTCCTACATTTGATTTACCGATCATGTAGACATTGATAAGACCTCAGAGTAAATTCAAAGGTTGTTATATTTAAACAGAGAAAAATGAAGAAGGAACGACTTTAGCAGCAAACTGTATCATTAATTCTATGTAAAACAAGTGTCTCCATCCACTGTTAACCAACGAACTGTAGGGATTTTACTGGTGAATGGATTTTGTAGAAGATGACAGTGTTTCCATGGTAACTACAAAGCCTCTGAACATCTGATAACCATGAAAAGATGACAAACTGCATTTTATCTCAGATATTTACATGTTTTGATAGGATTAGTGGTTCAGTAGTTCATTCATTCATTCATCTTCTATACCCGCTTTATCCTCACTAGGGTCATGGGGGTCACATGGAGCCTATCCCAGCTGCTTAGGGCGAAGACGGGGTACACCCTGGACAAGTCGCCAGTTCATCGCAGGGCTGACATATAGAGACAAACAATCACTC
>JAQQZY010000001.1:18998563-19011095 GCA_030068375.1 Ostorhinchus rueppellii
AGGACTTTGGACTGAATTTTTATTTATTTATGACTCAAATTTGGTAAAGTTGAACTACTTTTATTCTGGAAGCATTTTACTAGTAGACCAGTGATACCAGCACTGGTCACCTTACAGTTCAGGTTTAAGTTTATTGCCAGGGTAAATGTAGTTTAAGAGGACATACACCTGAGCACACAATCTACTGTGTTTTGGTCATTTTCCAAACTAACAGGATACAAGGAACAAACAAGCCTCCGACCTTTTCAGTGTAAAAACATCCTCCTTAGAGACAGCCTCTCAGTAGATCACCCTCTGTTCCCTGCTCTCCTCCATCCACGCCTTCTTGCCCCATAATGTTCACCCTCATCTGCAGAGCACTAATTGTAATTATCAGAACAATTTATGTTAACGATGCAGGAGCGAATCCAGATCCTTATTACACAGTGAGTTCAGAGGTCAAGGAGGATGCCTGCATGCAAAACAGGTTATGTCGGGGTGTAAAGTTGTGACACTGCGCACGATTACACGCATGAGCATTCATCTGTATTGAAATAAAAAAGCTCTAGACTGGTTTATAGCACAGCTGATGAGATAAGTAAACCTAGAAAGTCCATATTTTTAAAACTCTTTTTAGTTTAAGATGGCCGGACCAGTAAAATAATAACAAAAATACATATAAATAATGACAATATCTCTTTGTTTTAGAGCAAAAAAGTCAAATTACATTATGAAAATGTAAATATGAAAATGTGAATAGGCGGAATAACTATGAACCGCCTGAAAAATACGTGAATTTGAACAATATTAAACATCAGCTCATCATTTACACATGTGTATTATAGCTTAGAGTGGATCTATAGTGGCACAAAACATTTAGTAACAGGCATCTGGAACTGTAGGATGAAAAACTTATGATCAAAACAACGCATCAAGACTCAGCGACACCATTGACTGTTGGCGTCTTCTGTGTTGTTTTTGTACTTCACAAATTCATCTCATGGGCTGCATTTGACCCTTTGATGTGTCATTTTTGACCCACGGGCCATATGTTTGACACCCATTTTAGAAGATTCAGGCGACAAGATTATAATAAATTTATAAAGGACTGGATTTTATATTATTTTTATATAGACTTGGACACTTACAGTAAGATTTTCATATATTTTCATGTCAATATAGGGTGAAAAGGAAATCCTTTATTGTTCTATAAATGAGTATCTGTTTTTCCAACAGACATTCACAGGAGGTGATCAGTCAGATCTAACCATCCTATAAGACTGTACAGCTCGTCTATTTTACCAGCCCACACACTGAAGACAAAACAAAACACACAAAACATGACATGAGTGTGAAAAAGAAAAGCAAAAGAGACAGGAAGAGAAACACAAATGCATAGTTAGTTTAGTTCTTTTATCATAGAATCAAATGTGTCTTTATTTTATAGTTTCTGGGAAATGTTTGTTTAATTTTCTTGTAGAAACCAAACGGTTACCCACATGGCAATAAATTTCTGCAAAAGGTTTTTTTTTTGTCATATGGGCATTTCATCCACATGGAACCAGCATTTTTGGAAACCAGAATATTCACATTTTCTACACCTGCTCCCAGGGTGAACAATCTTAAAACATCACCCTTATATTTCTATGTTTACAACCAATACACATCTTTCTGAAGCAATGATGTCAAAGTCCCACTGCTACCTTAACCAACATGCGTCACACTAATGTCTCCTTTCTTGCTCATTCACTCATATTCACTGCCATTTTCTTGTTGTTTTTGTTACATCACACATGTTTTATGCACCTGCTCCTAGTCATCTTCTCTGTTTTCGGTGTATATTTGTGGAGGCGTTCCACCACCACTTACAGCACTACTTACATTTCTTGAGATTTTTTTGTGGAAAACTTTTTTGAAAGAAAAAAAGAAATATATTGTTTTCATCTCTATGTACACAAGGTCTTAGAGAATGATTACACCTATAATGTGTCTCGAACATGAGCTGCATATTAAGGATTAGCTGGTAGCTTAGCATAAAGATTGAGGCAGCTAACAAAACTCAGTCAAATACTTAAAGGTAGCAAATGAAATCAACTGCAAAATTCTATAAAGCATGACAGCCTTTTCTAAAATTAAACTTATAGAATGAACAATATATCATGACTTTAACACCAAATCATCACTGATTACTTGGATAACTGTAGGTATGGTACATATTTCATATTACATGTCTTTTTTTTATGTATAATTGTTAGCTATTCAATTTTATTTTATGTAATTATTTTTGCTTTTGCTGTGTTTTCACATCTACATAGACTGTATGAATGATATATGCCTCCTGTTAGTAATCCTGATGTGTTTTGGTTGATATATTTACATGTTTATGTTTATATTTAAGTTAGAAGTGGGGACTTGTGTTTGAAAAAAACCCCCCAGAAATATACAGATTGTATGATGCATCCATGTTATGATGTTGAAAAATTCACAAATAAAATTATTTTAAAAAAGGTAGCAAATAAACACATGCTTGATTTGTCGAATCTATTCATAAACAGTAGTCAAACTGACCTTTTGCATTTTAAAGTAAGATATACTGCAGCTGAGTCGTCATTCTCAGATCAGTATCAGTTTTTGTGGCAGCTGATCTACTAGTTTATTGATTTTTGTAAGATATTCATGTTTATCTGGTTCATTTAAAGGCACCTTTTTTTCCTGTTTTTTTTTTTTTTTATTAATTCATGAAGAAAATAAATACTGGAAAATGTTTAGACCTAAATATCCACCATGGAGAATCTAAGGCTACGTTCAAACTGCAGCCAAATGTGGCCCAAATCTGACTTTTTGCTGCTATTTGACCTGTATCTGACCTTTTGAAGACAGTCTGAACAGCACAAATCCAATTTTTTTGAAATCCGACCCAGGCCACTTTCATATGTGGTCCTAAATCGGACACATATTGGATATTTTGCAATGCGACGTCAGTCTGAACGGCCAAGTCACATTTATCCGACCTTTACGTCATTGAAATCGCCGGAGATGAGTGTCTTATCATGAGAGTGTTACAGAGTTGGTCACAGATAGATTTAAAAGTTTTTCTTGTCATTGAATGAAGTCTGTGTGTAAAGCGGCTAACGTCACTATCCCACCCTTCCTGACTCCGACTTCACATTCAAATACTCCGCTGTACAGATGTAGCAGCCACAGTAATAAACCTGGCTCTGCTCTTTTTTAATCTAATACTTCAAATGATTTGACTGGTGCTGACTTCGGTTTTATCAGTGCCACACACTCCGATACAAGATCCCTCCATATTTAGTTCCTTAAACACAGTGCGCGCTGCATGATCTCGCATAACATCAGGACCTCTTCTACGCATGTGGGTCACTTCAAGGTTGCATTCAGTTCATACTCAAAACTGATAGGAGTCACATTTAATCTGTAATATGAATGAGCACAGAAAAAATGGGATTTCACCAAAAAAAAAAAAAAAAAATCCAAATTGTGCATTAAGACCTGCTCTGTGAACGTAGTCTAAATGTTCATGTAAGACCTATTATTTACCATTTTTTACTTTATAGAGTATTCGGGTAAGACTAGTGAACACTTTCATATAAAATGTGCAACTTAACATATATGCTGGAGTACTTTTCACTACAATAAACTACCATACATTTTGCACAGAGGTTTTTCTAATTTTCTAATTTTAATTATTGACTGTCTCCTTCCTATTTCTAGAGTTAAGGTTATGGTTTCTGTATAGGTCTAGGCCCTTTTCTCTGATTATATTTCATGGCAACGTATGACTTCAGTGCAGCAGAAAACAGTGAGAGGAGGAGTAGAGGATGAGAACAAGCAACTAAGATCCCAATGCAACAGGTAGCATCACTTCAACCACTCAACACACAGCAATTCCACCCTGCAATAATATCCACGTAACAAAAGATCATTTTAAAGCAGATATTGTGCACCTGCTGTTAAGAGACACAGTCCAATAAAACCCACATCCAGACTTGTTCATGTCAAGTCCAGCGTATGAGTGTTGGGTGCAGATGCTGGCACAGATGAGAAATCTCAAGTGTCAGCCCACCAATCACTGAACTGAAAGAGAAAGTTTCACACTGTGTTATATGAAAGTGGACGCTTAATATTTAAAAAATGAGACCACGCTGGAGCTGAAATCTCCCTCTGCTGCTTCTACACCTCTGTTAAGAAAATGTCTTCAAAAGCAGGAAATGAATACAGGATTTAAGTTAATATCCATGTCTTTGCTTATACTGTAATTAAAAACAGTCATTATTAGTTCATTAACACATATTGTTTGTCTGTACTGTCGTAGAAAACGGTTTTCTTCCCTCTTCCTTTCTCTGGTGCCAGAAACACAAGCCACCCACTTCTCCAAATCTCTTTAATATCTTTTCTAAGTTCAAAATAATTACATGAAGTTATGCAAAGCTCCTCATCAACCCCAGAGGCTTGATCTCTTTACGTCCCAAATACACACACACACACACACACACACACACGCTAATGTGATGCCTGTGTTAATTACATAAACCATATTATTTATCTCCTTTTAGAATTCAGGCAGATAAGCAGAGGCTGTGTGAAGGTGATGGGAGCTGGGTCCCAGTCCTGCAGCCCCACATGGGACTCAGAAGCCACACCTGGGGAAAAGACATCACCACAATGTCTTAAAGGTGAAAAAAGGCACTGACTCGATAGTGACGCAAACAGAATGACTGCAAGGAAAGAGCTGCATTTATTTGTACACAGTAACAGAAGCGGTTACGATCAAAGTGTTTCTCTGATGGCAAAACTTTCCTGATATGAGATACTTCAGTTCAAGTCAAATGTACATTTATGTGTGAGCTCGGCATTCATGAGCTCACAGACACCACATGCATCGCAATCATTGGCATCCAGAGATTTACATGAAGCGTTTAGATGTGACACAAATGCACAGACTGAGGACACCTGCTGACAAACAAAGTTTCCAAACTAACAGAGATTTAATGAAAAATGGATATTTTATCACTTCCTTTCCATATGAGCTATAACATCAGTGTGGAACGATTGTTATTGTGGGATGAAGAAGGAGGTAGTCCTCTGGTAGACATTACTAAGAAAGACTGGCAAAGTAATCTGATTATCAGCCACAAAAATGCATGCAGAGAAAATGTGTGTCTTATTAAATGTATTCCTGTCAGCCTAGGATTACCAGGTGGAATGACTCTCACGCCCCTTTTACACAGCACTTCTGTTGTGGGAATATTTCGCCTTTGTTCCGGAATGACATCTGTATAAACGCAAAGGTAGGATAATTTAGTCCCACTTTTATTGCAGCTCTGTAATGCCTCAGGAGGTAGTAACAGAGTCATGGTAAAGGCACTGGCATGATTCAGTTACAGCATCAGTGGTAAGTAGCCTGTCCACGGTGGGCATGACATGGGCCATGGCAGACAGGAAGCTGGACATGAAGTCAGCGGCGGTGGCATGGGTCAGCTTCCACAGAATCCACGCCAGGGCCTTAATATGCACGTGCTCTCTCTACCCACAGAGAAAGTATTTAGCCACAGAGAAAGTATTTAGCCCCGCCCCTTTGATTACGGAACACAGTCCAGCCTGTCTCATCTGTTATACCACACACACACACACACACACACACACACACACACACACACACACACACACACACACACACATACATATGTGGATGCATCTAGAGTCATCTTCACTGTACATCAGTTAGGCATGGGTATCGGTAAGATTTTATCGATACTACTAATGCTATTGATACATTGGCCTGTTTAGTGACAGGTTTTGGTAACAACTCCTAATCTCTGTGCTCACTAAGAATCTGAACTCTACAAACTTCTATTTTCTCTACAAGTAGGACTTCTATGCTGCTCAGGATTTAATGTCCAACTTTTATGAGTAATGTGAAAACACAGCACACACAAACTTTTATAAAGGAAAAAACAAAAAAACAAACATATTTATACAGTGTTGATGTACAGTGTTTAGCTTTTCAAATAAATGTTTTATGTAGGCCTTAGGGTGCTAGAATTTAACAAAAAAAAAAAAGAAGAAAATTCAATTTTGATATCACGATTTCAAAAAGCTCGAGCTTGGACGTGGTTACAGATAAATGACAGAAATATTGGGTATGACCCAAAGGTTATGATGGGAGCAAATTTACTCATCTAATTTGCATATTGCGATGTCACATGGTGGTGTCCATATTGGATTGTGTAGCTTTTAGTAAAACTGAACTATGAACATATTTACATGGAAGTTTTCTTTGTGTTTTTGTCATTTTATCCTTAAAATACATCAACTTAAACATTAGGAGAAAGTAAAATGCCATAAGTTTTAACAGCTTTTCAGTCAAGCAGCACGGTCTGTCCTTATGCCCAAATCTGTATTTATCTATCAAAACTAAAACTAAATAAACTTTACTTACTTAATAAACCAGCTAGGGACCACACCTTTAAAACTGGACTTTCTTCTTCACTTTGAATAGAAACATGCCATGAAATGGTGTTAGGATTGAAGGGAAACATGTCCGCCACCTATTAGTGGCAGGTGGGGACAAGATTGGGCGACTATCTACAGCAGGGGTCCCCAATCCTCTTCCTCGAGGACCGGTATCCTGGATGTTTTAGATGTTTCCCTCTTCCAACACACCTGATGGTCATTATCAGACTCCTGCAGAGCTTGATGATAGGCTGATCATTTGAATCAGGTGTGTTGGAAGAGGGACACATCTAAAACATGCAGGATACCGGCCCTCGAGGACCAGGATTGGGGACCCCTGATCTAGAGTAACGGTCTGTTTCATTCAGCTATGTGTTATAATATTGCCACTTTAGCACTTAAAGGGTTAATATTATTAGTGTTTGTCCTTCGACATCGACGTCGGTATCACCGCTCAGCGCTGCATCACCACAGCAGCAGAGAATCCGAGTTCATTAGTATCTATAAGTCTGTCAGAACCATCAGCAGTTTCAGGAAATTAGTTCAGCCATTGAAAGATGATAAACTATGTGTATTATGTGACACCGCCTCATTGATCAGAGATAAATATGGTCATTTGACATCAGCCTCCTGAGCTCTGATACCTGCCCTCTGCTGCGCCACTGATAAGACTGAGCCAGTGATGCCTCTGAATGTGTGTGTGTGGTCTACAGATGAGCATAAAGCCAAATGATAGGTGCCGTATTGACATATTGCACACCTCATCTCCATCTCGGATCTCAGGCCTATCAGACTGAACTGGAGACAGAGATAAAAGTGTCAAAGCTGAAAAAGTTCAGTTAAGTTGGTTTGACAGGCAGTCTGGAAGATGTCTGAGTCCATGAAGTGTAGATGTGACAGCAGCAGCAGCACGTCATGTGTTTTACCATCCTCATTCTGCAGAATTACATCTGAATAAAAAATCCAAATGAAACATGTCCAGCCCAATGATTCTTGTGGAGATGAGATTTGACAAAAATAATAAACAGTATTATAACATATAGTAAAGTCTACATGCATTTGTTAAGACGCAAAAACAAAATTACAAATGTATATCATGCTAATATTTAAGATGTTGCAATTGAGAGTAGATAAAAATGAGGTAACTAGCTACTACTTCAGAGCTTGTTATTCTAAACACTCAGGTCATTTTGAAGTTTTGAAAGTAGAAACAACCCCTCCTTCGCCCTAAGCAGCTGGGATAGGCTCCATGCGACCCCCGTGACCCTAGTGAGGATTAAGCGGGTATAGAAGATGAATGAATGAATGAAACACTAACTATAGACCTTTTGAGAACACAGAAGACAGAGCAAGAGGAAAACCAGTTTGGTTAAGGATTGAGTTTGATTAGAGGAGACTAAGATTTATCAATTGGGAATTTCTGATACAGATGTTAAAAATCCACCATTAATAACCCTCTAAATCAGAACAAATATACAACCATGACCCTTTTGCATAAGTATTGGTGTTAAAACTGTATTTTCTATCCATATATAGATTGAAATGAATCAATAACTGGATGCACTGGAGGACAGTGGTTGGGAACCAACCTGAATATGAGGTGGCTGACTTTAAACTGTGTCTCAATCACACCAGTCGTCCTCAGTCGTACTCGCAGGACGTCTGTCTCTGTGGGCACGTAGTCTGGAGACGTGATGCGGGTCATGTTCTCAAAGAAACTACAGTTGAGGAAGGGGAGAGGGAGAGGACAAAGAGGTGAAAGACAAGGAGAGAAGAGGGAAACATTTAATAACCTGGAGTAAAACTTGAGATCAAAAGAGAATGAAATCATTTGTTTGCGGGTGAAGGCTTGTATTTTGAGAGTGTATCATGGTTGTGTCAGATGCCAGGCGGCAGGTGGGGTGTGCAGTGATAAGGGAGGGGCCCCAGGGGTCACAGCGGCTGATCAGGATGAATATTCACACAGTGGTTTACCAAAAAAACACACCGAGGCTAAGCTTTCAACCACAGATTAGCTATTACCACAGCATTGTAATCAACTGGATCGTGTGTGTGTGTGTGTGTGTGTGTGTGTGTGTGTGTAATAAGATGAGGCACACACATGCAGACACACACACATACACAGTGACGTCTTCACCTCGCTGAACTGACTGTGACATTCTCAACTAGTCATCCTGAATCAGTTTCTTAGACAGCGACACACATCCTGCTGCTTAAAAAACACACTGCCTGTCACATGTTGCACGATACAGACCATAAGTACGAGTCTGTGTTTCTGTACTCCTGTCTTTGTGAGAACCAACTGCTCTTTTTACACCTGAACAGAGAAGCTTCTTAACGCTTGTACATCCCTCTAATTCACCACCATCGAGCCAAAAATATACAATACTATACTATAAAATCATCATACATCAATATTTTTTCCAGTTTTGTTTTTTTTTTTCTGTATTAACATCTTAAACCACTTCAGTTCTTCTCAAAACTACCAAATCCTAAATAATTTTCAGGATTTTAACCCTTTCAGTGCCAGTTTGAATACATGATAGTACTGTTATTTATTTTCATATATAATGAAGAGTGGCGTGATGGGGCTTTGCTGGTGATTAGAGTCTTGGATACATCAAAAAGTAGCAACAAAATTGATTTAATTGTATTAGCATTTTTTATGTGAAAAATGTCAACAAGGCATTTTTTTTTTTTTTTTGCCATAAGGGTCCTGCACAATAAAAACTACTAATGCAATGAAGTCTGTGTAGGTTCTCATTTGCCCAGGTCATCCATCCATCCATCCATCCATAAATCCATCCATCCATCCATCCATATTTAATTAAAAAAAAAGCCACATCCTTCCACCATGTATTCTATGGAAAATATCTCATTTTGTGTGTGTGTGTGTGTGTGTGTGTGTGTGTGTGTGGTGGTGGTGGTGGTGGTGGGGGGGGGGGGTTGTTTTTTAATAAAACAAGTGTTATAATATATTCAAACTTGCATTTAATATTCTGGAATCCTGAAAAGTATTGAACATTTTGTAGTTTTGAACAGAACTGCAGATTTATGCAGAGAAAATATTGATATATGATTTTTTTTGGTGTATATTTTTGACTTCTGACATGCAAAACATGTCTGTAGCGTACAATAGACTTGTAAGAGTATGTGATATTAGATTTACAAAAAAGTGTAAAAAGAAAGATTCATGCAGAAATGGATTCCATAAGCTGTAAAAGCCATAATGATCGACAAATTTTAAAAAAAGAAAAAAAGATAAAGATGTACAAAAAATGGATCCAGTCTGGATCCAGGAATTTTTTAAAGGATTCTTTATCATTGCGAGATAGGGCATGGCACCACAGATTTGCATATGAGGTCATTCAGCTCCATCTCGGGGAGGAAAGTACAAACAACACCTTAAAAACAGAGCGGACATATCCTGAAAATTTCATCAAAATCCATCCATCCTCCTTTTTGAGTTATGTTGCTAAGAAACAAACAAACAAACAAACCCACAAACCCTGGCAAAAACATAATCTTCTTGACGGAGGTTAAAAAAAAAAAAACAAGAAAAAAAAAAGTACAAACACTACCTTGGTGGAGGTCTGCGCTCTCCGAGTACTTTTCTAGTTTTATCTGCCATAATCTCTTTTGATTCACATGTGATTTACATGTGACACCAGCTCATTGTTACTGCCTTTGTTTTCTCCTCTTCTAACCCTATTTACTGCTTCTCTATCCTTCTCTGCTCCGTTGATCTTTTTTGTTACTTTATACCACTCTTTACCAGAGACTAGAACGTCATACATTTATAGCAGTTTATCTGCAAATGTGGTTACATACACAAGACAATATATTCATATAGTACATTTCATACACAAAGGCATTTCAGTGTGCATTAAGAGTTCCTGAAAACTAGAATTAAATGAAACATTAATCATTAATCTTTAAGGTTATTAAAAAAGCGGAAAATTAAATGCAGGTGGAAAACACGTCTCTTTTATATGCGAAACGTGTCTTTAACACATTGTACAGCAACAACAGAGTGAATTAGATTAATCACTCTGATTATTTGTTTTAGTTATATTTTTCAGTATTTCATTATATCCTACCGTTTAAGCTTTGTTTTCATTTAACTCTTAACACTGAAATGCCCCCACGTGTCAAATGTGTGATATATTATTACATTCACAGATATTAAAAGTTAAGTTGTTCTAGTCTCGGTAGGGAAGACTGGTCTGAATTAACAACAAAAAAAGACCTAATTAGTTTTAAAAAAATAAAACAAAAAACAAAACAGGCTTTCTGTTTAGTTTTTGAGTCTCATTTGCTCAGTATGGGTCCTCACAAGCATAGAGATAAACTCCTGTGTGTTTATGTCAGAGGAGAGCAGATGATGAAGGTGATGAACGGGGGATCTCAGTGGGATTCAGGGGGCCTGTCGGTGTCGATAACCCCAGAGTCGACACCTCTCGCTGGGTTAGAGGATAAGAACAGACGGCCTCCTGGAGGGTCCCAGCTCTGTCCTACTCCTGCGCCTTCAGACGCCACATCCCTGAACTTCACCCTCACCATTTTATCTTCCATCCTTTTTATTTTTATAACAAGCAGGGGATTATTTTTTTTTCTATTCTATGTGGTTGTATTTATGTGATGAATCCTCCATTGTGATTGGTCAGTGGTGAATTTCTACTGTCTATTATTTCAACCATTCCCATAAACATAAAGTTCCACCTACACAAATAAATGCTTTTACTTGGCAGAATCAATTTTTTTTTGTCAAATAATTTTATATTCAACCATGTAAGAGAAATAATGTTAACCCCATCTCCAGAGGTTGGGACACTCTAACATACAGTTAAAAAAAAAGTTAATAGTCGGAACTTTACAGAGAAAAGGACATAAAGGCACAATTTAAGTATCATATACATCAGGGGTGTCAAACTCATGTTAATTCAGGGGCCGCATTCAGCTAAATTTGATCTGCAGTGGGCTGGACCAATAAAATAATAACACGATAATGTATAAATAATGTCAATTCTAAACTTTTCTTTATGTTTTACAGTGAAAAAAGTTAAATTACATCATGAAAATGTTTACATCTACAAACTATCCTTTCAAACAATGTGAATAAAATGAACAACCTGAAAAAATAGTGTCATTTTAACACGAGTATGCTTCAGTTTATCATTTCCACATTCCACCTACATTATAACTTACAGATCACAGTGGATCTACAAATACACTAAACATTTAATATCAGGTGGAATATTATTTAAATTGTGCATACTTCTCTTAAGAGTTTTCAGATTTCTTGTGAAATTCTACTTTGTTTTAGTGTAAATACATGAAAATGTTTACATTTACAAAGAGAAAAAAATTGGAGTTGTGAGTATTTATAGGTTATTATGAGATTGAATTGGTCTGAATGTGGAACCTGAACTAAAATGATAGTCAATATCTTTGTGTAATTTTTGCATTTCACAAATTCATCCCAGGGGCCAGACTGGACCCTTTGGCAGGCCGGATTTGGCCCCAGTGGGCCACATGTTTGACACCTGTGATATACATGAATGATATATTAGGTGATAAAATTGCATAAGAGTTTTGATGTGATATGTAGGAAATATTGCTGGTGCAAAGTGATGGAAAGTGGGGGTGAGTTCAGCTGCTGCTGTAGTTGGAGAAGATCAATACATGGCATCATAAGATGGATCCTTTTTGGAATAAAATATTCTACTATTTCTGAGGAAGTCTATGAAAGTGGGCCTGGTAGGGACAGAAAGGAGACAAACCCTTAGACACAGAAGATTTTCTTTTTTTTTTTTTTTTACTCACCAACCAATTGCCCATAAATTTAGAATAAAATCATTTAACCTCTTCTCATGAAATGATTTGTTTTTTGATTGATTGATTGACTGATTGATGTATTTATTTCGAATATGAATGTCAAAATAGAGAAATAATAAACATTTATAAACAAAATTTAACACAGACATAATACATATTAAAAAAAGGAGTGAGAAGAAGTATAACTTATAAGCTCCCACCCCTTCTCCTTAAATAATTAACAACAATAATAACCTTC
>JAQQZY010000001.1:19042799-19053683 GCA_030068375.1 Ostorhinchus rueppellii
GAGTAAAAGGATTAAATTCATCCAAAATATGTAGTGCAGTAAAAGTGGAAGTAGGAGGAAAAAATAATACTCCAAAACAGTACAGATACTACATTTTAGTACTTAAGTACAGTACTTAAGTGGTTCCACTTTGTTACTATACATCTCTGCTTATTAATATCAAAACTGAATCAATAGGATACAAGAAGAGATCAAAGATGCAATTTATTTCTGCAGATACATCTCATTGGGAGTACAAGTAATGGTTGGATATGGTGGTTTGTAGGGTTCAGGATTGTGTAACATGTTTGGTTTGTGTAATGTCCACATAACTCAAACACAATCACACACAGTGCAGATGGGGCACAGAGGCTCATTGTTTGAGACTGATAGCTTACCAGCAGGAATGGACGGCACACAGCCAAGTCCATCCTCACTGCTGTGAGGGACACATCCCACCAAGTCGTACAGTATGTGTGTGAACTCACCCGACAGGCCAGGACGCTCAGCGTTCTCTCATGAATGTTCATGATTGGATAGTTCTTCCCCTTGTAACGATTCACTTCCTGAGGAGAAATAAGATGTTACCTGTTCCTTTTTTATGTTAGTTAGCAGAAACACATACTATAGTTGGTGTCACCATAAGCCTTACATTGCTGCACTACAAAAAGGAGGGGCTCTCAATACATCCCCCCTTTTCTTTATGTAACTGTAATTATTATATAAGCCTGAGCTTCCCTTTACTTAAACTGGATCCAGATGCTTCTCTTTACAACCACTAACACAGCAAGAAGATATGAAGTTGTCATTCTAGTGGGATTATGTTTGTCAGTATCTGTGCGACTCATTAGGCGTACCTGGTCAAAGTGCAGACCTACAATCACGTAGGGCCTCTCTGCCTGCTTATAGACCATTTCTAAGAAGTCCACATGTCCGATGTCTGTGAGGAGTTAACAGTCAAGGAATCAATGGCACACACAGCTGAAACACTGTTCCCTCATATTCATCATCAGTATGTTATTACAGCTTGACAAGGATACGGAAGAGGTCAAATGCCCCGGCCACATAGATGATTGTGTCTCCAGGCTGGGGCTCCTTTCCCGAGGCAAACTGAATGATCTTCTGAGACGTCTGGAGGAACTGAGACACTCCTGTCCACGGACTGCGGCCAGTAGGACCCTGAGACACAATAAAATAGAACTGAGTAAATAAGACATCTGTATATAATATCATACCATCAGTAGGGCTGGGTATAATAGCACATTTCCTTAATTGATTCAATGTCGATTCATAAGTTGATTAATCGTGACTCGATTTGATTCAATCTGATATCAATTCGATATCGATGTGATTCAGTATTCATGGACTGATTCAGATTTATTTAGTGATATTAAAGTATAATTTTAAGCTGTAACCTGATTATCCGAGTACCGTAGCCATGCAACACATCAATACTGGTATTAATATGATATTAGAAAGGAAAGATATATCAATCTGTGATTGGTGGCTGCAGCGAGGAGGGGGTCTGTGATTGCCACTTTACTATTCCTCTAATAGCACGTGTTGGCAGTATCTGGGTCAGGACGTCCTGCCCTGAAAAATCGATCTCATCCACTATCATTCGATTACGCAAATTTAAAATGAAATAAATCTAAGACTGATCAAATCATTTTTTTTTTACCTTGCCCTAATAATCATAATGAGATGTTATTATAATCATTCAGTTTTCTTGACTGATTCTGAGTTTTGAAGTCAGTGACCTCACCATTCCCATTTTTTTCTTTATAAAACTCTATTTGCCAGAGTGTATAAACATTTGTGTAATGTTTCTTTAATTGAAAACGTATGTAAAATATTGTGTCTAAAGCAACTTTTACATTTTTCATTTAAGATTCCACAAGGCTACAGAATCACAAATAAATGGTAAAATAAAGGCAAGGCTGCTGGATGGAGGATTTTTTTTATCCAAATAACTTCCCAAATGAACTATAGGCGCTTATAGGAGCTTGCTCTTACAGGCGTACTACATCAACTTGATCTCATGATGATGTATAGTTCAATTTAGCAGTCTGGCTCCACTACTGTTATGTTTGTTCATCACTATACAGTCTGGTTCTTTGTTCTTCACTCAGTATGTATAACCTCTATGGCAATGACAATGTTGCTACAACAATCATACCTATTGACTACCCACCCACTAGTTGTGACTGATCAAGCTGAAAAACAACCGATCTCAATAAAAAAAAAAAAGATAAATCAACAAATCTCTAGATTATGAGTCTATTTGTACCACAAGATAAAGGAAAAACAAAAAAAATACACACACATTACTTACCTTTCCAAAGTTATCCGTATGCTGCTGGTAATCAGGATTACTCTGCAGAAATCATAACATAGACAAAGATTAAATCAAACACACACAATCTAACAGACATTAGTGTGCCATTCATCAAATATGTAAACTCACCAAGATGCTGTGATGAGCTTTGGTCATTAAAAGCATTCGTCCCACCAGGTCGGTGGTGGACACGCCCTGGGTACGTTTACACTCCCGGTAACGGCCTGCGCGCTTCACTTCTTCATATGTGTCCTTTCCATCGACTGTGAGCGTGATGTCATCTAGTAACCAAACAGGAGACCGGTACGTTAGACCATCATCAGCAGGATCAGACAACTGGATGTGTCGAGCAGCCCTAGGAAGACTCACCTCCATGCACACAGAAGTCACAGTTGTATTTGTCCAGAGTTTCCAGAGTGGTAACGTAGGGTGCTCCTTCCACTATCTCATCCACCCACTTGATAGCCCGCACCATTTTATAGCGTTCCTCCTGAGTGAAGACTGGGGGACCCTTGTGCTTTGCAATCTCAGCTTTTAAGGAGGAAGAACAAAGGTATGAAGAGGTCAGCTACTTCACAATGACACATGACTAACATCTACTGTACGCAGTGTGTAATGAACAAAATGATATGGTTTTGTCTTCATGGTATAGCTGCCTTATAGTAGAGGAGAGCTGAGTGATTTAGACCCTGCGACATTTGGTCTGGTATCTGCAGTGACATGGAAGTAATGCCTTTCTAGCTTGTAAAACAATGGTACATTGATTCAAATGTATGAGGAAACAGAGAAAATGAGACTATGCTTAGTCAGTAATCACTAAGTTAGAGTGTCTAAACTAAATGCATAAGTATTAATTGTGTACTAATTGTGTATACATTGCATATATTCAATGCAATCTAACTGTTATTTGTGATTTTGAAGATAAATATGTGTGTTCAGCTGTGACATGCTCTTACCATCTGTATGCACTCCAGCTATGAGGTAATCTCCCATGCCTTTAGCCTGCCGCAGCTGGTTGGAGTGACCGTAGTGCACCATGTCATAACTGTAGAGACACAAAGAGTGTAAGTAAGCAAACTGAGATACTACAACTGTTCAGCCAAAGCAACACACGTCAGAGGAAAAGCAAAAAATAAATACTTACTGTTTGCTTTATCTCTACTCCATCTCAACTCCAACCTTTAATGGACTTTAATGTTTAGCTTTTTTTTGTGTGTTAAGGTTAAAAGTGTCAAAAACCTTCTACCAGAGGACAAAGGTTACTGGGTGAAAGGTAAAAACCAATACAACCTTTTACTTGTAATCACGTTGTAACTTCTATGTTAGAATATTTTTTTTTGCTTCTCTTGCTTCTCTTTTTTTTTTTTTTTTTTTTTTTAAAAAGGAAGTAAATGTGAGGTGAGAAATGATCTTTTAACTGAAGGTTGATCACTGGGTTTATAAAAAACAAACAAACCCCAGAACAAAACACTGAGATGTTGCTCAGACCTGGTTAAGTTTGTTCAGGTTTGGATTAGAATGTGCTGTTGTTCGGCACCCTGCAGGTACACAATCCCAACCACAGACTCTGAGCAGCGTCATGAAAGTACCGGGTTGACACACATGATCAATTGTCCTGAGGTTGTCCTTCCTTGGTCCATTTTTTGCCGATATCAACCACTGCAGACCAGGAACATCCAAAAACACCTGGAATTATGGAGATGTACTGACCCAGTCATCACTGTTCCAATATGCACCTGGTCAAAGTCACTCAGATCCTCATGTTGTTCATTTTGCTGCTTCCAACCCATCAATTTCAATGGACCCGCTGAAAGGTACTGTTAGAAATAATAAATATAATTTACCACTTTTCCTGCTAGATGTATTAAGGTTAAGGCTGATCAGTGTATTTGACTGGCTACTAAAACATTTTATCTTAAGGACCTAAAAAGACAAAAAGTCTCAAATTTAAACATTTTCACATCTTTCCTATGGCTTGGTTCATAATATTTTGTTTATCACAACAAACACCCTGGTAATAAATTAAAGGAAAAACCTGATAAAAGTGGATGAGTGTTAGGATAAAAATACTCCCATCCATTGGACACACAGCCTCACAAAACGGTGTGATACAATTACACTCACCACATGATTTTGGACTGATCTGTTAGACAGCACTCTACATCATCAAAGTACAAATGAGGAAATATCTTTTGGAAAACCATTCCAAGAGCTCACAGAGTTGTAGAATCAATGCTAATGAGTACTGAAGATGTTTTGGACCCCCCCAAAAAAGACGACTGCCCAAAGCACGCTGTTTAGACATCACACTGAATGACATGTTCACTATGTCAGTTATTTATAACAACACATGAGATGGGCCATGTTCACTAAGCTATCAGCAACCCAGTTACTTCTTGTGTAATGACCGAGTCCACCAAGGAATTCATGCTGTGAGAGTAAATGTCCAGATCAGCTGGAGCCAAATCATGTGAGGATCATGCTTTCTACTTCACCATAATGTAGCTTTACACTAGAAGGTAAAACTAGACTTTCTGAGGGTGCATACATACTACCGAGCTTCAAAAGCCATGAAATCACATTAAAAGCCTTATCTCATATAATGTTGGAAAATGTGGAGGAAGAAAATCCAAGATACACCCTATTTTCTGGATCTTCAGCAAAATTCTAATCTTGGCCCAAGTACTACTGTTCCACTTTTCATGAAAATCAGTACAGCAACTTTTGCATGATCCTGCTGATGGACAAACCAACGCATAGCAATGAAAATATGCCTTGGCAGGTCAGAACAACAACCATACAGAGAGATGTCCTTAACTGACTCATTATCATGTTGTTTGGGCGCCACACCCAAATTCCTGATATTTGTGAACGAGGGAATTTATGTGCTCAAATAACTTCCAGCGTAATAAGAATAAACATGACTCAACCTTTAGATACCAAACTAGAAGAGATGTATAGTAACAAAGTGGAACCACTTAAGTGCTGTACTTAAGTACTAAAATGCAGTATCTGTACTTTTTTGGAGTTATTTTTTCCTCCTACTTCCACTTTTACTGCACGACATATTTTTGACGAATTTAATACTTTTACTCTGATTGTATTTCCTTGTACTGCTGCTTCAGCCAAAGAAGTTGTACTTTAATATTAAATATATAAAGATATGGAAACTTGTGACTGCTTTCTTTTCGTATACACAGTACTTTAAATTTTACTTTTACTTTCAGTACTTGAGTAATAATTTTTTAATTACTTGTACTTGTAATTTTACTTCTACTCTTACTTTCAGTACTTGAGTAGTAATTTTTTACATACTTCTACTTGCAATACTCAAGTACAAAAAAATGTGAATACTTTAGTACAGGGGTGCCCAACCCTGGTCCTCGAGAGCTACTATCCTGCATGTTTTCGATGCAGCTCTCTTCCAACACACCCGATTCAAGTGATAAGCCTATCACAAGCTCTGCAGAAGCCTGGTAATGACCATCAGGTGTGCTGGAAAAGGGAAACATCTAAAAGATACAGGATAGTAGCTCTCAAGGACCAGGGTTGGGCACCCCTGCTGCTATGATGTTTAAAGAACACTTCAACTTTAACTCAAATCAGTTTTTTTTATATAGCACTTGTACTTCTACTCCACTCCTCTTCTCCAGTACTTTATACATCTCTGCCAACTACACATGTTGCTGAGATGTGCAGACTGTGACAAACCAGAAGGTTTGCAGATGAGATTTCAGAGTAAGGAGTTCTAGATACAGCAGATGTGATATGGACATCTTAACCATTTACACATTAAAGGTGCTTC
The DNA here is from genome assembly GCA_030068375.1 of Ostorhinchus rueppellii. Lineage (NCBI taxonomy): Eukaryota > Metazoa > Chordata > Actinopteri > Kurtiformes > Apogonidae > Ostorhinchus > Ostorhinchus rueppellii. Next base: position 19,048,922 of record JAQQZY010000001.1, read on the forward strand.
TTCTATAAATAAAATGACAAGGAAATCAACAAAATCTACAAAAACCAATCAGAAATTATTTCACTGCAAATTCTTTAAAATAGTCAAAGCCGCAAATATATTATTACTTTATAATTACGTACAGGAAATAAATGCTGCAAAATGTTCAGTCTTTACATGCTGCAAGCAGTGAATTTGCTTGGCAAGTGGCAAGTGCTTTAATTACTGCTAGCTACATTTCTTGCAACTTTCATAAGCTGAAGAGCAAACTAATTTCCCCTAAGCAGAAATAAAGTTAATGTGAATCTGAAGTATCCTCAAGCATTTACTGCTTGCATCTCCCACTTGTTTTAGTCGGTAATTTATCATTGCAGAAGAGTCATGATACAATATAATACAAGTTATCAAGTTTATGGACCCCATTGGACCTTGGTCCCGGACACTTGTATTTATATACACTTGTATTGTATTATAATTGCCGTAAAAACAAATGATTACGTGACCATAGCCAGGGTACGACGATAACAATTTCCAGTTTGTTTTTACAATGAAAATACTTAAGGAACTAGCCAGGTAATAAATCATTAATAGCCCATCCTCTTCTTTAACGATGTCTGACGGATTCGTGTGGGGTTGCAAGGGCACGTTACAATAAGACAAATGCAGAAAGAGAAATTTGCTAACTTAGGATATCTTCAGACAGATCAACTAGAACGAACAAGAGTTATTTAAGGAGAAGGTTTAACTCCTGTCACTGCTTAGGTTAAGTAACATTAGCATGTTAGCATCAGCATGCTAACCCACCAAAGGGCCACTATCATGTGTTTCTTACAGATCAGAACCACGACAGCTATGTTAGGAGATTATTTTAACAAAAAAGCATCATGTCTCAGTGGAGGAGACTCAACTCACCAGCCGTCACACCACAGCCGCACGACGCGCTTCCTTTTCTCCGGGCTACACACCTCACCACCCGGCTTACTGCAGCCGGCTGCACCCTTCTGGTCGTCCGTAGCGTGGTGGCCGTTTTTGATCATTTCGACAGGTTAAGTCAATAGTAATAACGTCTACAAATAAAAAACCAATATAGAAGTAGAGTCCGGTTTTAAATAACTCAGTGACCGTAAAAGACGTTTTCTCAGGACAAATTATTAGTGACTGAACCAACCGGTGGCCAACGCCTCCTGTTCGACGTCACATCGAACGAATCCGCTCAACTGACGAAGACTTACGTAACGACGCACGTCACGTGATATGACAGCGCTGATAAGCCAAGTGAGGACAAATATGTGAAGTATAATTATGTCTACGTTCATTCAGTCTTCTGCGTACTATCGTTTGGACTCATTCTAAGTATTTTTATGTTTGACAACTATTACATTTATGTATTTACTCCAGTGCAGTTTTTTTTTTTACAGGTCTGGAACACTATAGTGTGCAGAATAGTTAGAATAATTACTTGATTTTATGTATTTTATTATTAACAACAATAATAATATTTTTGCACCAAGGTGTGTGTATAATCAAGTGTATTTTATCATAATTTCAAATATATAGTATAATAATTAATAATAATTTCAAAAACCGTAAATCATTGTGATAGTATGTCCACCTCATGCATTCAGTACTGCAGAAGTTCTAGACTGCTTGGTGTTTTTTCAAGGTTGTAGTAATGTTTTCATCAGATATCAGAAATATCTCCACAGTATTAAAAACTCGCAAAAAAATCTAAATTAAAAAGGCTGTGACCTAAGTTCCCATGACAAAAGGCTGCTGAAATGAGTAACATTTGAGATGTGCTGAATAAAACTTGGTGTAGAAAACCAGATTAGTGCAGTAAATATCATGTCCTCTTATTGTACAAAATGAAGTCACACTTACAGTAAATGCTTGGTACTCCATTCTATAGTTTTGTTTTTTGTTTGTTTTTTTGGTTTTCTTTTTGCCTGAAACTGTTGTACATATTTCTTAGTTATCCTTGTAGTATCTTAAAACAGAAACTGAGAAGTGTGTGTGATCATTATAACCCAACAAGTCTAATGGTGACCTGAAACATTTACACAGTAATGTAAAGGGTACAATTAGAGTTTTGATGAGAATTTACAAATCCTATCAGGGATAAACAAGCAGGCGGTTGATTCAAATGTTCTATTTAACTGTTTGTATAGGTTCTTGTAATATGTAAAGTTGAATAGTTTAGATATATAAATAATTTATCCACCCCCTCATATGATTGTGCTTTATACGCCACATACTTGTAATAATTTTTACACTTTCTCCTATTTCTACTTTGGTGTAAAATACAGATGTACTGACAAGATAAATTTATGTTTTCATTTGTTTTAGTTATGGCGTCAACAGCCAGTTATACAAGTCAGCACAATTGACAAGCGTCAGCATAGTAGTGTACTATTTATGACTATGCCAATTACAGTTAAATACAGAACAGCAGTAAAAAGCATCACATCTCAGTGGCTCCATTTCTGTTTCTCTTCACAATGTCTAAAAGATTTCCAGCTCCAGATACAAAAATATTTAAACCTCACAAAACTGAAAAATGTCACTTGTCCATATATGGTATCATGTATAGCTCAAATACTGTAAATCCCATCTGTTATATAAATACTGACATTAAAGGAATGCCAAAATAAAATGCTTTGCAATTGCAGATGTAGGGACCATTTTATTGTCACAGCATCTTTTTTCTTTTTTTTTTTTTAATACAGAGGGAATCAATTAATCCACATCCACTTTTAGCACAGATGTTTGTTTGTTTTTTTAAGAAATGCTGGCTCACAATGAATAGACTTACATAACCTCTGACATGTTCCAGACAGGATGTGAATATTAATACTGAATCTTCCTGAGAAAAAAAAAAAAAGACGACTATTTGGTCATTGTCTAACAACATAAAATAAACAAAACTACAAGTCAAAATACAGGTTAAGATTTAAAATAAGCTCTCCTAAACAAAGGAGTGAGAGCACCCAGGTCTCGGCATTGTCTTCAATAGTCGAGATCAAAATGTAAACAAATTCAGTGGATCAAGGTTATAGCTGCACATCAAGTAACGACATAGTCTGCCGACCTGAGGGTTGGTGACAGCAGAGTGAAGGTCAGCAGCGAGTACAGGACACAACTCAAATACCCTTAAAATAAACAACAAACAGTTCATGTTGAAAAAAGGAACATTCAGCAATGCATGTTTTAAATGTATGGAAAAAATGGTACAAAAATAATTAGAAAGCGACCTCTTTATAAATATCTTCGATTAAAAACTGCAGTAGCTTATACAAAAAGTGTTTACATACTGCTTTTCTCTGCACATTTAAGTGTCATGTCATTCAGCTACTTTACATGGCAATATGCGGTATTAAACCATAATATTTCAGTGGCTAGTTCCAGTGGTATGATGCACAGTCACCTAACTAGTGTAGTGCACCGTTTACTGATTTGGTAACAAAAATAATCTAATACACATAGAATACATCTGTGTCCCATTTACCTAAGCTTCAGATGTGGCTGGAAAAATGTTATATGTTGCTGAAAGTATGAGTGCTACTGACAGATTGAGCACAAATGAAAAACAGAGAAGCTGTAGGAGCACAAATTTTCTTCAGAGAAGTTTCCTTTCTTCTTGCCTAAACAATGATAGTAAATCATGATGACTGTCTGCACCAAAGCTAAACTTAGAAGTGATGAAGTAGGAGAAGGAAACTTTTACCAGTCACTTAGAGCCTATGGAGTTTGAGACACTTGAGACCATACTGAGCTGCTACAGGTCATGGTTTAGAAGTCAATAAACCTTTTAAACTTTGTCTGACAGACTGTACTGGTTATATGATCCCCACACAGCAAACATCGGCTCTGGCTGCCTTATTATGAATGTATCAGCATAAGGAAAAACTGATACTGAAACCACAGTGGCTTATCAACAGCCACTTTTAGATTTTGCTGAATGTTGTATCAGATAACATGGTATATGCCATTCTCATATGGAAACTTACTTCCTCTTCAGACACACCACTGCATGTAATCATAAAAAACAAAAAACAAAAAAAAAAAACAAAAAAACGATAGCACCTAAAGTCCAACTCGTCTTCACTGTGGAAACAGTGAAATCCCTCACTGGGATCATCACTGGCAGCTGCAACATAATTAAACACAATATCAACTTAAGTCTATTAATCTCTCTTGACTATGCAATTTTCTTCTTCTTAATTCTTCCTTTTCTATAGCCACGTCCAAACCAGCCTCCCTGCACGACTGTGGCGTCTGTTTGACTCCCGGGGTCAGCCGAGCAGACCTCCTGCCCAGAAGGGGGAGCAATGACTTCACGGGAATGACTGTTGACCTCTTCTGGCTGCAGAAGAGTAGCAAGGCTAAAGATGGGATCCTCAGTCCTGATGAGGAGAACAAAGCAAACATTTGTATGACTTTTAAAATGTATTTATTTGTTACACATAAAAACAGAGTTTCAGAGACCAAAAAGAAGAGAGAAAGAAGCTTAAAGTTCAGGTTAAGATTAAAAACTCCTATCTGATCCTCTCTTTGTCTAGGCAAGGCAAGCCAATTTTATTTGTAGCACGTTTCAGCAACAAGGCAATTCAAAGTACTTCACACAGAGCATTGAAATACAACAGGGAAAAAAACATTTAAAACATTATAAAAGATACATGTAAAAGGTGATCAACTCATTCACTGCCAATGACGTGTTTTGGCGTCAATTGGCTTTCATTGGGGGGGTTGCTAGGAAACGACCTGGCGCAACTTTGAGGAAGTA
>JAQQZY010000001.1:19059854-19077661 GCA_030068375.1 Ostorhinchus rueppellii
AGATATTACAATATCAGTCAGGATATTTTATGACATTATTGGTGAAGTTATTACATTATTGGGTTTTATTACATTTTCGATTGAGTTAAGTGCAAACTTTATTACATTTTCAGTAAATTATGACATTATACTGTAAGGTGCTACAATCCCTCTTCCAGCACACCTGACAGTCGTTATCAGACTTCTGCAGAGTTTGATAGGCTTATTTGAATCAGGTGTGTTGGAAGAGGGCTACAACTAAAACACGCAGGATACGAGCCCTCGAGGACCAGGATTGGACAACCATGATCTAAAGCAGGTGTTAAATTCCAGTCTTGGGCCGGTATCCTGCATGTTTTAGATACTTCCCTCCTCCAGCACACCTGGTTCAATTAATGATCAGCTCATCATCATACTCTGCAGAAGCCTGATCATGATATAATGGTTTCCAGGTGTGATGGAAGAGGGAACTATCTAAAACAGGGGTGCCCAATCCTGGTCTTCGTGAGCTACTATCCTGCATGTTTTAGATGTGTCCCTCTTCCAACACGCCTGATTGAAATGATGAGCCTATAATCAAACTCTGCAGAAGCCTGATAACGACTTTCAGGTGTGCTGGAAAGTGGAAACAAGTAAAACATGCAGGATAGTCGCTCACGAGGACCAGGATTGGTTACCCCTGAGTTATAGTGACAAACATCACAATAACAAGCAAGTGATGAGAAATATTTATTACAAACCACGGACAAATAAATAACATACAAGTCATTACATTTGGAGAAGTAAAAAACATTCAGTAATTCATTTATCAGACAACGCCAGTCAAGCAGGTAAACAAACACCCCTTTCTGATAAATGAATTACTTACACAGTAGTGCTGGGAGAACAGTATGAACCTTTACCAGACTAAAAAAAACATAGGTCTTAATGATTTTGGCTGGGGATTCAACCTCCTAATACCCTACTTTAAGGCAACACTTGGAGTAACAGACTATTCAAGTTTAGATACACATAAGACCTGAGCATTAAGGTGGTTGTGATGCTGTAAATATTATACAAAATGGTTCAATATGTACTAAGATATGTCTTTGGTGGCAATGAACCAGGCACTTAAATCTTTACCCCCTTAACACCTTAATTTATTTCCAATTCTAGAAAAAATTTTCAGTGGTGTTTTTTTTTTTTTTTCCAAGTAGATAGTATTTTGATTGCATTTTGGAGCGGGGGAGGGGGTTGATGCGAATTTGCGACAATCGGCATCGAGGGGTTGATGACATGTAGGGGAGGAGTTGCAGATTGCACCACCCTGTCTTCCTCTCACCCTCCACTACAATGGCCACAAAAACAGCTCTTTAATTAAGGGGATATTACCTCTGATCAACACTCAAACATACCTATGTTTCAGAGATACATATGTATTTCTGAAACTGTATCTGTATTTTAATGCATTTTAATGGACCCCAAGAAGAATAAAAACCACTACAGTGAAAGCAAATGGGGATCCGTATAAACAATACCAAATTGTTACTGGAGCCTTTTCGGAATTTCATGAAACAATTCCAACTTGTGATCTCGATAATACTATTCAGACAGTAACGTACTACTTCCTCCCATGCTGATTTGTTTAGAGGTGTTTCCGAGAAGCCTCCGGAGATAAAACTATCCAGCCCCCCCCCAAAAAATACCCAAAGCAAAGATTGAAAAAAATTATATGGTGCCTTCCTATGCTAATCAGTCAAGGCGCCCTGGTTTAGTGGAATACCTGAAAGCATCATTAATGAGTGTTATTCATTACAGTTGTGCTTCTCCTGCCTGTCATGTCCTGAGGGGAAAAAAAGTCTACAGCCATCTTTCAGGCTCAGTGCTCACAGGCTTTACTGTGCAGCTAAAGGATGCTACAGATTCTTTTTTTTTTTGCCAACTCGACATGTTCCCTGCTCAGATCTTCATGAGTACACCAAGGATGGGTAGAAAAGGGAGGAAGTAGACCTACTAAAGAACTCTGCTAAAGTCTGAGCAGCGACAGTGATGTTTCACCTGCAGCCCTGTGAAACTATCATGTATGATGAAACCCTCTAGAGAAAGAGTGTTAAAACTTGACAGTGACTCCCGATATAAATTACAGCGATACAGCGGTAAGCAACAGACATCACTTGGGGTCAAATTCAGGTTTCAAATACTGAATTTTACTCTCAAATGTAAAGCTATTCATGTAATGGCTAGAGGTCTTATTAGGGTTCCTCAGTGGGGCCAATTAGAGAGGTGTCATCGGGGTCTGGGGGAGTAAGTGTTCTTGGGGACCCTCTGAGGATTTGCTCTGAACTGTCCTCGTTTGGTGTCTAGTGGCTGCTCAGCAGAAACTCCACTCCTGTCCAGTCTCGGGTGATCTAATAAGGTGTTATTGAAAATGTGTGCTGACCAGGTTGCCCCATTTTTTAAAAAATATATTTTTAATATGTCTCTTGTCCAGCAGAGAGTGCCAGTCTCATGGAAGACCATAATGGTGGCCGTTGGTAAAACAAGCTGCCCCTCCACTCTGAATGACTTCTGGAGAGTGGCCTTATCCTCTATGGTTATGAAACAACTTGGAAAGCGAGTCAAAGAAGAGCTGGTCTCAAAAACTGAGCGCCTGCTAGACTATCATATGCTAGTATGGTAACCTTGGCAACAAGGACAAGAACTCCCTCAGGAGGATAGTAAAAGTGGGCTCTAAAGTAGATGGGGTGAGTTTTAATAGTCTTGAAGACATTTTTAATACACAAGTTAAAAGGAGCGCTCAGTCTATTCTTACGGATGCTTCTGATCGTCTTAATCAGGAGTATAAGTTGCTCCCCTCCAGCCTTCGTCTGGCAGTACCCCAGGCCACAAAAAACAGGTACAGTACAAGTTCTCCTTTGTGTCTATGTCCATCCAAGCTATAAATGCTGAGAAAAGGAAGAGGTAATGCACTGTTTTTGCTGCTGTGCTTTATCACGTACTGTGCTGCACTTTATCCCGTTTGCTGCTGTACTTTATTTTATTCTGTCTTGCTGCTGCTGACTAAGCGACTGTTTGCACTGAATTACACCTGACTAAATGACCAAGATCGCTACAAACACCCCTGTCTATCTTGTGTGATTTTTTTTATTGTTTGTACTGTATTTTTTTTTAGTTTTTAGTGTACCTTATTGTTTGTTTCTTGCGAACACTACATTAAAAATCACCCTTAAAGGGACAAATAAAGTTGAAGTTCAAGTTGAAGTCTCCGTCACAGCTCTCTTGTGTCTTTCTGCAGCCTTTTTCTGGATCCTGGTGGAAAAAGAGGACTGGTTTAAAGCAGTGTCAAAGGTACTGCCAATGTAAAAAAGATTCCTTAGCCTATGGTCCAAGAATTAATTCTGTGCTAACATTAAGTTGAACACTGCTACATTTTATCTACTTCCAACACCACAGAGAATGGGCTTTCACTGAATTACCATATCTGACAATACCTGAATCAAATCTTATGTAGATTTGTCATATGTTAATAAGCTTTGTGTACATATTTATTTCAATCACTTACTAATCTGTTAACATTATTAACTGAGTATGTGGTTGTTAGGTCTGGCATCATGGTGCCATTACACTCGTCTCCAGGTCCAAACAGTCTAAAATGTATAACTGTGATAGTTTACTATAGCTTCTTTCTTTAGTGAGGCACAAGTTAGCATTCAGAGGGGGCTTACATTCATTTATTTATATCAAATATAGTTAGTGCAATTTACCATGGTCACTTTTTACCTGCAGTAGATCAAGCGTCTTAAATACTGTTTAAGCTCTTGAACCGCTTCTCATGCTTAGCTGTTTGTTGATGTAAATTATTTCATCAACCTTCCCCTGCAGTCAACAGCAGAGATAAAGGACTAACAAATGAAAAAAGAGGTGTAAAGATGTTACACGCCACACAAAAGCTTTGGTCTCTATCAGGTTAATCCATACAGATCTGGTTTGACAGATGCAGTGGAAACTAATGTTATTTAGCGAACACGCCAAGTTTATCTAACTTAATCTTCTCCTTTTATTTAGACTTGTAAGTTTACTTGTGGGCTTCATCCACTTCCTCTGCTGTAAGTGGTAGAATGACAACTAGATGTGTTTTATGGACTAAAGGAAACAGTAGTGCACCTGATTGAATACAGAGGAATGAAGAGCTCTGGAAATAGAAAGTGACGTCACAACTTAACTACCAGGTAATAAACACAAGAAGTTTTCCATCCACAGTAATAAGAAGTATAAAAAAAAATAAATCTCCAGAAAACTTACTTTATTCTTTTCCTCTCCAGTGATTTTTGTGTTGCAGCTGACAAACAGCTCTTTCCTCTGGGATGACCTGTGTATCCACTCTAAACAAACACATACACACCCACATGTACACACTTGATTATTCTCTTCACACTGGAACACAATTAGGGGTTGACTGATTATTAGCCCAAGAAAATTAAAGATTAAATTCTCAGAAATATTACACAGTAATCAAAAAAGTCACATTTTCATCAACTTTTACCTTAGAAATCTTTGGAGGCTATTTTGTGTATTTATTAACAGTTAAAAGTTAACCTTAAACCCTCCTGCCTATGTTCATTAGATTAGAGAGGTGATTTTGGGATCAGACCTGGAAAAAATTAGGGATACAGTACATGGGTTGGAGGATAAATATGACCGAACCTGGGCGCAGTTCATAACTCTGCCTTTTGCCTGACTCCTTGTTTTTAGTTAATGTAATTATTTTTCTGTCTATCTTTTTTTGTTTGACTGCCATCATAACCTTCTTAATTCCTACATTCTGACTGCTGGGACTTTTTGCTTATACCAGAGGCCCAAATTATTAGTGGTATGACCAGAATGATCAGCACAGATTGGCTTGAAGGTTTGAATCTTTTTTTTTTTTTAATTTTTTATTATTATTATTCTCTTTTGGTGTTTTGTTTGCCCATTTGATATGTGGGTGTACTTGTGGGGATGCCACCTGAATGGGTGGGGTGGGAAGTGTTCACAATTTTTGTAAGAAATGCTTTAATAATGTCACTATTGTTCACATGGAAAAATGATAGAGTTGTTAGAAAAAAAGTTAACCTTAAGAATTATTGCTAGGAGCCCCCTGCACCTTTTAGTTTTGAGAAAATATCAAGACGTTTGTTAAATTAAACATATTTTTAAAAGTATAATTGAAATGTTTTTATGTTAGTTTGTGTTGTTCCTAGATTTGATGCTAAGAGTAAAATTTTTTATTGCGATCATATTCTGGCACATCAGTCAACACATAACCTGAATAACAATAAAAAGTTAGAAAGACATGTGTTTTGGTAACAAATATAAATCAGTGATAAACTGAGTGTTATCGCCGTCCATAAAACTCATGAATCGATCCCAGTGGTCTGAAACAGATGCATTCTTTTTCAGTTCAGACAAAGGTATTGAAAGGTTACCTGTCGTTTGAGCGCTCTCTTTCTGCTCAACTCTCTATCCCAGCTGATCAACTGCATCCTCTCTCCAACAGTCAGGTGGAAGAATATATCATAGACCTCATAACGTGCAGCACGTAGCTGGAAGAACATGCAGTTACAGAGCAGACAACGGTACGTTATTCACACTTCTCTGTTGTGGTAAGTGCTAATTTTCATGGTAAATGCTCAGAGAGAGAGATTAACAGATGGATACAGCATGTGTTTGACATCATACCTGCAGAGTGATCCTCTCTTGCAACAAAAAATCTTGTCTGTTGTGCAGTTCTCCTCTGCTGAAGACCTGCAAGAACTGCCATGTGTCCTTTAAACACACACAAAGCTGTAATCAGTGAACACAGAGTATTTGCTCTTCTTATGACAACAACTGAGTTCTGCTATATAAAGATGTGACACTGCTGTCTCAAGAGCAAAGATTCAAGATTCACTTTATTGCTCCACCTTGAGGCAAATTTGGCATGGGCTTCCACTTGAGCTAACAATTAAATGATGCCCATTTTCAATGTCAGTCTGTGTGATTATACACTCGCACAAGGCTGCAATTTAAAGAGATCCAGTGTTTGGGGATATTTTAGACAGAATTTCCCTTTTTTAAAGGTTTTATATATTTTTTTTTACACTGGTTAAGTTTTGATGTTTGAAAAAAAAAAAAACAACTCATTGAAACATGATCAGTTACTTGAAAAAAAAAAAAAAAAAATCACAATATGACTTTTGTGCACTTTGACTGCAGCTTTTGCTTCTATCCGTGCTGAATCCCTAAAAAATATTTTAAAATATTAGGATGCATAATGAACATAAGACATCTACAGGGAAAAAGGAAAAAGCACACCAATAAATATCCAAAAGAAAAAAAGAAAAGATTAAATACAAACAATATTAGGCAAATAACTGGAAAAAAAACAAAAACCCAAAACACTCACTCTGAAAGTGCGTACAAGCGGTGCCACTCGCTCCGTCTTCAGCAGCCTCCGAGTTAGAAAACCCTTTACAGTTGCTACCAGCAGGGGGCGGTAACGCTCTGGGACTGAACACAGGGATCGGGAAAGCGAAGCCTGCGAGCGATCAGAGGGGTGAATAATGAGGACCAGAGGGGAAGAGAGAGGAGAATGCTAATACCATCAATGACATCCAATTAATTTCCTGCAAAGATTCTCAAGGTCTTTTGGTTGGCATCTGTTTAGAGCATCAACTCATGCAGACTTATGGTTCATCATTGTAATAGGAAATAATAAGCTGAATAATAAGCAGGCAGTGTGCTGGCTGTCACTCACTTGTTGATTCTAACATGGCGAAGGGGCATGTTTGTTAGACAAATGGAGTAATGGAGTTTTCATACTGATTTAGTGCTGCCATGGGTTATTGGTAAGGATGAATGACTGATCACTTAGGTGTGTAAACCTACAGGTGATGAATAAAAATGCTACAAACACATGGGCTGAACTGGACAAGCTTTTTGTATCAATAACATCAGCAAACAAATGTGATCCTGATACCTGGGAGATGGTAGGAAAGGTCAGCATGTTCCCAAGATGTGAGGTTGACATGGAGCGGGGGAAGGACACGCTCTGGAGGAGACGGCAACGCACAGCCAATGCATGAGAGACGGACAGACGGACAGACAGGAGGAAAGAGAGAGATGTGGATATGTGCACATGCAAGGGTGCATTTGGGAACAGGCAAGGTTGGAAAATATTGAATTGGAAAGGACAGCAAATGAGGCAGGAGGAAGAAATTAATTGAGGGTAGAGAGAAAGAGACAGAAGGGGAGAGACGGGGCACAGGCAGACGCAGGAGGGATGAGATGGGGGGGGGGGACCAGGAGAGATGGAGGAAATTAATACAGCCGGGGAGTAAAAATGATGGTGGAAGAGGTATGAGACAAAACAAAGAGAGTGGGATGAGAGGAAGGGGAAGAAAAAAAAAAAGAGAAGGAGAAGGGACCATTAGTGGTGGCACTCGCAGGGACGATCTGGCACTTAACCACAGACGCTCATGAATTAAACAAATTATCCTTTCCTTTTCTGTGTCAATTCCCTCGACCCCCCCACCCCCCACCCACCCACCCCACTGAAGAGTCCAGGCTGCCCGTGCTCTCATCATATCACAAATGATGGAGGGGAGTCAAAAGAAAGTCTTTTTATTAAACAGCTTATGTTAATTATATTGTTGTTAAGGATACATTAATTAAACAGAGACAGCGATTAATAGGGCAAGGACACTGGCCAAGAACAAATACAGGCACCAGCTAAAGAAACAAGAACCAGTTGCCAAGGCGCAGCTACCGTCCTTGAAGTCCTGCACGTGCGCACACACGCACACGCACACACACACACAGAAACGCGCGACCGTGCCAGCTCGACTCTTAGGGATGTAATGAAACATTTATGGTCGAATCCCTGTGTTTTTCTTTCTCACAGGGGAGAGTCTGAAGGTCTCTTGTAATGAACAGATGTCTGTAGTCTGTCCACGACCCAGGTCTCCAAGCTCATTCTAACAGGTAGGTTGACCATATGTGCATGTATATACTCAGTGTGTGTGCGTGTGTGTACAAGTGTGTGTGTGGGCACATATCTGCCAAATCTTTTTCATTTCAAAACATTTACGGTGGGGTCAATGCGATCACTGCTTAGAATAAGAAACTGTCTATTCTCTCTGTAAAAGATCGAAACACTGGCTTCTACATTAATTTTTAATTTTTCATAGGTGACTTTGGGAGGAGTCAAAGCGATGGGGGGAGTGAATTATGGCTAAACCTGTACTGTAGCATGATGCAATCTAATGAAAAAGGGGACCAGCGGGACAGAGGACATATCAATGTGAACGCATTAGTACCATGTTGAGTGTTTTACTACATGTCTCATACATGTCTGACAACGTGTTTTATTCAGCAACAAAAAGGGTGACCTATTTCATCTCACCAGGTAAAAGTTGAAACCTGCCGGTATCAATAATTATCATAATAAATGTCAAAACATTTTTTCTTTCACGTTTAATGGCAGAAAATGTTATGACCTCAGTGGAAGCTAACGACACCAGATGTTATTTGTGGTTTCATATTTTTTTGTAACTTGATGAAAATGACAAAAAAATATGAAAACGGTGTACAAAATAAGACAAATATAATGACTGATATAAATGATATCAGACAAAACATGTGCAGTCATTGATTTTGTGATTTACTGCTTATATTTTAATTTAATTTGTGGGATATTAAATCAAAATAGGGGCAGAACATCCAAAATAATCACATATAACATGCACAGAGCTTTTTGCTTTGTTTCAGATCACACTATCCACTTTAGCGGGCCACTCTCACCTGCATTAGTTCCTCCTGTTGTCGTCTGTGCTCCTCCTGCAGGGCTCTGACCTGAGCGGCGTGGATCTGTTTTAGTTGTTCCTGCTTTTCCTTCCAACTGCCATGGCCTTCACGCCACCACACTGCAGCTACAAATCAGTAAACACAACAGTTCAGTGTTGTTGTTGATATCCTGAGGCATGATAACACTTTACAGAGGAGACAATAAAGGGCAAAGCTTTGTACACAGGCTTTCTGCAGGTTTCAACAAGTTAAATGTGACTTCTTTTGTTAAATTTAACTCTATTTAAGATCTTTTAAGAGTATTAACAATGTATTTTATGACTAATTTTACACACCACAATTACTCACAAAATACATGAAATTATTCATGTTCAGTAAGAACATGATCACACAGAACTGTGTACAATGGGCGATCTGAAGCGCCCAACATGAATATGTTACCATGTTTGAAGAGTGCATTCAGTGATACTTTTTTGTGGTGGATTTATGGGATTTTTTATGTCCCATGACTTGAACTCATTTGAACATTGTCTTGTGCAAGGTGTAATGTACTGTTCTGGGGCTAAAATGAGCTTACACTCACCTGTATTAAATGAACGTCACATTAAAATTTTTAGTTTTAGTGCAATTTCAGTTTGGGACTTTTTCCTTCATTGGGAAAAAAATGCATTATTAACTTTTAGTATAGTCTGACAAGAACTGAGTCTTCTGCACCTCTTATATTTACAGGCTGTACAAATCTATGACGTAGGGTTTTTGAGAAGATTTTCTCTAACCATATACAGCTCTGGAAAACATTAAGAGACCACTGCGATTTCCTCTAGAATCAGCATGTGTGCATGTATGACAGCCATTCCATTCCTGTGTCTGTTGAATTCCAACACCAGCACACCTTATTCTACTGAATAAACACTTGATCCATGTCTTATTTTAGAAGGAGAGGTATAAAAACACTACTGTGGCCATCACTATCTTACAGTAGGCAAAAACAGTGCTATTAGTACTGCAAAAGTAATTGGAATCCAAAAATAACTATTGAAAACTACTGGGCTTGTGCTCTGACAATGTTCCAAAACTCTGAGGACTGGTTCTTCTATCAGTTCAATGCTCCTGGTCTCAGCTAGGTTAATAAAGGTGTGGATGATGGACCACCAGATGAAGAAACTGTCATGGCCAGAACAATCTGCAGACCTGAACCCACTTGGAAAACTTCTGGAAAATAATCAAGAGGAACATGGATGGTCACAAGCCACCAAACATAGCTGAGCTTCTTGAATTTCTATGCCTGGAGTTGCATAAAGTCATCCAACAGGAATGGTGGAGAGAGAAGACACATGAAAGCTGTCATTGAAAATCAGGGTTATTCCATCAAATACTGATGTCTGAACTTTTCCCGTTACAACATTAGCATTGTGTTGTTTAGAAATGAATATGAACTGGTTGTCTTTGCACTATTTGAGGTCTGAAAACACTGCATCTTTTTGTCATTTTGACCATGCGTTGTGTTCTGCAAATACAAGCTCTAAATAATAATATTTTTATTTGGAATTTGGGAGAAATGCTGTTGGTAGTTTAGAGAATAAAACAAAAATGTTCATTTTGGTCAAACACATACCTATAAATGGTCAAAAATTGAATGGAAAAAGTGATAATTTTACAGTAGTCTCTCATTTTTTTTCCAGAGCTGTATGTTTTCGGAGGTAGGGAGTCAAACATGTGATTGACAGCTTTAATTACCAATCAGTGTTAAATTCCTCTGGTATGACTTTATTGGTCTTGTCTGTGGTTCATCACAAAAGTAACATGGCATCTCCCAAAGCTGTAATATTTTGATTTCCCTTTTCTACAGCGACATGGAATGGGGTCTTGCCTGTGTTTATATACGGTCATTTCATTTATACAGAGAGGAGAGAGCTGCAAAATGAAGGTGTCTATTTCTAAATTCTTCCTCATTTACATTGTTTAGCTGGAATGATTATTTGAAGCTCTTAATGAATGATACATATTTTGTGTCTCGACTGTGTCATAGCCTCACCTTTAGAAGTGCTGGAGGTGGGTCTGGGCATTGGACTAGCTTTTCTGCTGATATTTCCTCCTCGTTCTGGTATCTCTCCAGACTTGTGCATGAGCAGTTTACGTTTGACCTTAGATAGACAGCTCTGATCTTTGACCCCATTGTCTGGGGTCAGATGTTTCTCCAAAACCAGATAACCTTTTGAGTCTGATCCAGTTCCCTCCTGAAGCCACAGCTGGGATGGTGTGTCAACATCATACGACTGGTTGAGAGACGGCGAGCGGATAGAGTCATGACGTTCCACATCCACCTCATTCCTCTGTACTAGATGGTTACTAGTGTCTGACAGCACACAGAGATGACGTGGAGCTGTGGTTTCAGAGGGACTAGTTCTGAATATGTCGGGGATGCGCATCTGCTGTGCTGTAGAGAGAATACGTTTACCCGGTGGCTGCTGCTTTCTGCAAATGCCATCCTGTCCACAACTCTTTGTAAATCCTGTACCTGTACTACTTTCCTTTTCTCTCTCTGCTGTTAAGGTATTAACCAGCCTTATCTCTCTTAAATTAATTACCTCCATTTGTATATCCTGCTCCACAACAGGAAGCTCATCTGTGTGATAAATACTGTTTTTCTCAAACATGTTCTTACAACTGTCCAATGATTGTCTACTTAGGACCTCCCTGTCCTTGTGGTCTTTGTCGTTGCTATCATTATCATCATCCTCCCCATGGACAGAATCATTCTGAACCAGCCCTACACACTGACCAGACTTACAGCAGGTGTCGCTTTGTGGGATGCTCTCAGTTTGGCTGCAGTTCTTGTCCATGTTCTCTGTAAGTGTCGTCTCCAAATCTGAGATCAGTACTTTCAGGCCTGACAGGTTGAACTCCAGCTGATCTAAGTGCTGTGAACGCGTCGCCAATACACTTATGACATCGGATTCAACTACAACATTCATAGTGGAAGGAGCTGGTGTGGGGCTGCTTTGTTGTCCACTATTACCTTCTTTGACCTTTTGGTCTACATTTCTTTCACTACTGATCTGAAGCTCCTTCTTAGATGTCTTGTCAACAGCTCCTTCTGCAGATTTTGAAGAGCCTTTGACTTTAGAGTGGACAGGAATCCTACAGAAACTAGGGGCTGGGATAGTGTGATATTTCCCTGCAACTTTAAAAGAAGGTGCAAGGCAGGTGTTTTTGGTCCATGTAGGCTCTTGTTGAGGGAATGAATCAATATCATTAAACTCTGTTGCATTTAGCCTGTTATTTCTGGAGGCTGTTTCCTCCTCAACACTGGTTATAATATCAAAATGTTCTGTGCTTTCAAATGTGAAGCATGGCTTTACAAGTCTTTCCTCACTCTGACTCTTTTCCCAGGATTTTTTCAGTGGCATTTCCACTCCTGTGGGGATAAAAGTGCCACATCTTTCTTTACTTTTCTTTTGCTCTGCAGTCACTGTCCCCATGTTAGAATACTCATCATTCTCCTTATCTGAGAGGCTTTGCTCATCCACCTTTCCTTTTGGCTGTTGTCGGGTTCTCTCCTGGATTTTAGTGTTTTTGGCTTGGATCCTAAGCATCCGCTGGCGCTGCCGATACTCCTGAGATTTTTTCAGCATGGCCTGCAGGCTCGGACGATAAGGCTGCTCAGATAGCTTTGAGTCTGCTTCATCTACTGGGTTGTCTGCTGGTTTTGCTTCTTCAGGCTGAATGTGTAGTTCTGTCAGTGTATAGTTATCCATCCGTAGACAATCTGTAACCTCACTGTTTTTTAATGAAGAGCCAATGCTGTCATTTCTGTCCGAATCTTGATCAAGTACAGTGGAAAAAACTGTGTTTTCCTTCGACTCAGCACCATCTAAAAAACTTGGGGTGGATTTTTCAAATGGCAAGTGGGCACAAGTGACTGAATTATCCTGGAAAAAGGTGAAGCCACCATCTTCTATTGTGTCACCTGCTCTTAAATTATTACAGACGGATAATTCCAGTCCACTTTTTTCCAATTCCTGTCCATCTACAGGAGGGTAGATAATAATATTTGGCATTTTTGCAATTGTGTCTGAAGTGTTATGTAGAAAGAAGCCTCCCATGTTCTCACTTCTTTCAGTAGAGACAAAGTCATGGCTGTCACTCCTTGTGTCAATCTGTCCAGAGACACTGATGTTGTTTTCGACATTTTCGTAGGTCATATAACCTGAGGATACTGATTGGTGGCTTGCATCATTAAGGGGACTTGGAAGTGATCCCTGCTGGTTGTCATGTTGGTTAATAAGGCTTCCTTCACAGTTACTCAGATGAGATTTTATGTGAGAGGTGAAAAAGGCACTGCGTGTAGTCGATGTCAGAGGAGGAAGAGACACAGTGTCCATTTCTTTTTGATCAGATGGTGGGGATGACACCAAACTATCCTTTGAAAAAACACTATGTGACACTGATCCACTGTTGCTCTTACAGGAAGATAATGTTGAGCAAATTTCTGATTCTTTAAGCAAATCCTCCAATGTTGGAATCTTTCTCAGCTGCAATTAACAGAGCAAATAATGACAATCAAAAGATTATTACTGTCAGAAGATCCAAATTTGTCATTTCATTTGTATATTGAAATAATCCACAGCTTGGCATGTATGTGCCAGATTGTAACTAACTGTATGAGAACATAAAATGCAAATGGGCAACACCTTATCTAAAAGCAAATTACTTAAAAGTTATTTGTAAAGATATTATGGCATTCCAAAGTTTTCAGTCCACAGGTGGTTAATTATGTAAACTCTACTCTAGATAGTAATATGTTGTTTATCATTTGGATCTTGATATTTTCCATAGGTTTGTTGGCAATGCATATCTTATGTGTAAAGGGCCTCTATATGCCCAAGAGTGTGTGTAAAAAATATTAGAAAACCTCCAACACATAAAAAACTGGGGACTGAAATCATTACATCTTGGAAATTCAACTAATTTTCTCCACATTCATCTTACAGGAACTTAGAGTAGCTTTAGTAGAGAAAAACTGCAATACAGCATATATGCAGTAATAAGAGAGCTCAAATACAAGCATAATAAGTTTGTCAAGAAGAGCAAATATTAAAGCAGGACTGTAGTTACCTGAACACTGTGCAGAATAGTTTGTATGGCAGCCATTCGTGGGTCGTCCTTTGACCTTGTGTGTTCAATAACCTTCTGTGCTTCATCTCTGTGTCGCTGCATCTCCTCTCTCTGCTTCTCTGACAGCTGTTGCCATCACACAGAAACAAGAGGTCAATTTGTCTAAGTTTATGTTCTCTTCTGTTAAAAATACATAAGGCTGTACACTTCTCTTAACAGACAAGCAGTCTAAATTCACATTGCATTATACTGCAGTGATTAAAAACAGATAACGCATCAGTCTTATATATTAAAGCTGGAAATGTGTGTCTCTTGGCTTCACGTCTGATGAACTGTTACAGTACTTTTCAACACTTCCAGCACCAGGGTTACGGTACAGCTATATATAAGTAAATAATGTAGTTTGAGATTTAAACAAAGCAATTCCACATATCATTTCCTACCACGGGAGGAAGGATGGGCTTTCCACAGAAGCGAATGAGAGATGAGGCAAATGTGTGTCTGTTGCTGCTTTTTTCCTCTTTCTTTCTCATCTGGGAGAAATGATACTCCATGAATTTGTCGTAGTCCTCCATCTAGTTGCAACAGGATGAGAAGTTGGTAAAGTTGACCTAAGGCCTAACTAACGTCTGTATGTTAAGGTTATCTAGCTAGTTGTTTTGTTGCTAATGCTACTTGTATACTAACGTCAGCCGCTGAGCTGTAATACTAGCTAGCTAGCCAGCTAACGCCTTATCTGTCGTTGCTGATAATACTTAACACACAGCGGTAGGTTAATTAAACACAAAAGACCGACATTAACCGAATTTGATAATCTAAAGAGTGAAATACCCTAATAAGACAGTAAAGAAATAACGTGTACTAAATAATAACAGTCGAATGGATCAGTGTTTACATTTTTTTACCCGCCTCTCCTCCTGAAGCAGCGGCAATGATGACAGTTCACAAACCGTCAAGACGGTCACAAAACCCGGAGTGGATTTCCGACATAATACTGAAAATCCAGCTTTCATGCTACCCAAAACGCATCTTAAAATTTACAACAGCATAAAAACCGTACAACTTTTGCCGTTATTCTTCTCAAGAGCTTTATATAAACATCATCTGTTAAAGATATGTCTGACATATTACAATTCCACTCTATATGTGTCTATATAGTTGCATTTATTATTATTGTTATTGTTATTATTATTATTATTATTATTATTATTATTATTATTATTATTATTATTATTATTATTATTGCATATTTTTCTTGCACTTTATTCTGTTGCTGTCTTGACCCATGAATTTCCCCGTTGTGGGATAAATAAAGTCTCTAATAAATATTATAGAATAAACACTGAATCCGTTCCATATTACAAATAATGCCATCCCGGATGTTCCGGACGCGGTAGATCATATTTCCACACCACCACCTCCAGACCAGACGGAATACAAATGAGCATATTATTAACGCCGTAGCGTAATGGCCTAGGTCATATTTTGGTTAAATTGTGATGTATGCGTAACTTACTCCCCTAACACTTCTTCATTTTATGCCCATATCAGAATTTGGTCAAAAATATCACTTAGGCAATTATGTTATGAAGCTAACAATATGCAGGAAAGTAACTGAGGATACTTTTACTTCAATTTTGTACTCAAGTACCATTTGAAGCATTTGTACTTCTCTTGATAATTTCATTTTCTTTATAATCTATGCTTTCACAACATTACATCAACTACAGTATAGTACATTTTACTCCACTGTATTAATATGACATTTTAAGCTATTTTTCTGATAGAATTGAATAGATTTTCATTCACAAATTTTTCTTCAAATTTGTAAAACCCCAGTGACAGCCTAATCACTAACCTGCAGAGGTGGACAATCCCAGCTCCTTAGAGTAAAGGTCCTGCCATGTATTGGTTCTACCCGTTCACTGACCACAGGTGATTCCACTGATTATCCCTTCATCTACCTGATGAGGAGTTGTGTTCCTCCAAATGGCCTGGTTGAATGAATGGTTGGAACAAATACATGGCAGGACTTTTACTCTAGGGAGCTGGGAATGTCCACCTCTGCTAACCTGTTAGTTTTTCTGTACTTTTGCACCTAAATCACTCCCCTCACGGTGAACAACTTTGAAGATGACTCCATCCCAAACAGTCCATTTGTTTACATACCATACTGATATGTCACTTTGGCCTTGTCAGAAATTTTGTCGCAAGGTGCACTGCGGGAATGGGAATTCCTCGCAGCTGCAGCAGCATCAGCATCAGCATCAACCATGGCAATAACAAGTAATGAAACTGTGTCTGCTACCAGGTGAGCAGAAATGGAAGGAATCACTATAAGATAAGATATGATATGCTTGTTAAAATGTCTATTGTTATTTTGTAATATGAGGTATGTGATCATGAAAAACAATACTTTTTAGATATTAGTTTCATGACATTTTCAAAAATGTCATTGTGTAGGTTTATCACACATGTACTATAAGGAGCGAGTCAGTGGTGAGGGCCTGGCTATACACTGTATACTTGAGGCGTGTATGATAAACCTACCCAATGGCATATTCCTAAAATGCCATGAAGCTGATGTCTACGTATTGTTTTTCATGATAACGCACCCCGTATTATAAGATGACAATTGGCTACAGTGATTCCTTCCATTTCTTCTGCCCCGGTAACAGACACAGTTTCATTCCTTGTTGTCTCCATGTTTGTTGCTACTGTGGCTGCGTGGAATTCCCATTCCCACAAATGCACAAAAATTTCTGAAAAGGCCCAATTGACGTTTTAGTTTGGTATGTCAACAAACGGACTGCTTGTGATGGAGTCATCTTTAAAGTTGTTCACCATAAGGGAAGTGATTTAGGTGATACGTTTTGGTTTGTTTGAGTACATGTCTGGTTTGGGAGATTGAAAAAGCTTAATCATTTATAAAAAAAAACAACAAAAAAAACAAAATAAAACTACAGGTCTCTTTGTTTTTAGCGCCCTACATCACCTTCCAGAGGGGAGGGGGTAGAAGAGAAGGTGGATAATAGGTAATAAGCCTCTGACTGCATCCTCTGATATTAGTTTTTTCAGGTAATTGTTGAATATTTCTAAATCCATTTTGCTCCACATGGTTAACTTTGCACACTTAAAGTCAAACAGAAACACATGTAGTTAATGTGTTCCAGCACTTCTTGCCATATAGTTACTAATAGTTTCACCTGTGTACAAGGTATATTTGTATTTTGGCAGCAAAATATCACAAAACTAAATAGGAAACCAGCAAGTGAATTGAGTGCCTAATTTATTGTACATAAATCTTATGTTAATTAAATGTAAAAAAAAAAAAATATGTATGCTTCTTTATTACATAAGAGTACATAAAGCAGTCGTGAAAAATCAATCCATTTTAAAACATGTTTATTGGTCATATACAAAATAAAGTAAGCTGTTTATTAACAAACATACAGTATATACATCAATAAATTAAAAGATGCATCAGACCGATGATGAAACAGTTAATTTCATGATTACCAATACCTTGTCATCATCACTTACGTATCTACAAATTGCAAAAAAAAAAAAAAGAACATTAATTTAGTTGAAGATAAATACTTACAAAGACTGTCACATTTTGAGTATTTTCCCATAGAAAGTACTGTTGAAGAATAATTTATTACACCCCATACAGAAATATTACAAAACACAGAATTTCTTATTACAAGGGCATTTCTGAATAGGCGACGCCATATTCACACAAACTCACTTCTTTTTTATAGCTTTAAACTGACCATTTTATGCTTTGGAAACACAAAAATATCCCCTCAGTGACCGGGTAGACCACACATTAAATGACGTGGTTCAATGAGGAGGGGGGAAACGGAGTAAAATTAGAGAGAGAGGGGGGGGGGGGGGGGGGGGGG
>JAQQZY010000001.1:19102476-19115112 GCA_030068375.1 Ostorhinchus rueppellii
CCCCCCCCCCCCCCCCCCCCCCCCCCCAGTTTGGTCCTTGGGGCTGTACATTTGAGACTCCCAGTATAAGATATAAAGTAATAAATATAGAGTTATTGTGATTGCCTGTTAGATTTAGCTCTGCTTCTAACACTGAAACATCTGCAATATAAAGCATAAAACACATTAAAAAAACTTTAATAAACATCTTAATACATGTTTTAAACAAATAAACTAATCAAAATTTTGTCTTTAAAATGCAAATGCCTTACAGATAATTATATAAACTTGTACTCCTCTAAAGGGAGGATATGATGTAGCTTTAAAAAAAAAAAATTCTGCAACAAACAGCAAAAACTGCCAGTTTTCACATTTACTCCTGATTTTTTCACAGGTTTTGGACTTGTTTCATTTCATGCAAGCCATGTAGTAGTTTGATCGTTTATATATGTTTCTATACAAGTATTAAGTTGACAGTTATTGAATAGAGATCAAACTAATATATTATGGCAACAAATTTTGTTTAAAAAAGTATAATTGTTTAAGTGAATCTAACTAACTATTGTGTAGATTTTACAATTTACATTAAATTTTACTTCATAAAACTAAGATGAATGTTTTCAGGTGGTTGATAAATCAAGGGTAAACTTCAAAGAAAAAAAATGTTTAATCATTGTTTTAAGACTTAAAATTGACAGTGTTATCATGTGTCACTTTGACACATTTTCCCATTTTTTATGCCTGTAAGACTGATAAAAATGTAATATTAAAGTAGAGAGAGTGTAGTGTGGTGTTCTACTGGGATAATCTGAGTTCTACTGGATAGAAAGAGCTCAGTCATTTTGTTACTGTGGATTTTACAGGCATCAATGAAGAGTAGCTCATCTGGGAGAAATGCACTGTGATCTCTTGTTTTCTTCAGTCCTCGCTGCATAGGCGGTCTTAACATAGAGGCATAGGTAGACAGCTGCCTGGGGCCCCCCATCAGCGGTCATAGTTGGGGGGCCCCCAACCAACCTTCAAAAATAAATAAATAAATAAATATAATAATAAAAATGTGAAAAAAAAAACTTTGAAAAACATGGTCAATATTATTAGAATTATTAATATGTTGAAACATTGAAGTAGTAGCTAAAATGCCCAGTTCATGGTCATCTGTCCCTTCACACACATCCTACTTTCAGAATGAAATGGACTCGTCCATAACATGTCCAGAGCGAAAGATAAACACACTCAGTGGCAACCATCTTCATTTTGGAGTGAAGAAGTGTTTAAAGGGAATGTTATTTTTCTCCTGTCCAGTGACCTTTACTTTTAATTTACATCCTCATACTTTTAATCATATGAGGGGGGGCCCCATACATACCTTCGTCTTGGGCCCCCAATTTGCTAAAACCGCCACTGCCTCTCTGTATGGTGTTTTGAATTAACCTGACATTTTTAAGGGCCTTATCAGGACATCCAGGTAGTGAGGAATTACACAGGCTTAACCTCAAACTAACAAATGCACGGTCCAATTTTTCCTAATTTTGCAAATAATGAACAGATTTGGGTTGATCGATAAGACTGAGCAGAAGGTTGTTGCCACTTCTCCTCCTCCTCCTCCATTCTGAGTAATATGCAAATGAATATGTTGGATGTTGAACGACTTAGAGGCAGAGACATTTGGCTGCAGATGTTTTGTCTGACGTACTTTCTCTTAATCTTGTGGGCACTTTTAGCAACGTTGACTTTAGAAGGTCTGACTTGATCTTATGTTTTACGTATTGAAAACTTGTTTTTATGTATGAAGGTTTTATATCTGTCTAACTATTTTAATGCACTGCTGCCTGTCTTGGCCACTCTTGGAAAAGAGATTTTTAATCTCAATTAAGTTTTTTTCCTGGTTAAATAAAGGTAATAATAATAAGAATAATAATAAGAAGAAGAAAAGCACTCAGAGCGCAGACCTCCGTCAAGGCAGTGTTTGTACTTTCATCCACTAGATGGCGCTGAATGTAGGGATCACCACCAAAATCTAATCATCTGTAGGATACCCCATTTCTGACAATCTGTGAAAATTTTATGAAAATCCGTCCACAACTTTTCGAGTTATCTTGCTAACAGACAGACAAACAAACAGACAAATGCCGGCAAAAAGGAGGTAATAATAATAACAATAATAATAATAATAATAATATTAATAATATATATGGAGGGATTGGGTTTAGTAAGACAAAACAAATTCATCTAATGGAGAGATTTAGAGATCAACAGACAGAATATGTACTAGTCCACCTTGTCATTGGGTTCTGACGTGTAAACTCTTGTGATCATTTTTATTTTGTATAATTCAGAGAGATTGATTTGTAGGAAGGTAGTCGCTTTATGTAAACTGCAACTCTGCCTTCTGGATTGTATCTATCATTTAACCGTGGGCTATGGAATCAAAATGATTTTAAAGCCCCAGTATCCAATACAAGCAGCAGCATTTTGTGAAATCTTAATTATGCGTCCATTTGTTGACTCTGCAAATGATTTCCAGTTGTAAGGATTAGTCGACAACTTCAAAATGCCACTGTTGGCACTGACAGACAGATAAATAGTACCATCAACCTTTATAAACTAATCATAAACAATTACATATATCTATAATACACCATTCATCCTTATTTACAGTATCATTTAAGACAATACTGAACAATTAGGACCAATGTACGGCCATTTATCAATATTCCATTTCCATCTGGGAGCATCTAATGACTTCCCCTACATGAAAGCACTCAACCAGTATTAGCCACCCATTTCCAGATAATGCCACTCAGTTTATAAAAACAAAATTGCTGGCAATAAATATTATCCACTGGTATTGGATCTGCATGTTCACAGAAAGTTTGTATTCATTTAGAACTTTATCTTAACTTTCGGCATGCGTTTGGTTTAAAACAATGGATATATCATCTCAAAACCTTTTTTTTGTTTTTTGTTTTTACATCTGAGGTATTTTTTCAGACATTTAATCACCACTTACTCAAAGGTGAAGCCATGTTTTACTATATTAAAAAGATGATGAAAACATTCAAGTCAACATCGCTGATTAATGCAAGAATGTGTAAAATTTCACACTTGTGTAAAGGTGTCGGTATGAATGTTCATTTTACTGGTGAACTGTAAATTATCATTTGACTTCAATATGTCAGTCTATCAGTGGTGCTGATGCTGTAATATAAAGCATACGTTATCTACCATTCTGTAAAGTAGTTCACCTTGAGCGGTACTTTGTAGGCTGGGCTTGGACGTGATAGAGGAATAACCTATTTTACATTGTTGTGCTGCTCGTTTCACTCGTGTTTATTATGCGTCTGACCCGTTGGCAGAATTGCGCAAAAAATAGTCTACTGCACAATTTTTGGTTGGTTGAAGTTAGTGGAAAGATAATAAAATAGCAGGACACAAGTTATTTATTTTCCGGAGCACATCCTTTAAAAGAGAAGGATCATGGAACTATTTTGCACTTTTTTTTAAAATTTTTTTTATTTTAGGGCGCACCAAACAAACATAATAAAAGAGAAAACTTTCAAACACCCAATTTGTTCTGTCTACGTCCTGGTACCAGTAGAATATTTCTAAGTGATTTACAGAAATTTTTAATGATAATGGATAAAAACGTTCGCTTTGGTTTTAGCGGTTACAAAATACATAGGAATAATCAAATATACAACCTATGTGTTTATTTATTTACATCTAGACAGTAGCTGGTGAGCTAACTGCAGTTTTCCACTTCAATCAGACTGAGCAGAAGCTAAAAAATAAATTAAAATTATCCTAAAAATCTAAGGATGTCTCTTAAATGTAAAAAATATGAATGAAAGGTGAACTTACTTTATTCATGTTGATTTAATGTGACACTTACAACTGAATCAGCAAAATTAAAAAAAAATAATCAAAGTAACCAAAAAAAATTGAGAAATATGAACAAAACAATCAAGAGAACTATCCAAAATGAATGACATAATGAAGAAAATTAACAAAAAGTAATAAAATAATCAGGAAAATGAACAAAATAAATCTGACTATGAACGAAATAATCAAGAAAGACATAAAAAAGGAACATAAATGGGCAACCCAATAAAAAAGCCTCCACAACTACCCTGACACTTCGATAACACTTGACTAATGCAGTTATGATCATTTAAAGAATGAATATACAGTAGGTGATGATGGTGTAAATTTGAACTTCCCTACTCCTCAATTTCCAGAGAGCTCTGCCCAAACGATCAATAAAGTTCAAATCTAAAGATTACTTTATTTATGGCATATCACTAAGATGATGATGCTGAACACTATCAGACATCCAGATTATCCTTGTATGGAACAAACCTAACTTGGTTTAATAATAAAGGTGAAAGAAAAGTTGTGCACTGTTTTGATGGAGGTATGTGCTCTCTGAGTGCACTTCTAGTCTCTGAAGCAGTAACCCTTATACTACTTGTCCTGCTGCACAGAGGACAGACAGTATTCCCCCTATCGCATACACCTGTGCTCATGTCTTACTCCCAGATTATTGTCAGACAAACAGTCTCTGGAGCAGAAGAGGAGGAGGAGCATTCTGGATGTGTTCATTGCATATTGTCGACAGAGGGAAGCCCATACTGCAGATTCACTGACTGTCTGTGGTAACTGTCAGAGCTTCCTCTTTTTATGACAGTTTCACCACGCAGCTGCATCGAGCTGATACTGTATCGGCACGAAGATCACATAAACACGCTCGTACAGACAACACAGCTGCACGCAAACAGCGAAACAGAGGAACATGGAAGACCAACTGCTCACAAACACACAGGCATCTCTTCCTCAGCTCCACTCAAGGATTTTTACGTTAGAGGGCATTAGGTAGATGTTTGATGATGATAATGATTGAGTAGAGAAACAGAAAGAAAAAGCCCTTTCACCTGTTCAATCATCTTGCTTTCTAGCTCCCCTATTTGCCTTTATACAATATGCAAACAACCATGTTACTGCAAAGGTCAGTGATTACATTGATTGAATGGAGATGACAGGAAGCATCTGGCCTACCTGTGGATAGAAATCCCATGCTGGGCTTCATCGCACACACACATACACACACAAACACACTGGAGTGTAAACCTCTCTCTTTCTTGCACACAGTCCCAACTTTCCACTCAGGATTATCCGCCACTGAACTGCCATCATAAACCTGCTGGCGGTGTCAAGATGATTGACATAGAGCGCATCTTCTACACCTGAGGTGGAAGAGGCGCACAAAGCTCAACCTACGAAAGGTAACACAAGTCTAATAATGAGAGGCAAATGGAAGTCTCTCCAGGAATGGCTAATCTTAACGGACAGCGGCAGGAGCAAGCGGAGAATAACCTTTAGGAATAAAAGGGGGATTACCAAAACACTTCAGCGGTGGAGGAAAAACCATTGCACGCACAAATAAACAGCCTGGGAGCACTGAGAGCATGCAAGCTGCAATTTAATCAAGGGACACTGGTTGTGTGTATTGGTTTAAGGAAAATAAACTAATCCTACAACGGCTATAAATTGTTCAATTATAATGAGGACATGGCTCTTCACAAACCATCACTTTTCTTCCATCATTTTTACTCTACCATTATGCACCTGTGCACTGCCTGAATAGCTGCACAGACCTATCTCAGTCTCACACAAAGTGGCATCTGTTAATCCAAAATGTAGCAACCTGGAGGGCCGGCACGGGCCCAAATATCTATAAAAAAAAAAAAAAAAAAAGTACTTCAAGTTGAACTAACAGTTCCTGTAGCTACTGCAATCTAATAACATGGCAAAATTCAACAGCACTTTTCCTCGCACGATCACACTAACTCTGAAGCATACGATGGCCCGGTGTGTCTCAAGTTGTCAAGTAATAACTGTACACACACCTCTAAGACAGGGTGGGGGCGGTGAAAGGGAGGGTCAGATCTGCAGAGGTCTCTGATCTTGCTCTGTGGCCATATGTCCTGTTGACAAGAAAGCTTCTAAAATTGGACTGTTTCCTCTCAGACCAGCCAATCAGAATTCCCTTCCAGGACAGAGCGGTAAAACACATTTATGTTATTATCATCATTATTTATGGTGTATGAGTTTTTGACATTGAGAGTAATAAAAGACTCAAGTTGCAGCAGAAGTGAAGGTGTAGATTAAAACTGTGGGAGTCAACAAGTGTCCGAAACATGCAACAGAAGAACTCCAGCTAATGCTGCTCACTAATAAGTCATGAGGTGCAGTTATATTTGATGCTAGTCACTCAGTTGGCAGCAATGTGAAGAGTGGAATGTGATCCTCAGGGACATGTGCTAATAGGTCACGTTGATCACAGAGCGCCATCTGCAGGCCAGGGTTATGTACATTCTCAACAGTTAATAGGAAACTGAGCAGCTGAACTGAATGACACACGTTTGTACTATGAGGACATTAGGTTTGACACAAGGACATCCCTCATGTGGCGTTTTGCATGAATTTCTTGTTACCATGCAATTCTGGGGGAAAAAAAACATGTAGGCCTTAGCTTTGTTGCATAGTTTGCAATTTTGTTTTCGCACAGCCATGTTCACACACTGGATTTTTGTGCTCTGTAACACACTAGTGACGACATACATTACACAGCAAAACAGCCTTTGTCCAGATACAAGAACACTGATTTTCCATAAGCTACTTCATTATCAAAGAAAATGCTTTGTTTTTATACTTTTAACATTTTATACATACAGTGTGAAATGAAAAATATACAGAAAACAAACACCCGGGTGTAAAATTGAAACCAGACTGAACAGATCTGAGGACACTGATAGAGCTAAAGCAATAGGAGAACAACAGTAATGACTTAGAGACAAACTAAACCTTTAATAAGGACTTTTTGATTAATGTACCAACTTAGATGTTGGTATACAAAAAAAAACAAAAAACAACAACAACTGACATGTAGCATTACAGATAAAATACACAAACCAAACAGAGTGTGGACGGACTGAAACCTAATGCAATGCTTTTATATTGCATCTACATGAATATTTTTATATTTTCAAAGTGCTTTCTTGAAGCATGTTAAGGTAACATCATCATATTCCCATGAGAAGAAGGGTTCAAAGTGCTTCCATGGTATAAAACATTAAGATTTATAGTTTAAGATCCACAATGTCCTTAAAAAAAAAACAAGAAAATGAGGAGGTGACATAATCCTAAAAGTTTGAACTGTCCTTGATATGTGAGAAAAGCTTCTGAGAAACAGGATCAAAAGGCATCAAGATCTTCATGTACAACAAAACCTTTCACTGTTTCTACGTAACACAAACCTATTTTGTTCAGTTGTTCATCTTTGTCAGCAGTATAATACTGTGGTTCTAACAGCACGGTTTTCTGTACAACAAAACAACTTTTTGGCTTGATTTGACCACTGAAGACATACATTAACAGCTTGATGGTATCCCAGCAGCCATCTGGTGCCTGGTGTCCCATGATGGCCGACTGGGTCATTACAGTTTAACAGCCCTAGATAATGTAGAGCCCACACACCAGACTGACAACAGATTGTAAATGCACTTTTTCTCCTTATTGTGTATGTGTAGACAGTAATCCTGCATCAAACATAAGGCTATAAACCGTTAGAAAAACAACCAGAATCCACCTGTGATTGTGTGAAACATGGTAGTAACACCAGCGGATCCACGATTCATTCCGTATGAATAAATTATTTGTCAAAGGAATTTGAATGAGATTCCAGACAAGTCCTGAGTTGGAATTCAAAATGTCTGAAACTGTATAAGATGCATATATGTCCAAATTTTTACACCACTATACACATACACATGTCAACGGGTGCATGTGTGTGTGCCTGCCTCTCTGTGTGCTCAGTTCTTCTTCTTAATGCCAGGAGTGCGAGTGTTGAACAAGCTGAGCCCCGCTCTGCCGTTCCCGTTAGCCACTCCGCTGACTGTGACTCCAGGCTGCTGCAGCACTTTATCCAGTGTGGTTTTCTTAATGGCTGCTGGAGAAATACGCTCCTGATCTGCAAGGAACTGCAACTCCCTAGAAGAGGAAGAAACACTAGTGTGAGGTATATAGAGTGTGTGGGTCCTTAATACACTATTCAATCATGTGTTAAGACTATAATGGATTCTTATGCCCTGGGAACAGGAGGCCTGGATAATGTGCAAATATTCTTTGACACAGACACACTCCAAGGTCACACACAGTACTCACAGCACTCTGTTCAGTGACAAATTAAAATGAACTATAATACTTTTATTTTCAGTTCATTTACTGAGCTCTTAATAAGAGTGTTAGTTCAAAATATCTAATTTACTCAAAGATGTTGGAGAAAAGAGTGAACAATTTCTTTAAAAAAAAATCAATCATTATCTTAAAATATTTATTCAGCATAACTTAATCACTTGCATCAAAAATACAATACAGAAACCTGCTGATTTCTCAAACGATCTCTCCACTTGGCAGATCCCTGTAAATCTAATAACTCTGGACTACTGATCAGAAATCATCACCAATTTGACGACAGTGATCAGACATTTTTAAGGCTGAAAAGACAACCTATTTAGCAGAGGGGAAAAGTTTTAAGAATACTGAAGTATAGAAACGTGACACATTGATCTCACCGTGTTCTGATGCATGAAGCCTCAACAGCATTAATCAGGAGGCTTCGGAAGCCACCGCTCTCCAGGACGTGCAGGGCGTGGATAGTGGCGCCCCCTGGGGAACACACATTATCTTTGAGCTGACCAGGGTGCTGCTCAGAGTCCAGGAGCATTTTTGCTGCTCCCTGAAAGTCAAGATAAAGAAGACAGATTAAGAAAGGGATAAATGGTGATTTGTATAAACAAAAATCACATCAACAGTGTTGATATTTGATCAAATCTCAAGTGAGAAGTACACATCTGAACTACAAAAAAATGTAAACCAATACAATACTTTGCACAAAAATCATCACATTTAAAAGATTTTTCAAGCAGTTGTCTGATGATGAGTTAATCTTTGACTGCACATGCATTAACTCTATAGGTTTCCACAAATAAAAAAGGCAAAGAAACACTCAGAACAAGGCTATTTATGTTCCCAACACATAACAACATCTGAAAAGTCCACAGCAGGTAAATGACAAAACAGAGAACATCATTTGTAAAACTCCAGGAAGGAGCTGCAGGAATACTGAGCAGATGAGAAAACATGAAGCAGCTGCTACAGTTACAAAACAGGTTGTAGAGAATTATTACTGGTTACCTACTTCATAAATAGGCTTATGAGAAGTAACAGCAAAAACATTATGCAGCTTAGAAAATAACAGATCCAACATTTATGATTCTAACATTGTTTGTACAGGTGCTGTATTAAAAAAGATATTTTTTCCTTTTTTGCAGCAGCTCAGGGGACCCAGCAGACTCACATTTTTCTGGGCTTTTGTCATTTTTATTGATTAGAAGCCAGACAGTAGAATATCTGGTGTAATGAAAGCAGCGCCTGTGTTTTCTACCACCAGTGGATCAAAGAGGCTTAAATGTTAAGGATAAGAAAAAAAAAAAAAAAAAAAAGACAGACAAAAATTATCTCAGACACACACACACACACACACACACACACACACACACAACTAACCAATAGGGCCTGAGCTCCAAGTCTGACAGCCAATCTCCTGGGCAGACCCATCTTCACTCCTCCGTCTGCTAAAGCATCCAGGGCGGTGAACGCCTGTTCGAACACACAGTTTTTACTTCACATCGCCAGACAGATTTGTGCCGTCTGGAAATACTTGAAATTGACATTGAATGCAAGTTGACATTCAAAATGACAAAACACAACTCAGCCTCACAAACATTATCTCTGTGATGACTGACTGTCAAAACTACAGTCGTCAGGAACTTACATAAGCAGGTCCACTTCCACTCAGGCCAGTAACCGCATCAATAAGGTCCTCCTCCACCTCTGTGCAAAAACCAACACTGGCCATCAGCTGCTCCAATAATCTGCCATCCTCCACCTGCAAGGAAAACCAGTGGTTAGGGTTACATTCACAATATATTCTGTTTTATTTTTTTGCATGTTCTATTGTCTGAACACAACCTCTCTTTGATTTCTTCAAACACCATCTTGAAAAGGCTGTTCTATACTTGCTCATATTCAAAAACTGTCAATATAATCTATTCCAGTGATTACAAGTAGCTGTGTTTTTCCATTCAACTACAAACACATTTTTCTTTGGAGTACGCATCTCTGCCAGAGAGGATCTTTGTTTCTACTCCAGTTGACTGTAAACAGGAGGCTGTGTATGGCAAACTACTATGCATGATTGTTTTTATGTGAAGGCACACACTCTATAAACTGATTTATTTGTCTCACAGCCCAATTTTAGCATCCACCTTCCATCCTTTACGTTTACCTCTGCATGTGTCCCTGTGGCGTACACAGTGGCTCCCTCCCTCACCACCACTGGAGTGTTAGTCATACACCTCATGACTTTAGGAGCTGAACGATACTGAAGCAGTTTCTGTGATTGAAGTACAGAAAAGGTGTTTAAAGGAGATTGCAGGAATGCTTAAAAAAAAAAAAAAAAAAAAAAAAACTTGATTAAATGCCTGCCACAGCGGGAACAAGTCCATAACTTTGGCTTAAAGATCAGTGAGTGAGGCTGACCTTCTCTATGGAGCTGATAGTAACACCTGCTGCACAGGAGACTATGAGGTGACGGTCCTCAATGTCTGGTCCAATCTCATCAAGAACAAAGGGGATGATGTGGGGCTTCACAGCCAGAAAAAGTACATCACTCTTATTAACTGTCTCTTTGTTACTAGTTGTCATGGTCACTCCCATTTTCTACAGGAGGAAAATAGAAAAGCAATGATGTGAACAGATTATAACCTTCTGGAACCACATACATACACCATATCCCCCACCACTTCCTGTTTTCAAACACCATGCAGCCATAAACAACTTGTTATCTCACCCTCAGTCCCGCTACAGTGGGCAGGTCTGTGTCTGGGGAGCTGGCTGTAATCCTCTGAGTAGCAATCACACCTAAAGTGGAAAAGGACAGGAGTTGAGAGTCAGGTGTTTATAATGAGAATGGATATAAAAACACTTTGGAGGATTCCAACACATTTTCCAATTTCAAAATTCCACTCTATTCCTGACTCAAATTTCCAGACTTTCCTCCACATCAGTCTTCAAAGGAGTGGAATATGCTGTGTAAATTACTAACTTTAAAATACAATTAATATGAACTTTCTTACATTCTGACTGT
This sequence comes from Ostorhinchus rueppellii, assembly GCA_030068375.1. Taxonomy (NCBI): domain Eukaryota; kingdom Metazoa; phylum Chordata; class Actinopteri; order Kurtiformes; family Apogonidae; genus Ostorhinchus; species Ostorhinchus rueppellii. The sequence goes on from JAQQZY010000001.1 coordinate 19,113,725, forward strand.
AGCCACATAACTGCCAGGTGATTGTACCTTGACTGTGCTAGTTTTCAACTCCATGGCTCAGAAAACACTAAGATTCATTTATTTTGTGAGCATTGTCTAAATTTGACATGAAACAGAATAGAGCTATATATGTTTTTGTCAGATTCAGTGTGGGACAAGGTTTGCACAGGAGGCTGTCTGGCCGGCCTCACCTGCAGCCGTGAAACCCTTCACAAGTGCATGAGCCAGCTGGCCTGCTCCAATGAATCCAACGCTCATCCTGTCAGATGATGTGGCCTCTATGTCCTGTAGAACAGCCAAGAAAAATACAGAGCTTAACACGTGTTACTTCTGAATGCCTGCAGAGCCCCGTCTTCATTTGAATAAATTTGTCCTTAGATCAATCTGCAGAGACTTGGTGATGTAATCTGGAGACAATCCTGGATCTTGTCCATAGAAAGTAAGTGATGATGAAACATCACGTCTGAAAGTCTGACTGCACCCAAGAGTAATTTAAAAAGGATTAGTACAAGTATTACATTTTAAGGAAAGGTATATGCTCTACATTTAGACAGAATTACACTGAAACTATTCATCAAACAAATAATCCAAGACTTTTAATAAAAACACGAACTGAGAAAATTTGATTCAATCCAACGTTGTTGTTAAATGTTTGAATTATCACACTTTACATTGTGTATGACTCACTTAACGTCACAATACTGGAGTAAAACTTGTTAAATACCTTGTTTGTCCGCTGCTAACTGTAGCATTGCAGGTGATGTAAATCAGGATAGCATCTCCTAGCTAACAACCGCTTTTTATCCGCTAGCCGCTGTTAGCAAGGTTTCATTGTCACAAAATCAATGACAAATACAACATGGAGATAGTTACCTACCCCGATATATTTCTGTTGATGTTCTTGACTTCCCAGAAGTGACTTGTCTACGTAAGCGTTGTCGCTTTAGGGAGGAAAAAAACCCAAAACACCACTTTTTGTGTCAACGTGGCTTCCCCAACGACCATGCGTTCAAGAAACATAACAGACAATAACATTGGCCAATCACAGAGAGAAGACTCCAGTTTCTAGCCAATGAAAATGTATATCTTTTTCAATAGGGCGGGGTTCTGTTGTCCGTCACGCCTAGTTGCATCAGTCTGCCGGTTAAAGCGCGATGAGGCTGATGGGAAGGATGTAGGTCAAACACTATATGAGAAGCGTTATGTAGGTTTTGTACACACAAAGACTGTACAGCCATTTATTCAGACCAGCATGCTGGGTCAGTTTCATAAACATGTTATAGACTGCTAACATCCATCTAACATTAGATTGGACTATTCATTCATCTTCTATACCCGCTTAATCCTCATTAGGGTCACGGGGGTCGCATGGAGCCTATCCCAGCTGC
>JAQQZY010000001.1:19116686-19129830 GCA_030068375.1 Ostorhinchus rueppellii
ATAAATTCTTTTTTAAATTTAATTTAAATTTAATCTAAATGTCATCTAAAATTAACCTTTATTTGCAACATAGTATAGCAAACTATTACATGACCAAAAGCAAACTGACTTTAGCAAAAAAAAAAAAAAAAGTCTCAGACTTTAATGTCTGGGATCGCCAGAAATTTGTGATGTTAAAATGGGGTCATGAGACAAAAAGGATTGGAACCACTGCTTTAAAGGCTGATTTAAAAAGAATGGTTAGGAACAAAAAATGCCAAGAGCTGAATATAAACCAATATCACTGCAGAAAATATACACTGTCAGAATTTCTTTGTATCAGAAAATGAAAAACCGCAGGAGTCAGAGAAATGTGCCTAAATAAATACATCTGGATCACTGAGCATTGCAGTCAACACATTTAATCAGCAAGTGGTGCCAGTGGAGCCACAACAAACCCCAACCCCCGCATGTATTTCACCTATTATAAGTAAATGGGAAGATTTTTAAAAATCCTAAAAAATGTGAACTTTGACCTATCTTTCCTCAAATGTAATGACACCTATTCTGGGTCACTGATAATATATAAACCCAATCTGGTATGAACTGAACAAATAGGTTTACTGCTAAAGTGTCAACAGTGTTACCCCCCTCCCCGTGGGGCGGGGTAATAAATCTGAATAAAGTGAATATGAAGCTTATTACAAATCAGGTGATTCCAGGTGTTGTTGTTGTATTTTATTTATTTATTTATTTATTTATTTATTTATTTATTTATTTACATTTTTTGACCTATATGTTTAATCAAAGTCAGTTCATCCAGTTGAAAAGCCTCATATTAACAGGATTCAAGTTCAGCTGATGCAGATGGTCTTCAAGACATCCTGTTGATGTTGATCAATCAGTCTATCACAGTAGTCAGCCAAAACAGCAAACTGCAACAGGAAAAGCAGATTTTAAAAAGTACAGGTAAAACAAGTACCATACAAAGAAGAACATGTTTTACACACAAGACCCTAATTATAAATTGTATAATCCCATTTATCACATCACTAAGAACAAAGTTTGGAGATACATGCAAAGGAACAAATGGCAAGAATCTCTGTATGTATTCTAGTGTGTCATTGTGAAATTGCTTGGCTGCACTGAAAAGTAAATACAAATGACTCAATGCATTTCAGTCCACCCAGAGTGTGTAGTGATATTTGAGGGACCTGAATTTGAATGAAGGATTGTTATTCTAACAGGAGACTGCAGGCCAGGGCTTTTTCTTCTCCCCTTAGATTTGACAGAATTTGAAATAAAGCAGAGTCGGGTGGTGTGTACACTAATGAGCCATGGCATTTGAATACAGTTTCTTTTCATATCTCCAGGTAGTTCACTAATGCATATTCTCAAAATTAGCCGTGAACTTGGCCTGCTACAGTCAGTTTGATAGTAAAATCTCTCCTGTGCAGATTTTAATAGGACTGACCCTGCTGTCCATCAGCCTGTGCGTTCCTCGTCGTGCTTTTCATGCCATGCTGGCCTAAATTTACACTCCAGGCCATGAGGTACTGTATGTCTCCTGTCGGGACCATACTTATTTTCTCACAGTGCTGCCTGGCCTGGAATGCATAGTGACAGATTGCCTATGCTGCTGTCTATATATAAAGCAGAATGCATGGCTTGGCGTTGTGCTCCAAAGTCACCAGCTGTTAGAGTGCTCTTCCTCTTCAGTCAGCTGGGCACAGTGATATAATATCAACACTTAATTCTCAACAGGTGTACACCCTCACCACTCCACTTAGATGTGGATTCTACACGGCTGTCAGATTTTTAAATAAGACGATTAGTAATTTAACATGACGTGTTCTGCCAGTTTATATGGAACCCCATTACCGCCACACATCTTAGAATTATGACAATGTTCCTCACACTTTGGCGATACCATTGTAGGTTAAGCTGGTTGGTTAAACCTATAAAAAACACAAATATGCACTTTTCAGTCTCTCTATTTACCCTTAAAGATCCTTGACTATTTTTGTCACAACTTCCAAATGATTTTTTTGTCTTTCCCAAGTGATCATCACCATTTATTATAATACCTTCTTCATTTTGCATTTGTGAAAATAAGCTATTTTCCTACCTTTAATTTACTGACCATGTAAATGTTCATTATACCTTGGAGTAAATTCAAAGGTTATTAGATCAAACCAAAAAAAAAAGACAAAAAGTTACCTTTTCCACAAGATATATCCTTTATGAAACATACAAACAAGTGTCTGCAACCACTGTCGATTGTGAAGCTACATGAGTTTTATTAGTGAATCAATGTTGTAGAAGATGATGGTGTTTCCACTTTCACTACGGAGCCTCTGAACGTCTAAATGGGTCATATCTGATGCCACTGAAAGGTTGGCAAACTGCATTTTACCTGAATTATTTGTATGTATTCAAGGGATTAGTGGTGGATCAACAGTTACTGAATATTTTACATCAGTAGATTCTTTTAGGTGGCAGTGGATGTTCTCTTTTTTTTTTTATATGGATAGTCTTTTGGGGTGCTGCACCTCTGGAACTAACCCATAAAGACCCAGCTCTATATCTATGGCAGTTCTCAAATGCTTATCCTCTGTAATTAACTTTTTGTAAGTGATTTATAACCATTTATTGTTATATTATCATATTTATTTTGTATTTCTTCAATGAAAATCATGTCTTTTCTTATATTTAATTCACTGATCATGTAGATGTTCATAAAAGCTCAGATTAAAGGTGAGGGTTATTATGTCAGAAACAGAGAAAACTGAAGAAAAAATGACTTTTTCAGCAAATATATAAAACACAAGTGTTTCCATCCACTGTCATCAGTCCAACTCCATGGGTTTTACTGGTGAATCAATGTTGTAGAAGATGATTGCATTTCAACATTTACTACAGAGCCTCTGAACATCCAAATACATCATATCTGATGACCGTGAAAAGATGACAAACTATATTCTATATATTCTATATTCTTTCATGCATAGTGGTCACTACAGTGGACAGTTATTCTCCAGCTGTTCTCTTGTATATTCATGGGTTTTATTTGTCTAGTTCTATGTCAGCCAACACAGTGGAGACTTATGCACCATCCCATAATACACTGACGTTCATACCATTACTGTAATTTTACTGTTCTTGATAAACCTGATCTGCAATGACATGTTGGAGTGTAAATCAATTGTTATTGAAAATTGGGAATATGATAAAATGTGAGAAAACATTAGATTAACTGCATTAAAATGTTTTATTTTATTTTATTTTTTTCAAAGTTTTCACACAGTGTATCACTTTCTGATATAGCATTTTTCGCTTCAAAAATTAAACACATAATGTCAGAAGGAGTAGACATTTTTGGAACTCCACATAAAATTATGAAGATGGATTTATTTCTTTATTGCTTTAACCAAACAAATATTTTTGATAAAAGAAAAATGTTTTTTCATTAAAAACATTCACTTCAATAAAAAAACGAAAGAAAACAGTGTTCAAATGTATTTTTTTCCCATTCAAACACTTTTTTTTAATTGAAAATATTTTTTTGTTAAAGCAATAAAGAAACAAATCTAGGTTTATTGTAAAAAATTCTATCATATTGTTTTTTCATGCCTAAAAAGGAATAAAAACACTCGGGAAAAAAAAAATCTTGACTAAGCTTTTCATAATTCATATTTGAAAGGGTTAAATGGATCAACATATTAGTGGCTATTAGTGGATCAACAGGTATTTACAGTTTATATCAGTAGATGGTGGATGTTTGGGCCTTTGTGGGTTAACTGTAGCAACATTTCAGCATGAGACACAATGAAGCATGATCATATATCAATCAGTGTGGCATTTGCAAGTTTTTACATCACATTTAGCACTGCTTTTGCTCGCGTGTAAATGTCTTGAGTCCTGATGCATCTTAACCACATGTTCAAACGCCGTCAGCTGGCACCTCTTGATGTGGAGCGGCGGCGACTCGACTCTCAGATGAACTCTTCACTGAATCTCTGAGGAGGAGCTCGACCATTCTGCAGAAGAATCCCATTTCATCTTGTTCTTTCTGTCACTACCCACACCTCATGATTACAGATAAGACTAGGCATGTAGATCGACTGGCAGTCGAGAGTTTTGCCTTTTGGCTCAGCTCCTGTTTCATCAAAATAAGCTGGCACAGTTTCCATGGTGTAATACAGACACTCAATCTACAAATACTGATTTCCAGCCAAGCAAAATATAGAGATTATCTTCTTGTTTTTGTCTTTTTTTTTTTCTATAACATTTGTCATTATGAAATAGTAGCTTTCATCACAATGGTGGAAAAGGGTCTCCATAGCTTTACCTGCCAGGACATAGTTCTTTACAGGGGTTTTATTATTTAACATTATAGTTTTAATAGCCTTTAATACTGACTAATACAATATTAACATGACACAAAGATAGTTAGTCAGTATTATCACTGTTTGAGACAAACTTCAAAAATGTGAAATTAACTTTAGATTATTTTTACATAAACAAAATCCAATATAAACAATTAGAAAAGACTCAATATGAAAACACCCTAATCTGAACAGCTAAGGTAGTCATTGTATCAGCAGCTGAATGCAGCCACATGGCATTATGAGTTTCATATTAACTTGTTTGTGTTATTTTCCTGCCTTGACTTCAACTTTTTGACATATATACGTACATATCCACGCCTTCTTAAAATAATCACCTAAGTCACAGGTGTCAAACATGCGGCCCGGGGGCCAAATCTGCCACACCAAAGGGTTCAATCTGGCTCCTGGGAAGACTTCGTGAGGTAAAAAAATGACACTGAAGATATTAACAATCAAAGATGTTAAAATAATTTCAAATCAATTTAATCTAAAATGGATCAGACCAGTGAAATACTATCAAATTAACCTATAAATAATGAAATCTGCTCATTTTTCTCTTTGTTTTAGTATAAAAAAAAGTAAAATTACACAAAAATGTTTACGTTTACAGACAAGCCTTTTATAAAAAAAATGTGTGTATGATTTTACTAGTCCGGCCCATTTTATACCATATTAGGCTAAATGTGGCCCCTGAACTTAAATGACTTTGAAACCCCTGACCTAAGTCATTTTTTCAGATTTTTCAGGAAACACAAAAAACTGAACCATTTGTTGAATATATGATATTTACAAACAATTTTAATCAAAACAGTTATAACAACAGACGCCTATTGACACATAAACAACAAGGGCAGTCCAGCAGGGAACATGAGAGAATTAAATGTCTTCAGCAAATTTCCAAACATGCCAAAATGACTGAGGTAATTATTTTAAGAGGGTGACGAGATCATATCATAAGTTATTTATTTACGGAAACATCAGAAAACAAAGTCTGAACGAAAACAGAAAACATTCAAATCAGTGAAATGAGATGTTTGAGTGTCGAAAATTCACAAAGACCCAGAGCCAGCAAATATGTTTTTATGAAAGTTTAATCACCCAGCGTGTGTGAACAGTAAAACCTTCTGATCTTCCTGAAAAGTGTCCTTAGCTTGTAGAGTTTATAGCTGCAAATGTATCTGTTTTTCCTGCGATTTCTCAAAAATTCTACAGAGAAGAAGTCAGAGGATTGTCTCACCTACTCTGTGAGTTGAGGTATATATGTTATAAATTATAAAACAAAGTTGGTTTATTTTCTTCCAGGGTTTCAAAGTACATAAAAACAGTATTATATGAGTATATGAGCAGAGGAAAACTTTGAACCGTAGTGGACAATATTCTATTTTATGCAGTTCTTCTTTGGTGTTTCCCGAATCTGAAACAAGCTGAAAATTTTAAGTGATGTACTTGTACATGTCTTCCTCACACACACACACACACACACACACACACACACACACACACACACACACACACACACACACACACACACACACAAAGTCAATTTACCACCGCATGCCTCTGTTCTATCTATCACTCAGACTCTGCATGTGTGGTGAGGCGTGACAACACTCATTCGGTCTTTCTTTTTTTTGACAAAACCCCAAGAGATTTATTAAAAATACCCAAGCACACAAATCTTTTTTTTTTTTTTTACATCCATTTTTTTCCTTCTTGGTACATAGCGACAAGTGGATCGAGGTGAAGCGTTCACAACAATTTGTTGCTTGCAGTGATTGCAGCCCAGAGGTGTGTATGTATGTGTGTGAGGTAGAAACAAGAGAGTAGGATTGAGAAAATTCAGGAGAGACAGTGAGGGAGGGAGGAGCAGCTTTGTCGAGCAGAGGAGATGCGCATATTTAATATCAAAGACAGACAGAAAATCTTTCCCAAGTGTTCATTTTTGTGTCCGATTGCAGGAAGGAGTTTGACACGAGAATGAGTGACAAAGGCAGAACACGACAGAAAAGACAGCAAGGAAGTTAAAACATCCAGTGCAATGTTAGTATTTAATTCTGTGTCAAACTAATAAAGGATATCCCTGGAGCTCATCGCAAAATCGAAATATGAAAGAAAATCCCAAAACGACGTGTAGAGGACAGAAGCTGCACAATATTTCTTATAGTGATGCAAAAAATGGTGACAGGTGCAATGAAACAACACAGACGTTTTATTTATGAAGGTGTTGAGAAGCGCTGAAGGAGGCTGGAGGTGTAGCGTTTGCTGTTTCTACACCTTTTTTTGCTTAATCTGTGGTGTCCACCGATGACCACTCACCATGTCTGTCCATCGACCTTTAGGTGGCACCTGATACAAAGGCTGCTGTGCATGTTTGAACACAAAGAAATCCTTGAAATAAGACAAGAAATAAGACATAAATACATATATATATATTTACCTCTACAGATGTATAAAAAGAGAATTCTAAACAGTTCAACGTAAACGAACCCCTTAACATTATATTTTAATCCATAGAGACCAAGGGCTATGTTTGTGGCTGTTCTCAGATGGATTTTCTCTCTATTTAACTTTTCCTGAGTGACTTTTCACCATTTGTTATAATATTATCCTTTGTATTTTGCATCATTTTTCAATGAAAATCAGGTATTTTCCTATATTCAATTCACTGATCACGTAGATGTTCATAAAAGTTCAGATAAAAGTTAAGGGTCATTATATCAGAAGCAGAAAAAAACTGAAGAAAATACTACTTTTCAGCAAAGATATCAACAATAATGGGTAAAAACAAGTGTCTCCATCCACTGTCACTGATAAAACTTCATGGGTTTTACTGTTGAATCAATGCTGTAGAAGATGGCAGTGTTTCCATGGTAACTACGGAACCTCTGAACTTCCAAATGGGTTATATCTGATGACCATTGAAAAGATGATGAACTGTATTTTACACCATTTATTTACATGCATTGACAGGATTAATGGATCAACAGGCATTAAACAGTTTAGATCAGTAGATGGTTTTGGTCACCAGTGGATGTTTGGATCTTTATGGGTTATATCCTTTTAAAGTTAAGGCCTAAATCAGAGATGTCAAACATGCGGTCCAGGGGCCAAAACCGGCCCGCCAAAAGTTCCAACCCGGCCCACAGAATGAATTTACAAAATCAAAAAATTGCACTGAAGACATCAGATATTGTAATTTTTCAAGAGTGTCAAATTGCGTTATGAAAATATTTACATTTAGAAAGTATTGTTAGAATAAAATGTGAATATCCTGAACAATTATGAACAACTTGAACATTTTAAAGAAAAAAAAGTCAAATTTTAACAAATTAACAGATTCACAGTGATCTGTACATTGTGTTAATAATAAGCTGAGCCGTAATGTTGTTGAAACTTTACTTATTTTTCTTAAGAAATGTCAGATTGTACATGCTAGTTCAGGTTATTCATATTTTCCCATTAAAACAAAGTGAAAAATTTGGATTATTATGTAAAGGTTATTATGTCTAGTATTTTACTGGTCTCCCTGTGACCGTAGTGAGGATCAAACAGGTTGAGAAAGTGAATGAAAGAATGAGTTTTACTGGTCTGACCCACTTGAGATCACATTGGGCTGAATGGGGCCCCTGAACTAAAATGACTTTGACACCCCTGGGTTAAATCATTTTTTCTGTGTAGAGAATGTGGACAAAATACCACAAGGTAGTTGTAATGTAGTACAGTCGAATAGATGAGTCCATATTGGCATCCAGAGAGGCAAACGCAACCACACAAGCCAAACACATCCATTAGAAATTCTCACGTTCAACATCAGGTCAGTTCAGTTTAAAATTCAGAGCTCCTTCAATTTGGAACACTAAACCCTCTATAATCACAAGCTGCTCTTCCATTTCGTTACTTAAATCTCATCTTAAACACTGGATAATGTTGACGTGAATCATATTGTTGACTTTGTATCATGACAGTATGGATATATTAATAATTAGGTTATATGAATATTAAAATAAATTGTCATATATTAATGTAAATGTATTATTGGCCCTTTGAGTATGATGATGATAATTTTATTATTTTAAAATTGTTTTACTCTGTACATTGTAATTGTTTATTGTTTAGTTTATTTATTTATTTTTTTTTATTATGAAATTATATGAACCCCTTTTGTACCTAAAACGCCTGGGAAAAAAATGCCTTTAAAAACCTACACTAACCCAGGGTAAATGTCCTCATCTCCTGAGGGTTTTCTGAAAAAATACTAAGAATTGTCAACGTCTATAAAAACCTTAATATGCCTCTGAAGCACATAAAAACATGAAATAAAATGAATTTAAAAGGTAAGACTCTCAAGTTTTATTAAAACATGGACCTTTAGCATTAACATACCAATGTATTTTTATTAAAAAAAAAAATCTCAAAGTCAGATATGTTAGGAAAGAGACTTAAAGTTGGCAAGAGACTTAAAGCTGCGCTACGCAACAACCGGCAGGAGGTGCAACGCTGCGCTGCGGAGCATCCGGTATAGATGGGTTAATGAGCTGAGGCCCTGTATAGGCCCCTTGGGTGTCTTGTCTCGGCTTGCACCTTATGTATATTGCTAGGTCAGTTCAGACATTGCTGGGCTATGTTTTCTTTTTTGTATTTTGGTGCGAACTAATAAATAAAAATAAATAGATAAATTTTAAAATCATATTGTCAGCTCACTTATTCTGTCCTCCCTCAAACTGATACTTTGAACTAAATGTGAACCAATATGATGCTCCTCCATGATGATTGCGATGCTACACCAGCCCCCTACTCAGCTCTGGAGCTGGCATAAACTCACATCCACAGGGACCTGAGACTTAGACTTAGCGACTGACAATGCTCCACACAACATTTGGCAAAACAAGAGCCAAGAGCTACTCGGGGAAGCTGACATCAGCAACAAGCGCCATGAGAGATTAGTTAGGACAGTGAGCCAGCGGTCCCCTGTCCCTCCTCGTCCCTCTGGCAGGAAAATCAGGGAGGCACAGCGATGATGGACACCTGTCTCAGCTCATCTGTCTCAGACGAGCTCCCTCACTGTAGGCCAAGTGTGTGTGAGTGGAAACACCGCCATGTTTAAGACAGAGACCCCCGGGAAGCGAGAAGTGAAACGAGTGCCAAACATGGAACAGCTGCTAAATGGGGATCCACAGAAGAGCAGCACACACAGCTCCTAATGCAGTTACACAGCACTGCGGAAACACCGGCCATCACTTCCACCGATGTTACATCTCACTCTGCAGTTTTGTTTTGTTCTTGTGTAAAGACCAAAACAGAAGTGCCAGGATCATGAGTGGTGGAAACAGAAAAGACAAACACAAGAGGAAAAAAAAAGGAAAAAATTAATAATGAACGTGTAACTCTGGAGTAATTCACCTAGATATGAGTAATTTCAGAGGAACTCCAGAAAAAACAACACCCATTAAACATAATCCCCGAATTAGCATGCACTGATTTATTAATTTACAAACTTGGCACACTGATGAACAGTACAAATCTCCAGAAAACAAACAATGACATTTTCTGTGTCTTAGACAGATTTGGACACAAGCACAGCCAACTGGTTTTGGATTTACTGCAGAGCACTGAGACAGTTTGTGCTCTACGTATGCAGTGCACAGGGGCTTCCTGAGGACTTAATACAATACAGCCATAGTATCCACAGATGTGACAGAAGAATACATTGATCCAGGATTAGAGAGATGAGATTCACTGAGGTGTCCAAAGCAGAGAGGAGTGAAGGCTGGAGATGAGGAAGGAGGGAATGAGTGCTGTGACATGAGACAGAAGGATGGGGGACGGATTCATATCGACAGTTAGACGGAGGGACAGGAAGAATAAATGAACAGAAACGGGGGTGGGAGTGGAAATACACTGTGTGGTTCAAGTGAAGAGAGTGACCACATGAATTAGCTTTAAATGAGTCTGAGAATCAAACTGGGAAGAAACGAGATATTTAGTGTCAGCTGCAATATTCTGACTACTGACAGGAGAAGTGGTAATAATATTGATTATTTCATTATACTGATATGTTTGGCAGCAAGTGAATATTTAGCCCTTGAAGATGATGTGTTGGAAACAGCAAAATGGACAACACAAGGACACTGGAAAAAGTAAAACATTGAATCAACTTAAACATTTGTCTTCAATAGGTCATACATAAAAGCAAGAAAAGTACTTGGAGAGCGCAGACCTCCGCCAAGGTAGTGTTTGTACTGTCCTCCACTAGATGGCGCTGAATGCACAGGTGACAAACAAATTAAACAAACAAACAAATAAAAAAACAAATAGTGAAGTTAAATGTGTGTGTTTGCATAAACTGCTTTGGAGCAAAACAAAAAAACTAAACTAAACAAAAAACTAAACTAAACAAAAAAAACAGTAGTTTTCAGCAGGAGGCAAATTGAACAAAGTACAAGTGGAGCTCTGTCATGTTGTTTTGCGTCTAAAATATCTGTGGTGTCTTTTTATGTGATATGAGACATAGGAATAATATTGTTTCCTTGCAGTTTTTTATTTTTTTTGGGGGGGGGCATTTGACAGAATCTGTCCAAAACATGGTGCTTCCATTTTCTTTGTGCAATTAAAATAAAAAAACAAAAATAAGGAGGACATAAAGGAACGAGAAAAAAAAAACTTGAATAATTTCAGAAGTTTTCTTCAATTTTTCCCATAAAGTTTCCATAAATATTTTCTGATCTGTCCCAAATGCACATTTAACACGTTTATAGAAATGCACCTCATGAGAGACGCTATTGAGTAGAGTAACCTCTGCCAAAAGACTGATACTTAATTACTTATACTTTACGGTATTACTGAGTTTCTGAAAAAAAAAAAAAAAAAAGAGACTCTTCGGGCGTGGAGAGGAGGAGTTCGTGGGCAGTGCCTGGTTATCGCTGCAGCCTCTTCCTCCTCCTCATAACAACTGAAGCTCGCTCCCCTTTGCCTTCCCTGATCATCACGTGCTAATCCTGTGTGTAACTGTTGTGTTGTTGGGCTTTCTGTCAGAGGCTTTTTTTTTTTTTCACAGATACCAACACGTAGAGTATGACTACAGGTTGGTATTTGTCTTTTTTTCTCACCTCGAACCCCTGATGTTTCCCCTCTCACATCTGCGAAAACTGCATTCTGCAAATCGTCAGTTACAACTGTACCTGTATCCCTATATTTATTTATTTTATGTGATCTTGGTTGGTTGTAATCTGGAATGTAATTTCGTTGCTCTGAAATATGTGCAATGACAATAAAGCTATTCTGATTCTGAGCACCCCCCTCCCCCAATAGAATAAAATAAAATATTTAGCTAAGTCCTGAAGCTTTTGTCGATCTAAAATCTAAACATTCACACAAAATAATCCTAATTTATGATGTTAAATATTTACAAAATTGCACTCCATTTCAAATATTAAACATCTCCTTTTATCTACTAGCTGTTATGAAGTCACCAGTAGCTGTATATTTTACAGCGCAGTATCACAAAACACTATACTGTCCAATAAAACACATGGATGTGATCCTCCAGCTCTAGGAGAGAGCTGTGTTTTTGAGGTGATATTTACATTTTATTAGACTGACAGAGACACGGGCCTGTTATAAATGCTGTCTCATGGCTGGAGCATGAGTGCAGACAGCTCATGTTATTTTTGGCAGCCAGGGTGATGTCTGCAGATCCCTGGTGTGGGATTTGCAGATGACAAGCATTCCAGAGATGCCAATTCCAGATGAACTATTTATAGTATTTAAGGCTTTTATGTGTTATTTGAAAAAGAGGCAGGGGTGGTTCTCCTACAGAGCTGTGGTGCAGGTTTAGTGCAGGGTTAAGAGTCGCGTTTTGATGGGATTTAATGGTGTCTGCTCAGGTGAGGCTTCCCACAATCTTTCACAGGTAGAGGGGTCAGCAGAGGGATGGGGTGTCACCTCAGTGGGGTGTGTCTGGTGGGAACATTTCTGATTCACGTTTCACAGAGCTTTTCAGGCTGAACTTGGGGAGCCGGAGAGTCTCAGCCGCAGATGAGTCAGTCCATGGAGGTGTCCGGTTCACTGTCCACAACCTGACGTTCATTAGACTGGAAAAAAATGTGTAGGATACAATTCATTCATAAAAATTAAGTTAAATTAAAACGTGAGCAATTACACCTTTTAGAGGCAGGAATTTGTTGATATTTGTTTTAGTTCATTTCATAGAATTCCAAACATCACACAAACATGTACAGGGGTGAAGAGCTGTGTTTAAAGCTTCAAACAGTATTTTCTATCAGTTCAGTTACAATAATGTGTACATCATTGTAGATATATGATGAGATATACTATATGATGTAAATGACATTTTCAAGTAAATTGCCACTGTCAGCCCTGAGATGAACTGGTCCAGGGTGTACCCCACCTTCAATCTTAAGTAGCTGGGATAGGCTCCAGCGACCCCCAGGACTCTAGTGAGGATAAAGTGGGTTCAGAAGATGAATGAATGAATGAATGGATGAATGAATGGATGAATGAATTGCCATATTATTTCATTAATGAATATAGTGGTCCCTGACTTGAGTCACTCCAGATACAAAAATCTTTTACTATGAAATTAAATTCCCACTTATTGTATTTCCTTTTCTTTTACGTATTTCCCAAAGACTGGTATCCCTGGTGTAACATTTTATTTCTTGAAAATGGTAAAACACGAGGTGGGACCTTGGGACCTTTCTGTGTGGAGTTTGCATGTTCTCCCCGTGTCTGTGTGGGTTTTCTCCGGGTACTCC
>JAQQZY010000001.1:19174114-19184383 GCA_030068375.1 Ostorhinchus rueppellii
GTGTGTGTGTGTGTGTGTGTGTGTGTGTGTGTGTGTGTGTGTGTGTGTGTGTGTGTGTGTGTGTGTGTGTGCGCTGTCTATAAAATCTGTGAGGTATCATCAACAGTCAACCATCCATCAAATGAACAAGAACAACAGATCAAACCCAGCCGGGATTTTACTGCTCAGATTATGAACCCATGATGTCATAGGAAACTACAGCTCAGCTACAAACTGTTACACTTTTTTTTTCTTGATACAAATCAGATCAAAGAGGACTCACACAGACCACAGACGGAGTATTTGTGTATTTTCAGGTACTCACAATAAAGCATAACATTTACAGCTGATTGGAATACACTACAACGCAGCAGTGCAAATGCTTTTAAGTCATAATTGAGGTGGTTATAGATAATAAATGTCTGAATCCAATTTTGTGTGATATACTGATACACAAGGATCTGAAGGTTTTTAATTGTGGTTTATGCCATCGTTGCATTGTTCCAGTTTGTTTTATATGTTTAACATCACAATGCCAGTACGTGTGATGAAGTTCATTGCTGAAATTTGACACAGAGTTGCATTTATCTTGCTGTTTCTCAATTTAATGAAATATCACAGAATTTTTCCTTTCATTTATATTTTTTTGTCATTTGAAATGAACTGCTGAAATTTTAAAAAATCTGTATTTAATTTGATCTGAAAGAGTTCTTCTAATTTAATAAACCAATACCAGATGATCGCTGCTTTTTTTGAGGGTTTTTTTTTGCTTGATGAATAATTTAATTAAATTGTTTTGATTGATTAATTTTCTTTTCATGAAAATAATGTAGTCATGGTTTCAGCTCTGACATAATGCGAATCAGGGTAATCATCTTTTCGCCAATATTGTGATATGAAGCCCATTATGTTTTGATAAAAACCCCATTTAATGAGGAAAGAAGAAATGCAGACACTTCCATATGTGAAAGAACTGCATGATGACATCATCAGTCAGACACTGCGAATAACACAACCACAACATCAAAACCTAACCTCATATATTAGTGCCTTAGATGAGAACTTCAGCCTCCTTTATCAAAACACAAAAACTGAGAATGACCGTTTGAGAGGAAAGAGTTGAGCCCTTCATAGTGTGAGCTTTTGAACTATGAGGTCATTCTGGTAACCTCTGGTGGTTCAAACCTTACCTGTATTTCATCATCCATTTGTAGCTTAGTGTCTGATCTGGTGTTAAGGTTGACTGACATTAACTGTTCACCTGAATACCTTTATGGCCACATCAACATTATTTATGCAATATATTGTATGAGCACTTTTTCTGACAAATATATACTCCTTTTTTCACTATTACAAAAACAGACCTAGACCTGCTACAACTAGAACTGCAGTAAGAATACTAACAATGACCATTTGACTTACAATCAGATAAATGAGGATTCATCTGTTTGGCCAAATGATTGCATGCCAAGTGTAAATACTTGGTAGAAGTAAGTAATAAGAATGATTTTTGTAATTCACTGCATTTCAGGCAGTGTTTTGTGTGCATTTACTACATATGTTTATGCTGTGATGGTGAAGAAAATACAGTTTGTTGGTCAGTGCATTCACATATTAAAATCACAACAAAACAAAGACCGAAGGACCATCTACCCCAAGAAATATAACAACTAAAACTATTCATTTGTAAATATGGTTAATGAGTTCACACTACAACAATAATACCAGTGGAGAGTTATATAATTGAGACCATTTTCAGAATCATTTCATGAATAATAAAAACATTTTGCACTGCTTTTATTTATTTATTTATTTATTTATCTATCAAGTGTTCTTCATATGAATTTGAAGAATAAGAAAAAAGTGAGAAATTAAGTTTTTGACCAAATAACTGCAGTGACAGTCAAGAAACGCATCAGATTTATGATCTTATGAAGGCCATTCTGTGAATCTTCGCATGGACTTTTTTCAGTCACAGCTACATTTTCTATTGACATCAATAAAAATGATAATGTCACCTGATCTATGGTGTGAATTTTCTGGTCAAAGGGTAAGGAAAACCTGTTAACTTAAGGATTCCACTCTGTACCCAGATTTGTATTGTAGAGCATGTGATTAGTATTAATTCTGTTCCTCTGATATGACTGGTGCATACAGTGAATATATAGAATCCCCATGTTCATCAGTGTGGATGATTACATTGTTATTTTTACAATTATTGGTGTGCACAATCCTTAACAAAATCTACAATAAAGTGCCATGTGTGAATAAATTTAAAATGTATCGTACGCAAGAAACTCACACCTGGACACTGAAACTACATTTAGATATTTGCAAGGCATTAATGTACAGTGTGAGGAAAAAAAGCTTGTAGGTGTGACAGTTTTGTGACATTCTATTGCCCTTGATCAGTGGCGAATTCAAGATGAAACTGCATCATGCACCATGCCACCTGGGATAGTCTGTCAAATACAAACACACACTCTGTTTACACTGACCTGGCTATCAGCTACTGCCTGTTTCCTAGCACTTGGCACCATTTCCAGTTTAGCATTGTTTGGCAGGTTAGCAAACCTCCATGGCATCGTCAGATCCAGAACAGTCCTCTGAAACCTGTTATAGGCAACAACAGAGAATAGAGGTAAGTAAACATCAGCAGGTGAGGCACAATCAAATGTTGCTTATGATTATGTAGGTTTGTGTCTGTTCAGAGTGCATTACTGCAAGTCATTCCAGGAGGTTTCAGGTTTTAACTCGTCACCCAAAATAAAAATATGTTATTTTATTGCCTTTTAATCTTTGCTAATGTTACTCTATTAAATTGTCTGCTGAAATATCCGCAGTCACGTCAAAAGACGTGGTTGAATTATTATTATTTATTTATTTTTACAGTATTTTAAACTTCAGTCTACACTCAGGCTTTAGTACAAAAATAAATCACAGCTCTGCATTAAATTAGCTTTGATCCCAACACTACATTAGCTACATTAACCATCTGATACCGACTTCAGACCGTGATCCTCGGGGTTAAATCCATGCTTTTTGGACACGTCCTCCAGCACCTGAGGATGACAATATAAGATGAATATTACAGACTACAGAAAAACCGCAGAATCAGGTCATTATTCATTAACTTTATTTACACGACACAGAAACTGATCTGTCACTGGCTAACAACAGTTAGCCACACAAGCTAACTCAACAGAATCCGGTTTGCTCCGGTTTGGAAACAAAAACAAGGTTAAAACAACGCGTCCTTCTCAGTGACCTTGAAATGTATGTCACACATTAGTTACCTGTAACAGCGGTGTGTTAGGTGACACTTTGACTGTCTGTCGTCTCCCATTTGGAGTCAAAACTGTCACAGCTGAGCCACTGGCGGCCATTGTTATCCGTGACGTCACTGTGTTTATCTCAAATAACTTTATTGAGTCGACGTTAGTTAACAAACGGGTAAGTAAAGGGTTAATGGGCACTACGCGCAGCTCCACTACTTCTTGAACTTCAGGTGGCTCCTTTACTTCCTGTCTTTCATTATTGGACACACTGATTAATCCAGGTGTGTCTGCTACTTCTTGTTGAGACTACTGATTAATTAGACACACCTGGATTAATCAGTGTGTCTAATAATGAAAGACAGGAAATAAAGGAGCCACCTGAAGTTCAGGAAGTAGTGGGGCTGTGCATACATGAGATTTAAGAAATACATTTAACTTCACACAACATAAACTTTAGAGCAGTAC
Organism: Ostorhinchus rueppellii; assembly: GCA_030068375.1. Classification (NCBI taxonomy): domain Eukaryota; kingdom Metazoa; phylum Chordata; class Actinopteri; order Kurtiformes; family Apogonidae; genus Ostorhinchus; species Ostorhinchus rueppellii. The sequence continues at coordinate 19,177,837 of JAQQZY010000001.1, forward strand.
AATAAGTATTTTAACTCAAGTACAATTTTGACACTTTGGACTCGTAGATAAGTATTCCTATTTTATGATACACGCGAGCCTCGTTCTAATGGCTACTTTCACATTTTGTTGTGCTACTCTGTTTTTGTTACTCATGAATATCTGGCAGATACTTTAAATATAAAAACTATACTGTGCTTATATAATATTATAAAGCTACTGTGCTACTAGTATATAATAAGCATCTAAAATGAACTAGCTAGCACCAAAACTTCAACATAAAAATATTCTCATCTGTAGGATATTCCAAAACATATCTGAATAATGTCACATTATTTATTCTGTGAAAGTATCCCTCCTTCAAGAGTGCTTTAAGACTTTTTTTTCTAATAGTAATAGCCTACTTCTGTAGTTTTACTCAAGGTTTCAAATAAGGGCTTTTACTTATACTGGAGTATTTCTACTGTGGCTCTGAGTACCTCAATCTCTTTTTAATGATGAATAACCCACTGTGTAAATGTTCCCACTGAAAACTGACATAAAGAGCAAATTGAAATTCATTCCACATTAGACACAAATCGCTCTGAATCTTGACCAGAAAGAACACCTTTTGGAGATTTTAGAAAAGTACACAACTATTTCACACCTTCATCATTGCAACATATAATTTGTAATTTCAAACAAATTGTTGTATATTTCTTTAGCCATTGATTACTGCATGTTCTCTGTTTAATTCCTTTAAATGCAAATACACACATACTGTACACACTCCAAAGGCACCTTTTAGTGGCTACAACATGCATTTCAAGTTCAATGACCCCCTCAAGAGAAAAAGATACATCCTGTCTATAAGATGGCAACAGCATCTCCAATCTGTTTGCCATATGGATGACTTGATATATGCACCATATGCAGGATGATGGACCTGTAAGTGGAGAGTCAAGGCTGTGTTCTTAAGGCAAGAATCAAATTGGATCAAAGCTGGAATCAGACTGGACCGACGACATGAATCCAACAGATGGAGAGGTGTGAGGTCAAAGGGCATACGAGTGACGGACCAACTCTGCAATATTTAAGTGTCAGTCCACCTGGGAGAGACAGACAGACAGAGGTGAATACAGTTCTCAGTTCTGGGGGAAATTGCCACCGTCTGAACAAACAAACAAACAATCAGTTTCCTGTCTCACTCAGCAGGCTAGAAACTTCAAACCTGCCTACACGGAGGGCAGACTTGAAAGACAGAAAGCATCTGTGCCACGGGTTTCCAGGTTTCATAGAAAATGTTTGAGGATTGAGTGAAATATGTAAGAAAAACTAAACTATTCAGATCAGACAACTGATTTCATAGCAGGAGGAATCACAGGCATTACTTTATTTATGCAGCGTATTTCTTTCTTTTTTTTTCTGGTAACTTAAATCTTTATTGAGTTTTCTGGACAACAATTATAGCAATACCCAACCTCCCAAAAAGCAAACGAACAAAGAGAACAAATGAGTACAAAAGAAAACAAAGTGTCCAGGTAGCAGCAGTCAGAATATTGATATTGTGCAAATGAAGTTCATTTATTCCATTTTTTATCCAGTTGTGGTTCTTGCAGTCTCAGTCTCTATGATATTTTTTTCTTAGAAATATTCAGTTGTAAATACCCACTGGCCCTTTGATGGAATGGTTGGCTTCCCTGTGTTTTTTTTGTTTGTTTTTTTTTTTGCAGGTATTAAGAGCATTTTAACCAAATATTCACCATTTTTAAGAATAGCAGTGTCCCAAGTTACACAAATATTCAATATCAGGAATCGATGGAATTGAATAACCCAACACATGGTACAGTATGTCCCCAATCATATTCCAAAACACAGTACTTTATGGACATTTTCAAAAATATATGTGAATAGTCTACAGCGACTTCATCACATTCATGCCAACACTTTTGGTGCATCTGCATATGCAGCACATTTCATGTCAGCACAAAGTATGAGGTAAAAGTTCCATCCAAACAAGTGTAATATCAAAAACATAACCAACCAAGACAAACACATAAATCATAATGAAATAAAATTTAACTAAAACCAGCAATTAACCATTTACTTTATTGGAAATATGAATCAAAATGACAATTAAGAGACAAAAGAAACACAAAAAAATAAAAATAGAAAAAAACTAATTAATATCAATAGGACTGATATAAATTTCCTGAAATAATCTCTGTGGATAATGAGGAGGATGGAACATGTAAAGGAATTGTTGAGAAATATTGACACTGGGGGAGATCTTCTGGGGTTTCCACTCAAACACCTTGACCTTTCAGAGTAAAAATATCAGCAGATGTTACCACAGGGAGCTTCATTTTTTGGATATCGTTTGCTGTTTTATGTCTTCTGTGACATATGACTCCACATAAGGATGAAGCCGAGAATATGTGACGCAGCAGACGTTTTATTTTAAGAGTTGAAGCATTAACCAGTGGACGTGTGTGGTTATTAACTGAGTGGAACTGGAAGTGCATCTGCATACCACAGTCAGGTTCAAAGCCTTCCGTGACCTTATCGCGTCCACACATTTCCTCAGTTCTCCAGAAGGGACTCATCTCATTAAAATGATCCCAACCACAAAAAGAAAACGTGGCTTGGTTTTTAAAACCACGGAGGTTTAGTGTCTCTGTGGACTGTGTGTTGTTGTTGTTGGACTGTGGAGGCTCGGTGTGACCCTCTGCAGCAGTGACCTGTCCAACTGCGACTTTCCGTTCACACACCACATTCAATCAAACACACTTCAAAGGCTGCGTGGTCATATGATGACACAGCTTCAAAGGGACTGGGTGCATGAGAGAGCCCACTGAAGGAAGGGGCGTGCCGCACATACGCGCGCTCTTGGTGTGAGACCGACGCCCCGCGGGGAGCATCAGCCAACGATAATAACGATTGGCCCGCAGGAGTGAGAAGCACGGGGCAGGGAACAGGAGGAGGAGGGGTGTGTGTGGGGGGTGGGGGGGACACGGAATAAAATCCCACTTCGTCCGCAGTCATTGAGGACTTGAATCAACAACTAACACGACTCCCACACCGGTAAAGCTGAATCCACGGACTTCAATACGCGCGCGTAATGACGCGTTTACCGGGTGGACTGCACATGACTTTATGTCTGAAATGATGTTGGATCAGCACGTGCATTTGGGATAAATTTGACCATCCCTTATATCATTATGGATGACCTGCACCACCTTATTTTATTTTACACAAGTGGTCGTTTCCAAGCGTTTTCCTGCTTTCATAGAACTTCCCAGGTTTCTAACGCCTTGTAGGATATGCTGGTTTTATTCACAAGCATCGCTGATATCTGAGAGCCATTTTCCAACCGAATCAAAAATGCAGAGCCGCGGTGCAGTGAGAGGCTCGGCCGGTGTGTCCGCGATGCGCTCCTGTTTGCTGCTGCTCTTCATCCACCTGAGTGCGCCGGTGGAGGTGAGGAGAGTGCGGGGCGGCCGGGCGCAATCACGGCGTGTGCAGCAGGCTTTGACGTACAGGGAGCGGGTGGAAGGAGCGGAGAGCTTCCCTTTAGACTTTACAGCCGTAGAGGGAAACATAGACGACTTCATGGTCCAGATCAAGAAATTGGCGCAGTCGCTTTACCCGTGCTCTGCGCAGAAACTGGACCAAGACATGAAGCTGCACTTTTTGAAGAATGAATCCGTGACTTGTAATGACGGGTCACCAGCTGGGTGAGTGTGATGTGCTGCTTTTTACGTCTTAAACCTGGCTTCTTAAGTTAAAATCCCTGTCATCATTTTGTTGCCTACATGAGGTTACATCCATATTGCGCACAGGCTCGGGCTCGCTCTGCTTCACTAAACATCCAATTTGTAACTCTGGCATTTCGTTGCCTGCCCTTCATTCCCTTGTCACTCCGGATGTGACCAAAATGGATCAAAGGGCCAGATCAGAGGGAAGGCATTGCGCGCTGCCGCTGAGTGCCATAAGTGTGTGTGTGTGTGTGTGTGTGTGTGTGTGAGAGAGAGAGAGAGAGAGGGAAAGCAACAATGCGCGCACCCGACAGAACCAAACGCCTTTCATGGCTATCAATGGGATAGACCAAAACTGTTTGGACTCATCTGTTCAGCAAAAATAAAAACTTAATGACAATGTCTGCACGGAAAAAGCAAACGCATATTTCTTCCGCAGGTTTTTGGACATGTTTTGGTGAAGCTGTTCCAAGTTAGGACAGATTTGCGCGCAGACTTTCATTTGGAGGATGTCAGTGGAGTTTGTTTTTTTTTTTCTCTCCACGCCAGACATTTTGGCTTGTCTCAGCAGGAAAACACAGGTGATCCTAATAACATTAATGATGGATCTGCTTCATGCTGGTGTTCTAGAAAGCCACGGCAGTGAACCAGCATATACAAAGCAAAACTGATGCGCCTGCTACATGGAATGCAGCCATGGTGGATTAAAGTCATAACACCTGTCCCGTTTCAGCTGCAATGAGTCAAAATGTCTGATGTGGAAAAATGTCACGTGTATGGAACAAATCCCAGCAGTTCACCATGTATAGATTTCAGACAGAAACCATGATTACATGTTCACTATTACCTGAAAACAGTAGAGGCCTGCATAAAATCTAAAGCTGCAAGCATTAATCAATTAGTAGGCTCTTAAATAAATTGGCAACTATTTGTATGATTGTTCAAAAAGTAAAAAGATGAGCAAGAATGTGAGTATTTAGTTTTCTTTTCAATGACATTTGATCACATCCTGTTAACGCTTTAAACCCTAAACCTAAAATGATCCACCTGGACTTTCCCCCCTTATTTTGACCATAAAAAGGTGAGAAAATATGCTTTGAGTGAGTCCATTTGAGCACTGTTTTCCCCCCCAGATCTTTCAAAATCTAGCAATCATTTACAATTTACTGTATGTTATAGTTCTAAAATGGCTTCTAGTACAGGCATGAGTGAAATAACCATAATGACACGATAAAACTTATGTCTCAGGTTCCAGAAACTGTTCGGATTTTGCCAGTTGTACAAACCGTGAGTTCCAGCCATCCAAACTGTATATGTGCAGGGTGTGTCAGCGACGATACGTCAGGTTTTAAAGCATTAAGCTTTGGAAAACACGGGTCTATCTTAAACTACTCTTTAAGTGATAGAGGGAATGACTGACAGTGAAAATGCTTATTAGTTTACACTCTAAAGTTTAGAGTAATACACACTCAGCAGGAGCTTGGTGCCAGAACGCCGTCAGGCCTATGTGAGTGTGATGAGTATTTTATTCGACCCATTAGCTCTGAAAGTCTGCTGCAAGGGTTCTGTAGCAGTGCCATCAGAGCCAAATCTTACATGTGGGGATCAAAGGTAACAAGCGCCCATACTACTGAGCTTCATATGCATATGCATATTCAAAACTCTTTTGTTTTTCATGCAGGTACTACATCAAGGAGTCTAAAGGCAGTAAGAGGTGGCTGCTGTTTTTAGAAGGTGAGGAACCAGCATGTAGGTTCAACATAGTGAAACACTCCTGGGTCACCCGTTAATAAGTGTGTGTGTTTTTGTGCACTGGTCAGGTGGATGGTACTGCTTCAACAGACAGACCTGTGACAGCAGGTATGAGACCATGAGGAGACTGATGAGCTCCACCAAGTGGCCAGCAACCAAAACAGGTGACAAGACGCATGTTATTTTCTACACTGAAGAAAGGGCTTAGATAATAGATGAATGTAGAGCAGGGGTCATCAGCCCTGGCCCCTGAGCTCTACTATCCTGCATGTTTTAGCTGTTCCCCTCTTCCAGCACACCTGGCAGGTTGTTCTTCTGCAGAGCTTGATGATGGGTGCATCATTTGGAGCAGGGATGCATCTAAAACACGCAGGATAGTAGATCTCAAGAACCAGGGTTGGTGACCCCGGGTGTAGAGGAAGCAGTGGTTTAAAGGACTCGAATCTTTTAATAAAAACAGGGTGCGTTTTTTTTTTTGGGGGGGGGGGGGCAACCAACCATTTCAATTAACAGCCAGGTTGGACTGAGTTTTCTTACATCGATAGGCTACATTGCTTGCACCACGGCAGTCTCAGAATTGATGAACATCCCCATGCACATAAATACTCTGTATACATTACCGATCACTCTCTGTATATGTCAGCAGGCTCACCTGCAGACCTGAATTCAGAGGTGTACAGGACGTATACCAGCAGGCACCAATGGAACATGTTCAACTGCATCTTTAGGTTTTATGTTGCGCTTCATAGTTTGAGTTTCCTGTTGGTCATAAATCATCTCCCATGTTTACGTGATCAGCCCTTATCCATGGTCCTGAAACTTCATTAGTCCAACTCCCACATCGCAAGTGTGGCCATCTGAATGTTTAAGGGTTTTTTTGTTTGTTTTTTTTAACTTTATATTTAACATGAATGTTCAACATGGAGTAGGAGCTACCATGAACTTAAAGAATTAAATCTGTTGATTCAAACCCCCTCCTGGATTTTTGACAAATCACACCCTCAGTAAATCTATCTATCTATCTATCTATCTATCTATCTATCTATCTATCTATCTATCTATCTATCTATCTATCTATC
>JAQQZY010000001.1:19184766-19195722 GCA_030068375.1 Ostorhinchus rueppellii
ATTTCTGACAATCTGTGAAAATTTCATGAAAATCCATCCATAACTTTTTGAGTTATCTTGCTAACAAACAAACCAACGCCGATGAAAACATAACCTCCTTGGCGGAGGTAAATAATACGACTCTGTTATTGCAGCCTGTTGCTGCTGTTTCTGTTGAAGTGGAGCTGTTTTGAACTACTTTATATCCAGAGACGTTAGATAAATGAGAACCCTCATCACATGATTAATGAGAGAGGGGAAAAAAGAAAAAACGCAGCTCTGATGCACAAATGTGTTTTCACTTTGAAGGTTTCCTCTTATATTTGATTTTTGGTGAGATAAATTTATGATTTGAACATTTATTGAAATGAAACCATGTGAGGAGTTTAGAGGGAAAAGCACTATTTGGCTGCACTGTTAACAACTCAAAGACATGTGAACTGACTATTACTTTTTGTAAGATGTCAAAAGCCAAAAAAACTATTGTTTTTACTTCATCCATGGTGTCAAATCTTCATGTTAAAAATAAATAAAGCTGACCAAGGTGCTGCTCTAAAAAGTACCGTGTTTTCTCTTAACACAGTGGAGCAAATATATCAAACCACATATCACATTAGTGCTATAAATTTGTACTTGAGTAGAAGTAATGAGTTACTTTCCTCCGCAGAAAGGCGTTACACAGCCCACAAAGATTTGGCCAAAACATCTTTGCAGCCCCACAGACCTTTTGCTTTCGTCAGACGGAAAAAACTGCCTCTTGAATGAAAGAGTTTCATAGAAATGTTTGCGTTTCCTCTTTAGCTGAGTTTGCATTAATCTTTCAAAGTCAAACCCTGGTTCTTTCCTCTCGACCATCAGGGAACCCCTTGTTTGTTTATGTCTCTCCCTCTACCGCCGTCTCTGTGTGGACTGTACACCGGTGGCCACTGCAGCTGCCGCAGGCCTCTTCACTGCATGAATGTAATTGCTGAGCAAAGCGAGGAAAGTTAATGACTTATTTGCCTCAGGGAAAACACAAGCATGCACACCGTAACGTATATGAAAACACACACATACATCAAGTCTGTGCATTTTTAAGTAGCTCCCTGAATCATTTAATCCTGTCCGGCCTCTGCTGTGACTGTGTCTCTGTCTTTTATGTTCACGAGGACCTTTGTCCTGACAGTGATGACACGTCTCCTCACTCCTCCTTGGTTTCTTGTCTTTTCTTTTTGCATAGGAACTGGAATTTTGTCGCCTCAGCCGGAAGAAAATCCTCACTGGTGGAATGCCAACATGGTGTAAGAACTGCCTGTCCTTCCCTTAATGTTTAGTGCACTAATACAGTAACACTCATACATTAAGTATGTATGTAGAGTATGCATGCACTAAAACGGGAACCTCCTCCTGAGGTGTCTGTTTTATAGACCTAGTTCCTCCTAAAAGTATTTTCTTTCCTGTGCAGGTTCATCCCGTACTGCTCCAGTGACGTGTGGAGTGGAGCAACACCGAAGACAGAACAAAGTAAGACACTAAGAAATTGTCTCTCACCACTTGAACTCGTCACTCTGACTGTAGTTGTGCTCAGCGGTGACATCATTTACCCTAGAACTTTACAGATTTGAGTAACTTGTATTTTATAGCTTTATACTTGATTTTATTCCTCAAACGTTTTGGGAAGTCTTAGTTATTTTTCAGCTTACAGCCTTTTATTTCCTTCCTGACCAGGGAAAACCATGTAAGACTTGTGGAGACCTCGAAGAATCCTAATTTCAGAAATGAAGTAATAATAATATACATAAATATGCTTTTGTTACTTATTACATTAGAGTCGGAACCAGAGTTGTACTCAACCATAATGAGGGACTCCAACAGTTCTGGTACAGGACGGACTGGGGACGTTCAGTGTGTTGTAATTATCAACTTCACCACTAGGTGTCACTGAAAACACTGAACCTTCAAACGTTTTAAGTGAAAATTTTAACTTTCTTAATATAAATGAGAGCTTTAAAAGTCTTGGAAAGGCTGTAAAATCCATTGTGACTACAATGAAAACAGGTTTGTTTTTCTGAGCTCATGTAAAGTTGACTTTTTATAGAAATGTGGTTCTCAGCACAGCCATACCACAAACATATGATCTTATAGAATAGGATTAAATTGTAAATAACATTAAGTTGTCTAAATAAATTCAACCTTCAAATGCTACGTATTTTACGCTCAACTCACACATTTCTCCCTGGGTTAACATTTGTCGAAAGGACTTTTAATTATAGGTATTGGATATTAGATATTGAAATAGACATTATATTGTATTCTAAGAGATAATATACATATTGTAGCTTATTCACATTACACTATAATTTCCTTTTTTAAAGTGTCTGACGGAACAGAAACTCAGATCTTTGTGTATCATATGTATGTTCACTATTATTCATTGCTGCTCGACATTGAATGGCTATTGTTATTGTTGTTGTTTTCAGGTGACTATGCTTTCATGGGTTCTCTGATCATTCGGGAGGTGGTGAATGAGCTCCTGACAAAAGGTCTGGACAATGCCAAAGTTCTCCTTCTGGCAGGGAGCAGGTCAGTTCAGTGCATAAGTGTATCTGCATGCGTTTGAATAGAAGCTCTTTAAAATGTTCACACCTTGATCCCCACTTTTGCTTCATTAGTGCTGGAGGCACAGGCGTCCTGCTAAATGTGGACCACGTAGCCGAACAGCTGGAGTCTCAGGGCTACAGAGGGGTGCACGTCCGCGGTTTGGCCGACTCTGGATGGTTCCTGGACAACAAGCAGTACAAGTTCACTGAGTGTCTGGATACAATCAGCTGTGCCCCCACCGAGGCCATAAAGAGAGGCATCAGGTTAGAAAAAAGAAAAGATTCTGTTCAGACTATCGCATTGTGAAAATACTACATTTAAAGGGTCTGCATTCGTAACCCTTCTTTGGTTTAAAAAAGAAAAATGTAAGTAAAATCAGTGAAATGTTCTTAAATTATGAAAAGCCGGTACAATAAAATAGTCCCTGTCTGCTTTTACATTCATTTTATTCCTATGTTAATATTTATGCTGCGTGTACTGCTGTACTGTAGATGTTTGAGCTACCGTCGGTAATGTAATCTATAGTACACAGACAAAATAATTCTATAAGATCATAACATGTTTGTAACACCACTGTTCTGTGACAACCAAGTATCGAAGACAACACACCTGTTTTCAGTTATGTGACATTTGATGCATTTTCCCGTTCATCAAACATTAAATTCCAGAAGTTGGAGATGTCGGAAGTAGAAGTTGCTTAAGCCATAAAGTCAAGTCAGGTTTATTCTTAAAGCCAATATCTAGACTCGCAAATTTGCTTCAATGGGCTGTACAGTACAAGACTCTCTGCACATAGATCTAAAGAAACCTTGTGCTATGAAAATTCCTCTTTCAGGACAAATAGAAAGTGCAAGAGAACATTTAATCCTTCAGTTTATCACAGTCCTATCAGTATATTTGTAGATATGTGGTTTTTACTGCTGCAGTGTTGTCCTCTGAGCGGAAGGAGAAGTATAAAGCTGTAGTTTGTATCCATCTGTGATTATTTTTCAGGTACTGGGGGGGCCTGGTGCCAGAAAGCTGCAGGCAGGCTCATGTGGGAGAAGAGTGGAAGTGTTTCTTTGGATATAAAGTTTACCCCACGTTAAACAGTGAGTGAGCAGCTCTCTATCAGTTTGACCCATTGTACTGAATGAACAGAGGTGGTTTTTTAAAGCTGCGGGGCCTCCTCCGTTCTGTCCAGGTCCGGTGTTCGTGGTGCAGTGGCTGTTTGACGAAGCCCAGCTGACCGTCGATAACGTCCACCTGATGGGACAGCCCGTCCACGAGGGACAGTGGAGGTACATACAAAACCTGGGACAGGAACTGAGGAGCACACTGCAGGACGTACCGTAAGAGACACACACACACACACACACATATATACATACATAACACACTGCCATTAAAAGTCCTGTTTTAACATATTGTGTGTTTTGGATGTAGGGCGGTGTTCTCTCCAGCCTGCCTATCACATGAACTCATCACCAGAACGTGAGTAAATGAAATGTTTTAAATGACATATTTCACAATTAACATATTATGTAAACACCCTATACTGATCTGAAATAACAGGATTATTATTTTACACACATGCAGTTGTATTATATACATAAGCAAAGAGCTTTAACGTTTGCTCGAACTTTATTTTAAACATTTTTTTTAACCACAATTTTGTTTGTACAAAATTATTTTCTCGCCAACTAATATGTAGTCCTACATGTTATTTTCATGCATCTGCCTTTTAGTACGTGGTACTAAACATGTGTATGTGAGCTGTAAAACGGAGGTGTGACATAATAAAATAATTCTCCATCATAGATGTAATGTTACAAAGACTGTAATGGATTGTGTTAAGTAATAAGTATAAGGCCGATGAAAGCCTTATTAAAAATGTTATATGTAGGTATGACTATGGAAATGTTCATAACTGCATCATATCGTGTTGAAATGAGAATGCAAAAATAGTAAAATTACACTGAATGTTTTCATCCACAAACTACCCTTTCACACAAAATGTGAATAACATGAACCTGAAATTTAAGCGAAATAAGTGCATTTTGACAATATTATGCCTCATCTTATCATTGACATATGTTAAGTACAACTTGCAGATCACAGCAGCTCAACAAAGGCACCAAAAATTTAGTAACAGGCATCTGGAACTGAATATATTTAGGATCATTTTTGCATTTCACAAATTCACCCCATGGGCTGACCTGGACCCTTTGGAGGGCCGCTTTAGGGCCGTGGGCCGTATGTTTGATACCACTCATTTAATGTATCCAGACTTTCCTCTGTGATGGTGTTTGTGATTGGTGTCATTCTTTTGGTTTATTGCATTTTAATTTGAAATCTTTTATTTATGAGAATTCTTCTGCACGTTTAGATATTGTAAATGGCCCTGTTGTCCACGAGATGGCGCTCTGAGGTCCATCAACTGAGATTAGCTGCTTACTTTCTCAAACTGGATAGGGGTGGGGGGCATGGGAATCACTCCTGGGTGTTGTTTGTTTTTCCAGGTTAGAACATGTAGCAGGTGAAACTAATGTTTTAGCGTTGGAGCCCCCTGAACTCATTGTAGGGACGAACAACAAACACATCTACTGGCATGGTGATCTGGCACTAGACTAGACAAAGAGTTTAGGTTTGGAGAATGGACAAGGAGTGGACTGGAAAAGAAAAGTGTGCGGTGTTTCTGTTTTTGTACAGTTTTCACTTTAATGTTCGGAGATGTGCGACGTAAATGGGCTCTCTGCAGCCACTGACATTGAAGAAGGAAAAAAAAAAGTTCATCTGTGTTACCAAAATGTGTTTGTTGTCCTAAAAATAACTTTATTGTTATAGTTGTAAGATAATTTCCTATTTTATTTGGAAAAATACCATCTCAGGGAGCAGTCTGGTTGAGTTTATTTCTAATTTTCAAACAAAAATCTGTTAATCTCAATTTGCACAGGAAATAATTCAAAGAAAAGCAGAAAGTATTGCTACAATAGTGATGTTTCTTTTAAAAATAAGTTAGAATTGCACCACTATTAGAATGTTGTTGGGGGAATGGAGATTTTTTTTTTTGTCCTTCAAAGGGGGGAACCCGAGAGGAGACTGAGACCCACTGCTCTAGTGTGATACCTACAAGTGTGTGTGTGTGTGTGTGTGTTGTCTTCTTTCTGCAGCAGCTGGATGGACATTCAGGTCAAAGGGACGTCCTTACCCAGAGCCCTGCACTGCTGGGACCGCAGTCTGCAAGACAACTCAAATGTCAACAGTAGCCATGGCAACCACAACCACCAAAAACACAAGACTCCACCTACGAGGGGCTGCCCCATGCATTTAGTGGACAGCTGCCCGTGGCCGCACTGTAACCCGTCCTGTCCAACCATCCGTGACCAGGTGACGGGGCAGGAGATGAGCGTCATCCAGTTTCTGAAGCACATGGGCTTCGACGTGCAGAAGATGGCCCAGCAGCAGGGCATGGACCCCAGGAGGCTTCTGGGCATGCTCAATAACGGAAACTGAGTCACATTTGACAGTACAGCGGTGACCATAGTGTAAAACTGCTGTGACATAATTGTGCTGAAGGAAAAAAAACAGGACTCGAAATGAGAAAACTGATGTTGTCCATCGGCGGCAAAACAAAACTGTCAGCATCTGAAAAACTGGACAACTGATCCCAAGTGCCTGATGAGTTTTAAAGATGTTGAGACAAAAACAATAGGTTTATACACAAGTGGAAATCCTCGCTCCTTGTTTGAACATATAGACAGATATATACATAGATATGCTATTATTGTAAGATGTACTCACAGTGGAAGTCGGTTGTGTGTACGGTACTGTATAATTATCCAGTTAAGTCTATCATGGTGATAATCGTTCTAATGGAAAAGTAGAGATTGAAAACAAACCCCTCTCAGCTTGTTTTGTCGGGGTTTGGCATTCTCTTCTGTCAACTTTCAGTATAAGTATATGATCTACGGTGCTGCTGTTTCAACTTTTCACCAAATATGCTGCTTTTTCTCACATGGAAAATTTATAATTTAATGGGTAATATTTACTAATAAAAAGGTACAAAGAGTAAGATATTTACTTTGCTTTTCAAGTCACTCCAAACTGGTTCTATATTTATTTTTTTACTTTTTATGTCACAGTGGAATACATTCAGTTGCTGTAACATTGTCACTTAGATTTGTTTGTGCGTATCTGTAAAAAAAAACATTTGTATTCAAAAAAGCAGATTATGCTTGTACTGTCATCCTGGCTGTCAGATTATTGTCTAGTGCATGTTTTAGAATCAGTGGCGACAGCTGACATAAAAATAAATAAATAGATGCGAGTGACATGAAAACAAAACTTAATTTAATTTATAAAAGTACCACAATATTGTCATCCTTAAACAGATCACACACAACCCCACAACAATGTACAATATACACAATGATAAAAATAATTCTTAAAAATTCAAGATACTGTAGACTATAAACCTATTCACAGTTGATATGAAAGTGCCACTAAGAGATGATTGAAATCTATTATAACCGACAGATCAGCTTTAAGATTTCTCAAAATCTGCTGTTCTTGTACATTAAATTTCCTAAAGATCAGCTATTTGATCTATAAACACTACACATGATGCAGGTCTATTCACTGGTTGAAGATGTCTTAACCAGTAGGTGGGTTTCTACTTGTGGAGACACTGGCGGCTCAACAGGTAGAATCCTAGAGAAGAACAAACAGAGGAAGTAAAGATTAGAACAAACATGACAAAGGGAAAAAAAAAAAAAAGAATAAATAAGACATTCAACATGAGAAGAAACAAAGCACTTAACACCAACCTGACTGGTGAGTCTTCGAGCGGGGGTTCTTTTTTGCTCATGGATCGACTGGAGGCGAGTGATCAGGAACTTCTTATCCTCTCCCTCCTGTTTGGGAAAATGTCAGCAAATTAAGACTGTTCAGGACTTTGGATGCTTAAGTACTGCTCAAAGAAAAGATGTAGCCGAGTGCTTTGTAGTTTACGTTTTCTATCTGCTCCTGCAGTAAATTGATGATCTTCCTCTGACCGTCCACCACCTGACTGTGGAAGTAGATGACGATCCTAACGATCACAAAACATGAGTTAAGACAACACTGACCTCTATAGGAACGCATGTGTTTCTACAGGTTTTGATGAATTCAACTTAGGACTTTTTAAAGTCCATTGTGAGCACTTTAAGACCTACTGACATCAAAAGTAGAAAAACAGTACAAAAGGTGAGAAGGAAAGTCAAAGAATTAACCTTAAAAGAAATAATTTTTTCCTCACATTCACCAAGAACATTTAACTGAACATATCCTCATAAAAATGAGTACAGAAGAGTGTGTATGTGTGACTCATCCAAAGTTCCTACTTTGAGCCTTATCTTGCACAAGATACAGCACAGCAAGCTTCACATTCATTATTTATTCATACAGACTTCAGATAAACATTAAAATGAGCTCTTCTTGAGCAAGCATCACTTCTAGCAGTAGCTTCTTTGTTAATGTGTTACAATATGGAGGCATTTCCTCTACTGTGACACATTAACTGGGTGTGGTAATGCCTCTAAATGCTGACCACACTGCATTAGTGGTTATCAATCCCATAATGGTTTCATTTTGTAGATTTCTTACTGTGCTTTCAATTCAAAGACACATCTAAGAACAAGACTGTAGTTAAGACAACTTTATAATAGAGACATTTCAAAGCCTAAAATTCAGATTACTGAATGTATGAACATGCATAGTCAGTGATCTGAGTGAACAGTAAGTCACACTGTTTGCCCTCCTTATTCATGTGTGCATGTGTGCGCGCTCTCACAGAAAGATTCCTGCTCCCACAAACAGGAAAAAGGGGTTTTCCACCAGGTAGGCGTGAGCGCTGGCCAACACAGACAGTTTGGGATCGTTTTCTTTAAGCTCTTCAACCCATCGCTTTCCTGCCTGAAACATGGTTTTGAGCTGACGGAATGGGCCGCATGATGAGGAGGGTGTGATGCTAAAGACAGAAGAAAGATGATGAGACTTTTTATGTTTATGCTTCAAGACATACAGGTGGCAAGAAAAGAGGACTAGATTAGCATCTGTTGCACTGCTCTAAATACTAATTGTCTGGACCAGCGTGAAGAATCAGTCAAGATTTTCATGCCACTTCACTCACTGTATCCTGATGGACAAAACAAATGACAATGGCCAATATGCCATTTTCATAAATGGGTTCTAGCATGAAAGAGCAAGAGTGCATCAAGGTCCCTTTTACTATAATTTGATGTAGATTGTAAGACACTTCAAGACGTGTAAAAAAAAAAAAAAAATTGTATACATGTACCTCCACATGGTGTATGTGACACAAACAGAGGCACCGATGAAGGATGGGATACAGAGGAGAGTGATGAAGATGGTGGTCATCTGACTGACCCTGTACGGCTTCCTGGGGGCCTGACAGTTCATCATCACACTGCCCTGCAATGAAGAGGGGAAAAAAGACAAGTAAAGTCACAAAATCCAAGGTGAGGAACAACAGACATCAGCAATAGTCTGATATGTGGCTGCTGGATCTACCTCTTAAAAAAATGTGTATGATTAATGTATGTGCATGTATTTTAGCTTTATGTGCCATTGGAAGTGATTATGTTCCATCAGGGCTTTTTTGTTTTACCGGTTTGTAAACCTAATTGCAATTCTAGATCCGAAATTCCATCTGCAATTCCACTGCTAACTCTGCTACATTCATTTATCTGATCTGTAATAAGTTTATCTAACTTAGCTTTGTTTATAAGAGATTGTTTCCCATTTGATCAGCCATGTTTAGGTTGGTTTCATGTTGTGTTTTCCGTAGAAGAAGCTGCTCCAAACAGATTGCCTCAAGTGGGATTAATAAAGCTGTCTTTATTGTGTCGTAATTAGATCTTGAATTGAGGATTTCTGTTATAGTGTTTCCAAAAACTCAGCCGACATGACATATAATACTTTAATCTACAAAAAAAAAAATAGGGCTTGTGTTTCAAGGCTGCAATCTGATCTAAATACAACCACAAATCAAATGCTGTGCTCTAATAAAACCACTGTCATCGAGTACAAAGCAGTCCAACACTGATGCAGAGGTACAGACGGAAAAGCTCAACATTGTGCTGGTCCAGACACTTTCACTTCTGTTCACCGTACCTTTTTAATATAGAAGAGCAGCAGGAGTTTAAGCATCTGCACTGCAGGCAGAAGAGGAGTGAAGAGAACCCCTAACCTGAAATGAAAAACAAAACAAGATGTCATTAATTAGAAACTGTTTACTAAAACATGACAGTGCAGATATCTTAGCCGTCAGTTATGTACCAGGCTAAAGTCTGTCCATAGATGAGGTCCAGAACATTCCTGGCAATATCAAACACTGGTCTTCTCCTTCTCTTCAGCACCTTCTCAGAAAACACCCTGCAGGCAGCACAAGAAGGAATTAGATGATTAAAGAGGAATATGAAAGAACAAAAAGGGACTACGTTTAGAATTTGAGTGACTGACCTCCAGAGAAACTCTCCAAATAAGGTGTCTAGAAGAGTGAAAATGAAGTCCATGAGGAGGAATCGATACAGCTCCTGGCCAACGAAGTCCTCCCAGCACTGAAGCCCATGTAACACAAAGAATAAAAAAATATGAATATAAAAATATTAAAAAACAAAAAAAAAGCCCAAAAACGTACTCTCTGTGCTTTTTTATAATGAGGCTATCTAATAAATCATAACACTGAAAAAAAATGGAAGTGAGGCTAAATATTTATCTCACCGTCAGTTTAATACTTGCAGGGTCAGTGGCCACCCGACCAAGCCAGTGATAACAGAGGACTCCCAGTACACTCACTTTCAACACCAAGTTTCTAAAAATATCAGCAGAGTATCCAATGACTCCATTAGTTCTGCACATTCTGATGCTAAAACATGAATTGTATCTTCTAACGTAGTGTCTCTGTTCGTACCGGCCAATAGCGACGTATGTGCGTACAGAGGGAGAATCATAGTCCTCCATCCAAGCGGCAGCGTTGAACAGGCCAGGCAGTAGCTGGTTGATGACTGATACCACGACAGGAAGAGCCAGCATACTGGCCTCCGTCAACAGGGGGTTGTGATGGGCGTTACGAGAGAAGACCTGCAGGTTCTATTGGAGACAGAGAGTAAGGCTCAAAGGGTTACAGAGAGCTCAGATCATCGAAGTAACACCTTAATGGCAGTATGATATACTGCATTTTGGTTTTGTTATTCTAACAGTTTTATACATAGGGGTTTTAATATCATGGCATATAGAATATCGTAACATTTCTCTTTGTTTGTTTTTGGGTGTTATGTGCATGTATTTGAAGGCTTCTGAGGAAGACTGGAGCTACAATCAAAACTGTCAAGCAGGTAACATCTAAAAACTATA
>JAQQZY010000001.1:19205020-19215073 GCA_030068375.1 Ostorhinchus rueppellii
GTCCCATTGAAGTGCATGGACGCTCAGCTTCTATGGGCAAATGCTCTGGTTCATATCACAGTAGAGACACTAGAGGGTGCAAATGCCTAAGCTGCTGAGCACCAGCCACCATTAAACCACAGAAGAAGAAGTTCTATGGACAAATGCACTGACAACAAAAACGGCGCTATGGGAATGTATGACAAGTTAACGTTAACTCAGTCGGCTTGTGATAAGTAGCTGATTCTGAACGAACTCGTCTTCCAGATGAACATGTTCTAACGCTTTTGTAGTAAATGAAATGTTAACACAATTGTACATATTTGACGATTTCATTTTGGACATTTTAGGGGAAGCTGAGCTTCCCTTACACTCTTATGGAAATCGTCTCTGCTGTTCACAGCCCACGCTTATTTTTACATCCCCCCAGCACAGGGCTGGCACACACAATACGCCATCAAAACATCACACCTTGGTTGTGGAACGAGAGGTGTTCTTTCTATATAGTGTTCTGAAATCATGATTCCACCTTTATCACATCTCTGTTACTACCTCCAGAGGCATTACAAAGCAGTGACAGAGGTGGGACCAAATAATTCCACCATTTCATTTACACAGACATCATTCTGGAGTAAAAGTGAAATATTCCCAGAATAGAAGTGCTGTGTAAAAGGAGCCATTATGGAAACACATTTCTTGATGCTAGAACCAAATAATTCTACCACAAAGTAATGCAAAAGTGCAATGAAAGAAAGAAATACCTCGACCCTCCTCATCCAATTCTTTCTGTAGTTCTTGCAGCTCAAATGCATCAAGTCCTCCATTCAGACTCTGCTCCGCTATCAGCTGGTTGAACGAGTCATGAACACCTTCCTCGTCCAATGGACTCCTACAAAAAGGACACGAGCATGGATATTACAGATAAAGGCTCACAGAGGCAGGCTGGACTGTCTCAAAGACACTCTTCAGAACAGATCCAGAGTGCTCTGCAACAACTACTGATAAAACACGATGACCCTTTGACTCAGTATTTCCTTAGGGACTACACCCAAACAGAAAAGGAAAACTCTCTCCCTTCCATTGACTCCAAGACCCACTTCCTGTGCTATCAAGATGTACAAACTCAGTGAACTAGTCCGGCTGTTTCTGCTTTGAAGATCCAAAACAGGAGAAAATATTGCAAGTTCACTTCCCCTTGACTTAGCACATCTACACAGGTAACACACAAACAGGCACACAAAAGCAAAACAAGTCTGTTATATTTTAAATTGGCCTGTTATTATTATGCATATGTCTGATTAATACTGTTATTCGAGCTGACTGCAATTATTTTGCAAGATTGTTGTTTGTTTCTAGACAGTTGGATAAAAAAGAAAGGTCATATTTGCATCACTATTTTTGTCATTTTGGACTTGACTGGCACTTATGTAATGTAATCTTATGGAGCCTCCTTCATCAGCTATGCAGTGGGGGATTTGTGTTTATCTAAAGGCACTTGATCTTACTAGCAAAGAAGACAAAGAGAAATTGCATTTCCTGTACATGTTCACAGCTTAAATCTGATGATGTGACTGCGCTAGTTTCTAAATGAAAACATTCACTATCATAAAGACAAACTGCACCCTCACACACTATTGTGGAAGTAGGTCATGTGATTAAAACACACACATGAAAACTAGCCAACACTCTGCATTGTAAGCTACCTTCCTATTGTAACTCTACGGTAGACATCAAAGAGTCAAGATAAAGCTGTCGTCTTTGCTCCTGATTTTACTTCTACTCCGTCTCATGGCCCTGACGTACATTAATCCCGGTTAAACTGGCAGCTTCAATTGCCAAACCAGCCCGGCACAGTGAATACAGACTGAATTCATGTGGACACTTACTCCAGTCCAGCTTCCATTAACGGATAATGCAGGTCAAAGTTAACCATCCGAGCCATTTTTCTTCTCTGTTCCGATCTGTCTGGCCGTCAGTGTGTTCGTCGACCAGCTCCAGAGGGATCACACCCTCACCTGCTCAGACCTGTACTCCACTCCCACCATGGTGTTTATTACCCGAGTCTGAGAGAAGAGAGGAGGAGAAAATAGAAGAAAGGTGGAGCCTGGAGTGAGTCAAAGGTAAGAGAAGGAATTCCAGTTCCACTTCCTGTGAATTTGGACACACTTGTTAGTACTTGTCTTGTTCACATTTAACACTAGAGAAGGGGACACCAAGTTAAAGGTCTGCAGCTGGAGGTTGACTTTTATAGTGTATCAAACAATGATGTGTCTAGAAAAGCAGGGGTTCTTCTTGCTCAAAACAAGGCTTGGGTGATACCATCCTGATAATATGCACTTCACCTTCAACTGGTAAAAAATGTTAATTATAACACAAAAAAATATGGTAACCAGTTTTAACAATATTGCTCACTTCATCTATTATGCAAGATTAGGACACATGGCAGATTATCTGGCAAATCTCTACAAAAAACTGTGGTAAACCATTAGTTTGGCAATGTATAATAAAGTTTAGAAGCCCATTTTCTACATAAAAAGTCTGATTTCCACTTGGTAAAAAATGGTCTTTTTTTCCACCTCTTTGGCAGCACCACTCATTTTGCATAGTGATATCTGCATTAACACACTGGTACAACTTTAAGAAAACTGTCTTTTACTAAATACACCCAGCAGAGTTTTACCAAGAACTTGAGGTGGTGTGAAATTTTACAGAGGCTGCCACTTCCTAATAAGCCCAAAAAAAAAAAAATAAATAATCAAACAAAACCTCTAACTTTTCATTTTACATTCTTTAACTATGCTTGGGTGATATGACCAAAATATCATTATGATAAAAATGAGAATGCGCAAAAGCTGACAACTGAAACATTGCTTTATGCACAACCAACAAAACACAAAAAATTATAATGACAAAATTATCACAGTATTAAGCATTTCTATTTTACCCCTCATTCCTCACTATGAACATGCTGAAATCGACCTGTCATGAGGGATGGTGTCATGAGAGCTCCATTGTGACCCAGCTTGTGATGAATACTGTGGTCAGAGTCAGATGGCGCATTGTCACCCAACAAATTAATATTCATGCACAGACACAGAATGGTGCATTGTCAGAGTTCAGTTAGACTGTCAGAATAGAGTTTTAGAGAAAACACATCAGATTCTTTGTGTTATAGTTCATTTTGAATTATCTGCACCCAATAGTGTGTAGTGACTGTGTTTTAACATTCATCAAAAGGCAAACAGAAGACATGCCACATTCTTCTATCACCAAAATCAGTTTATAATTATAAAAGTCATGAAACAATCTAATCTAATCTAAATTGCCCATAGGTGTGAATGAGAGAGTGATTGTCTGTCTCTATAAGTCAGCCCTGCGATGAACTGGCGACTTGTCCAGGGTGTACCCCGCCTTCGCCCTAAGTAGCTGGGATAGGTTCCATGCGACCCCCGTGTCCCTAGTGAGGATAAAGCGGGTATAGAAGATGAATGAATGAAAAAAGAAAAGTACTGGAGTCCCTGGGATTTAAGTAAATTTAATCCAGATAGTCATTAGTGGCCCATAAAACCTCTTTCACACACATATTGAATTATTTATATCAGAGCTGTGATTGCATCTAAATAAAGCCCAGCCAAAGGCTTTGAATTGCCTAATAAACATCCATATTGTATAAGCCTGATGGAACAGATAATGTGAAAATGTCTGTGGGCTTTGAACTAGATTTATCTTGGGTTTGTGGTTTGTAACAAAACAAGGGTCATCACACTGAATGCATTAATAGAGATAATTGTTCCCTTTGACGCTGTGATGATGATAAGAATAAGAATGCTTTAAGAGACAACAAAAGGCAATACAGAATTATATCACTCATCACACTGTCATTTGAAAATAATATATTGGAGTATGAACTGAGATTACCTTGATCCGCTCTGATTGTCTAGTAGTCAAATCCAACAACAACAAAGCAATCAATCAATCAATCAAGGCTAAAGACATTAATTTTGTCTTCTTTTGTTGTAATTATATTTTGCTTTTTCTTTTGTTCTGAACAAAAGAAAAAAGCAAAATATAATCAATCAATCAATCCATAAATAAAGATGCACAACACCCAAAATTTTATCAATATTATCAATCAAGTTGCAAAACTGATTGATAATTGATTGATAATAACAACTGGCATTATAGGCTACTAAAGGAGCAGAGCCACTTCCTGTTTGCATTCATCCACAACAGAAACTGTAGTGCCTTTGCGTGACACCTTTGCTGCTGAAAAACAAAATGACTTGTTAGACTTCCACGTACTTCTGAGGAAACGCTCTACTTGTTTCCACACAGATTTAGAGGTTAAGATCACATTATGATGCTTCAGTTAAGTAAAAGAAGCAATTATGCCATAGTTATGCCATTTTACTTATGTAAAATTACAAAAGTATTATCATCAAACAATCAAATAATCCAGTATGGCTCAAATCAGAATGAACTATATAACAAGTCTGATACTTTAACAGGTTCAGTGTTCTCATTTGTTTTAGAGTATTTAATGTCACAAAATTTTATTTATAACACAGCATGATTTTTTGTAGTTTGACTTTATATATATATGTATATATATCCATCCATCCATCCATCTATAAAAAAATTTCCATTTTTCTTGCTGCCATCTGAGGGTGATGTAAAAATTTATAACCTGTGGATTTCATTGACTAGGCACTGTACTGATTATAGTCTAATATGTGAAAAGGAATGTGGCCTGACCAAACTGCTTTATCACAGCACGCAAACCTCCCAGAAACCACGAGAAAACTGTAGTGGAATACAATATTTAATGCATGTCTCAGAAATACAATGCAGTGTATGTGCAAATCAAATTAAATTGACATACCCAAGTAAAGTACAACTTACACTGTACTTAAATGTAATTGGATTCCATCACTCTCATGTGACATACCTTACAATTTCACTCCAGTTACAGGAGATATACAACTGCCAAAACTCCTGCTACATGCACTAGAACACTACCAGGCATCAGCGCCACTTCACAGGTATAGCTGGGCTGTTTTCTTTTGTTGTGCAACATGCAGACAAGCACAGCTGCATATTTCAATCATTACACACACATTTATGTCCATGTGCATTCATCACAACAGAGGGCCAAAGTCTCTGGGTGGAGGTCTTTGTGTTTTTGTCCTCCACATACAGTTTGAAAATCAACTGCAGGCATAAATCAGGGTGCAGTTGTGATTGTTTGCCAGCACTCTGACGACATGGCTCCAAAATGTCATTCTACCTCCACCAACCGTAATCCCCCCTTAGAGCTCCATTATAACCGATGACTGCACACATCTGCTCTTTTTTTTCTCTCAAACACATTTTTTTTTCATTGACTGAAGTTTGCAGGATCATGTTACACAAGTTTCCATTTCATATTCCATAGATACCCCTTTTTTGTGCAACTTTCTCAGGGCATGGAAACAGCCACTGTGACTTCACAAATACCACTGCAATGCAAGGTTCACTCTGTTTAACAGTTTATGTTGTTGCATTTTTTATTTTTTTATTTTTTTTAACATTCACACGCAAGTACTAATAATATTGGGGTCTGTAAGTCTCCTGGGCCGTGGCAGGATATTGAGGGGGTGGGATAAACTGTCAAAACTTTAGAGGGGGTCAAAGTGGAACTGTACAAGCGCCAAATAAAAGATTCTGGGAAAACAAAATGGGGGGTAATCCAACTCGGATTGTTTCATTGTGGGTTACGAGTTCATTAAGACTGTTCTCTTAAAAAAAAAAAAACAAAAACCACAACACACACACAGGAAACAATGACAACACTGCAATGGAAACTATGAACCAGTAAACGAAAACATAATGTGTGAAAAGATAACACCCTGAAATGAAAACACAGGTCAGCATAAAACAATGCAAACAATGACAGATGACAGTTTTTCAGAGGATGTAAGGGGAAGAGGAACGGGAGTGTCCATGCTGAAAGCTTTGAACAACTGTAGGCAATCAGTTCCCACAGAGCTGAGAAAAACTAACAAAGGGAGCACAGAGGGGGAAAAAACTACAGCGCCCAGAGCATTTCAATGCCCTTATGTTTTGAGTTACCAAGAAACCATGCAGTTTATCACAAAGTGCAAGAATGGTTGGTGAAGCATGGCAAACAGTAACAAACACCAGATGAGGTGAAGGTAACAGAAAGGACTGAAGACAACAAAGAAAATGTACGTGGAATTACCAGGACTTTTCTTTCTCCAACATATCCATGCACATACACAATTCCACTGTCCCCGCCTTCATTCAGGAAAAAGGACACAAAATTATAGGTTCACTTCTGGCTACACCATATTAACTGGAAACTTCTGCACCTCTGAACTGTAATACAAATGTAGAATAGAACCAACACATCCATCCATCCATCCATCCATCCATCCATCTATCTATCTATGCCACAACTAATGTGTCTTGTCCCTGGTAGGATTTATGACAAACACCACTTTAATACACACTATTAGTGAGTATCTTTGTATGTGCTGGGACCTATAGTTTTAACAAATAAGAGTCTCCATACTACTATACAGTACAACACCCTTTCGTTGCACAATAGGCCACAAAATCTCATTCACTAAAGATAGAGAATCTGTATTTTTTCCTGTGGGCTTTTCTACTGAACAAGCAACTAATTCAGGGTGACACAAGTGAAACATTAACTGTCTGCATCTACTAAACAACCCTTCATTTCAGTTCGTGTCTATTGACGATTAACCATCTTGAATGACGACCAACGACTGGCAACGAAGCTTGTCAACCTGACAGTGAGTTTATAAAGTTGACCAACTGTAACACCAGCGGCGATAACAAATTTGAATGCTCATAAAACAAAGGGCTAAACAAATAAAAGCGAAGCAAAAATAACAATGAGAGTGTTTTTGATAAAGCTGTAACTTACCGGACTGAGAACTTGCCAAACCCGTTCAGTCTGTGCTTGTGTCAGTCAAAATACACTGCACGAGCAATCGAACAGCAGAGGTCGAACCATTTCTAAAGGGGGGGGGCGTTAGTTTTCAATGTCTCTACGTACAAATGTGAACCAGACAACTTTATCCTCTCTCAAGTTAAACATTTAAATAATTACGTGATGATTCGTCCTGTATTTTATGGGTTCCTAAATCGGTTTGTCTGTACGGCTTTCTAACTTTAATGTATATGCGACCCCCGCAGACCTCCGTGTGTTGGTCGTGACCCGCTGAGTATTGAAATACCTCTACCGGTATTTTGTCATAGTGTGCCTCAAACAATACAATGCAGCACTACACTGTTATTTGTGTTCTTTTTCTTTTTTCTTTTGTTTATTCTTCAGTGCTTAGTTATGACGAACAAATAGGTGAAAATTCCTAATTTATAAAGAACAGAAAGAAAATTCAAGCGTGATATAACAGATAACATAGGCTAATAATAAAGTCAATATTTGAAAGGGTACATAAGGTGGAGCATGAAAAGGTGAGCTGAATACTATAATTCAAGAATCCCATCTTTGGCTACATAATCTCTTCTCTTTCTTTTGACTCATACACCTGTTCACACCTTCGAAACTAAGGGAGTCTCCTGTGTGAAGCTGTTTGCACAGTAACCTGACCATATTCTGACCTCATGTTACTGATCACTCAGATCATTCAAAGTCTTCAGCCAGTCAACATATGTGAGGTGGACAATGACTTTGTGCCACCAAACAAATATGTTGGGGTACATGTTGACAACAGGATGAACTGATCCCTAAACACAAGATGCACTCCATCAAAAGGGAGAGTGATATTTTTTTTTCTGAGATGGCTCCGGTTCTTTGATGTCTGCCCAAAGATAGTGTATATGTTTTACTACTCAGTTATTAGCAGTGCTTTTGTCAATGCTACTATCTACTGGGTAGGTAGCATCAAACAAAAGCATGCAAAAAGGCTGTACAAAGTGATGAAAAAAGCAGGGGGTTTTTTTGGGTGAGAAGTTGGACTTATTGGGGACTGTGGTGGAGAGATGCACACTACGGTGGAGAACATTTTGAAAAATTCAGTACATCATTCATTTCATCTTATTTTGATATAACAGAAGAGCAGCTACAGAGAACGACTGAGCTCATTAAGATGCAGGACTGAGAGGCATAGAGGAAATGTCCTAAGCTTGACAATTACAAACACTGTATGAACCTCATTATGTATGTTTTATTGGATTTGACAGAAGAAGCTGGACTACATATCTCATGTATTCATAAAGGCCCTTTACAGTTCTGTTAATGTGTGCAATCTAATAAAAGAACTAAGTAAATCAGTGCTGCACATAACCGACCCAACCACACTAAAAGGTTGTGTAGGATGTCTCTGCTCTTATGCAGAATCTGTGGGAAAAAAATACACGCAGCAGTCTTGAATGGAAAGAGACACCATCTTAAAGATAAATAATTGCATATACATTCATGCAAGTGCCATACCTACACAGGTACTTCACTTTTTGGGGGTTTAAGTACCCACCAGTGAACTAAGTAGTGGAAATAAATATCTGCAACATAAAACGCTGCATACATCGTAATGAATAATCTGTAGAATGTATGGAAGTATGTTCCTAAAGGACACATTGCTAGGATTTTGTTTAGGTCCCAAAATAAATTTGCATTTTAAGCAGTTCAAGAACCTCCAACAAGATGGATGTTTTCTATAACATTTTTAAACACAAATATTTAAAACAAAGCTGTGATTTACTGAACTAATTGGAAATAACAATATAGTACAATACTGGCACAGGAACATGTGATAAACTTGATCTTTGTTCCTGATCTACAGAGAAGGACACAATTATTTGTCACTTTTTAAAAGTCAATCCCCAGAAAAAAAAAAGAAAAAAAAGGAAAACACTGGGTGAAGTGCTATATGACACTTTTGAGAGTCCCTCCTGAATTCAAGCAGGGCAGAAGAAGAGATAAGAAATGGCATCAGGGCTCATGTTTCGTTGTAAACGTTATTGACTGGAAATCTTAAATGTCTTTGTGGTGTAGTAAGTGTGGGTGGAGGCAGTTTTTCTGCTAGGTGATCGCATGAGATTCAAACCTAAGTTTCCACATCAACAAACAGACATCATGTCAAGCATGTCCCATTATCCAGTGTAGCTATATGTTTTTAAAAAATAAAAGAAAAAACAAGAGTAAAATATTAAATAATTTATCTGATAATCTAACACATGCTGAAGAGAAAAATCAATCTCAGAAGTAACTCTCCTAATGGATTACTTTATGTATTTTTTTATTAAATTATTTACCAGTCCAAGTGTGTCAGTACTTTTTTTATGTTCTGAAAAGGTTTGTAATATTTTCAGCCACTAAAACAACGTCTGTGTCTGCATCCTGTCATGTGATTTCCTGTGAAATGTCAAATTTATCTGCAGTCAGTGAGTTAGTTTATGTGTGAACAGATCTAACATCTGCTCCACCTTTCACACAGTGAACCACACCAACAGGAATTAAGGAACACTAACTCCAGATCAGCCCCTTGGAGGTCTTCTGTTGCGTGACATCACTTCGAGATTCAAAGCAGGATGCTTTCTTTTTTTTTAAAGAAAATTGCGGAAGTAACTTTTTCAGAACTTGAAGTTTCATTGTATGGCAACATGTTTTCTCATAGCTTCGATTTTTTAACTTAACAGAATTAGGACGACTAAGTGTTACAACATTTGAACATTTGGTGAACAATATGGAGGAACACAACGATGTCAACTTCTTGAGACTCATGTCAGGTAACAAAAAAATAATAAAAATGGTTGTGCGCATTAGTAATCTGAGTGTATATACTGTATGTGTGTGACAGACAAGAGGTGATATCCTGGCAAAGAATTGTTTAACAGTTTGTGTTGTGAGCAAGAGGTTAAAGAACAAATTAGATTAGATTACATTAGATTTATTGCCATTGCAAAAGTACCTATTTGTGTGGTGAACAAGAGGTATCTATCTTTCTTTCTGCTATCTATCTATCTATCTATCTATCTATCTATCTATCTATCTATCTATCTATCTATCTATCTATCTATCTATCT
>JAQQZY010000001.1:19215173-19225755 GCA_030068375.1 Ostorhinchus rueppellii
CTATCTATCTATCTATCTATCTATCTATCTATCTATCTATCTATCTATCTATCTATCTATCTATCTATCTATCAGATGACAGCTCTCACTCCACCTTGTCATCTGACTCATGTGAGTATTATCAGACGGAGATATTTGACCTGCTGCCCAGCATCCAGGCCAGCCGTCTGGAGCAGGTCGGACAGGACTACTGGGACACCAATGAGGACCACCATGGTGGTCCAGAGCTGGGGGAGAGGGTGAGCCATGGCCTCCTGTCCCGAGACAGGACGTCTACACAGCCACTCAGGAACCTGGCAGTGTGTATTCAGGGGAAGAGAGACATCAGGTGAGTCTCATCATTATTGCTTCTGATTTTATATCCTTTTGGAAGTTAAAGTGAGTTGAGAATATCCATGGTTTAACAAAACAAATCACTGTGTAGACAAGACAGCTGTGGCAAGAAATTTCCTTCATAATCCAAAAGGGTTTTTAGTTCATTTAGACATGACAAAGAAGGGGAAGAATTTTACCCTATACTAATCCTATGAAAGGAGACATGTGAAACAATGGGAGATACACTGTTATCCATAAAATATTTTTACCTCTTCACATGAAATGATTGTGACAATGTGATTTATTCTTGATGGATAAAGTGTAACATTGATTGGAAGTATGTAATGAAAGGGGATAACTAATGTGTCATGTGTCTGAAACAGTGAAAGAGTGGGCAACAGTGTACATGACTTGCACTGGATAGGAATTTGATAATCAGTTGAAGATATGAGAAAAATGTGGTGGAGTAAAAAGTGTATTTGCTAATGAGATGCAGCAGAATATCAGTGGCTGCATCAAAAAATAGAAAGACAATATTTACTCAAATAAAATCTGTGTTTGAAACCAGATGTATAGTAATAGCCAGCATCAAAGTTAACATAAGGAAATAAAAACAACTAAAAATCTGAGCTTTCAAATACCAGCTATGTAAAAAAAAATTACTGATAGCTATCATGTAACTATCTGGCAGTAAAGCAATCATGTAATGTTATTTAATGTAATGCAATCTGGATATTTAACACTTTGTTGTTATAGATCATCTGAAGTGCTATTATCTGATTTCAGTCACTGCAGGTGTGTGTACTAGTTTAAGCTGAACCATCTTTTGTGAAAATTTACAAGCTTGAGGATTTAGAGATGTTTATAGATGATTTATGGCCAGTATGATTCAATGACCTTGTCAAATGATTCTCTAGATAAATACATTTTTCACTTAGATAAACCGTGAAAGTCTTGACTGTTTTATGTGCACTTACTAGGGAAAGGAGGAGTATGCAAATAACCAATATTGGTTTTTGGGAGTCATGGAGGCGGAGCCAGAGTATTAACAGAAGGAGGGTGTGGGTGCAAATGAGAGGGGCTCTGTCAGGCCTGTTGCCATGGCAACATACGCTCCATGCCATTGAAGGTAAGAGAAACAGGCTGCAGTGTGTTATATGGACTTGTTTTGGCAGACACACATTGTATAACATGACTGATTATTTTACCTGAACACTTCAGATTCTGTCTAACCCTAACCCTAACCACCTCTCTTCTTTTGCAGGAAGGTTTGGAGTTGGTGTGAAATCCTATTTTGTTTTCCTCAGATATCTGGTTTTCTTGAATGTACTGCATTTTGCTCTTATATGGGGCTTCATTCTGGGCCCTACAACATTTTACGGCAGGGGAAACACCAGTGGTGAGTGACTTACAATAACACAGGACCGGACACAAGTTCCACAGGTGGATGTGCAGCATATCCAGGCACATTAAATACAAGTACTGTTTTGGTCTCTGATTTTACAGAACCCTTGAGCTTTGGAGGCAATGACTCAGTTTTGGACTTCTTGTTGGGATCAGTAAGAGTTTGTTTCCTAATATTTGGGGGTGGGTATCTTGCATTATGATCTGCCTTCACACTCTTCCTCCTGCAGGGCTACCTGGATCGTTCTCCAGTCTTCTATGGTTTTTATACACGTGGTTCTTTGGATATGGAATGTTTGAATACTCCTCTGTTGTACTTTGCGGGAATCCTTGCCATCCTCTTGCTCAGCGTTATCATGGTGGCCCATAGGTCAGTTGAAGCAAAGTGACAGATGTAATGCTCACTGTCTTTACTGTATTTTTAATGCATTTGTTCATCTGTTAAACATGTGCACTAGAACCATAGTTGGCTACAAGCACACCTGGATGCTGGGAAAGCGTTACAACACGTATGTGAGCTATAAAATGTTCTGCGGCTGGGACTTCAATATCCAGGACCCTGCTGCTGCTACTCTCAAACACAGCTTCATCAGAAATGACCTGAAGGTAGTCATATAAATCTTCACGGCACCCCATACTGCACTGTAGATAGGTCTGGCATCCTCCGCTAGCAATGAGACACAGAGGAGGAGAATGTGGAATACTTCCAGCAAGTCAAGTTAATCTGAGGGTAAAAGATCATGCAAACGGCTTGAAGCAAACCATATATGCTTTCCTCAAGTTCTCCATTCGGGGTGCTACATTTATAGCTGCTGACTAAAAGTGTACCTTTTAAACGATTTGGGTTGCTCAAATAATTACTTCTCTGCTTCCTGAAATTAAAAAAAAAAAATGGACAGATGCAGTACTGTGAAAAAGTCTTGGACTATCTTTAGCTTTGTTGTTTTTGCAGGGTTGTAAATAGCACAACTTGTCTATCAGGGGTATTCAAATCTGGTCCCTGAGGGCCAGCGTCCTGCATGTTTTAGAGAGTTCCTTCTTCCAGCACACCTGGTTCAATTACTGATCAGCTCATCATCATGCGCTGCAGAAGCTTGAAAATGTTGTAATGACTTCCAGGTGTACTGGAAGAGGGAAATACCTAAAACATGCAGGATACTGGCCCTCGAGGTCTGGATTTATTGATGAAGGAACAGAATATTAAAGGAAATAAGTGCAGAAAATGTATATAACTTACAAGCACATGCACGCACACACACACACACACACACACACACACACACACACACACACGCATGGATTAAGCTTAATAAAAAAAAACCTGGTGTAAAACCTTAAAAAGGTTAATTCAGTAAATCATAGATTGCCTAAATAAAGGCATATTACATGCATTACATTTACAAATTTGGCAGATGCTTTTTTCCCCAAGTGACTTACAAGGGGAAGATTAACAATTAAGCTCTCGCTCTATTTTATTTGTAAAGCACTTTAACAACCACAGCGCAAACTGAGGTTGTGCCAAATATAGAAAAACATTTTTAATGTATTTTTGGAAACATTTTTAATACATATTTCCTGTACATGCTGCTTGTGATATAGAGCCTGAGTAATATATATATATTTATGTTCAACACATCTGACAGTGGCTGAAGACTTTTGCACAGTACTGTAGTTCAACTGGACAGAACAGACTTCCTCTTCTCCTTTTCTGTGTTTTGTTGTGGTGTTAAAGTATATTTCCATTTTCTACTATGTTTGAGTCTGAACCACAGTTATTATCCCCTTCACTTGATCTAACCAGGACCTTGTTGTTTTCAGTGAGTTGTGATCTGCAATTTAACCACCAGATATCACAGACACCGAACCTTAAAGTTTCAAAGTTTTCATTTCTTTGTGAATTTAAATGTTTCATATGTTATCCATATTTTTGTTTTATTTATATGTTATTGTTCCTTGCTCCTGTAGTGGATACATGTTATTAGATTTTTTCACCATCCTCAGCTGTTCCTGGAAGAGCAGACGTTCTCCCTGCGCGAGGCTCAGAGGACACTTGGCCAGAGGATTCGTCTCTACCTGCTGAGGTTAATCCTCAATCTGATCGTCCTGTCCCTGCTGGGAGGAGCCTTTTACCTCATTTATTTTGCCACTGTGACATCCCAGTCGGAGGGGCAGAAGGTGAGGTTCATGTTGATCTTGTCAGACTTTGCTGTAATGAACCAAGGATGAACCCAAGTGCAAGACCAAACACAGAAATGAAGTTCCAAACAGTTTATTATAAGTCTGCACACGCAAACACTTCAATAGTCCAAGAGTCCAACTCAGTCCAAACAGAATCCTCTTTGTCACTGTACCTCTGGTACAGAACCTTGAGTCCGAGACATCCAGAATCCAAGGGGGGCAGACGGTGTGGACAGTCAGGGACAGTCCAGGGGTCGAGCACCTAGTGGTCCAGTGTAGAGCAGGCGTAGTCAGGGCTGAAGGGCAGGTCGGGTATCCAGGAAAAGGCACAGCGTTGAGGTCCAAACAAAGGCAGGTCGAACAACCAGGGATCAGACAACAGGCAGGGTCAGGCAGAACAAAAGGTCCAAAGGCAGGAGACAGGGCAGAACAGGTCAGCACGGAACCGGGTCAACAGACAGACTCAGACAGAGCCCAATGCTAGAAAGTCATGCACTGCAATGAATGATCTGGCAGAGAACAGATGGGAGAGAGCAGGTTAAATAGGCCTCAACTAATGAGCCACACCTGTGACTCACCAGGTGTACCAACTTAGACTAATTACTCAGAGTGGGAAGAGAAGATCAACAAGAGAGAGAGAGAGTAACAGAGAGATAGAACAGGAAGAGCAAAGAGTAGAGATATGACATTTGCTTATTGTTGTTACCTTTAACATTTCACTGATCCCTGTGTCTTTGTCAGAGAGGGCACCACTGGTTGGTCAGACTGTTGCTGCAGTACCTCCCTCCCATCACCATCACCTTAATTGAACTGTTCCTCCCTCAAGTCTTTCGGAAGATTTCCTCTTTTGAAGACTATTCTTTTACCATGCAGGTCAATGCCACACTGGTGAGGTAAGTATGATCAACACGTAGAAAACCATTTGCACACACAGATGCATATGCATATCTGCATGGTTTCACTTGTTTGTTTCCTCAGGAGTATCTTTCTGAAGCTGGCATGTTTGGGGATGTATTTGTTTTTCCTCTTTGCAACAAATCTTGAGCCGGTGAGTTGAGAGTTAGCGCTTACACTGCACTACAATTATTATTATTGTTTTTGGTTTTTTTTAAATCATCTTCCTTAGATATTAGATGTACTAAATCTTACATACAGTAATAAGATGAATTGGAAAATAAATGACATAAGTACTGGTTTACTGATGTTTTCAATGTGTATGATTAAGGGTTATTACTTACATACATTGGTTTATGTGGATTTATATAATAGATTTATAAATCATCCACTAAATAACCTGTGAACTGAATGAAGTAGATCTGGCAGATCTGAGACAACCATTCCTTGGAGTAAAACACATTCTTTCATTAATTTCATTAATCTGGACTTTTACATTTTGACCCAAGACTGTATCTTGGAAACTACAGTCAGTTAGCATTTTTGAATTTTTCTATATTTGTGACTCAAACTTAATGAAGCTTCACTGCTTTTATTCTGGAAGCATTTTACTTTTAGGCCACTGTTATTGGGCTCATTTGTATTTAAAGGGCCAGTGCTCAACATGACCTTTCTGGTGTCATTACTCAGGAATAGGGTTGAAGATGGACCTGTGGAGTTGAATTAATGAAGAATTCAGACCCAAACAGAGCATTTATAGTTTATGTAGACCACAGGGAAATGTCTGAAAATGCATAATTCAGTTTTAAAAAGTAAAATATCACTCCTTTAGGAAAACATCCTGGCAGGCAACTCAAGAGAGTTGAAGATTTACTGAATCCAAATGGAGGTCACACTAAATACTGACTTCATCTGCAGAAACTAGAGCATTTAGTTTTATTTATATACAGTATATGTGTGTGTGTGTGTGTGTGTGTGTGTGTGTGTTTCATTACTGTGCACATATTTTGTGAATATTTCCTGTTAGAAATACAGACACACCCATTTCAACCCTCTAAACAACAAAACTAAAGGCTGCCTCAGACTTTTGCACAGTATTGTATGTCAAACTACATACTCTATTAGGTTTTAAAGGGCTTTGTAACTGACAGTACCGGACCCCACTCACATCTACCAAAAGCTGTTTCTGTGTTTGAATTAAGTGTCAAGTTTTTTGTATCAATAAGCCATTGATCAATAAATGGCAAACATAATAATATGAGTGAAAAAGTAACACTCTTTAAGTATCAAACATCATTGTTTCACTTTAGAGCTATGTGCAGTGGTGAAAACAACCAAAACTACGTTCTTTGAATTTTATTCTTAGCGCTTCCCTTTCTCAACTTGGCCATGGTGTTAGTTCACATCAAGATGAGAAACCAGCAAAATGACTCAGTACTGCCTCTAGTGGTCACGTCTATTCACAGTTACATGTTGGCCCATGGCTGTGAAGAAATATGTCTTTGGTGTAATACACTAATATCTTTGTTATAACGTCAAAAATATTCCTTCTAAGCACTCCAACAGTGCTTAAAGGTCCTTCTTAATTATTTCAAAGTAGAGATTCTACATGTCACACCTTTAATGTACATCATAATGATACATGACTACGGTAGATCCAGTGTTACTTTTATTATTCATATTTATGTCATAGGACTTTTTGGAGATGCCCAGATGTAACTACACCACTGGTCTGACCACACTTATTTATATTTGGCTATCTTAGATTATATCTTCAGCAAATAAGTGTTTTCATGAAGATCTTTCCAAACTGAAAACATTTCTTGATCTTTTCCTGTCTTAATTTTCTTTCACAGTGTTGGGAGAACCAGTTTGGTCGAGAGATGTACAAGCTGTGTATCTTCAATTTCCTTGCCACTTTCAGCAACATCTTCCTCTTGAGCTACCCCAGGAAGTGGGTTTGCATCAGATAAGCAGCCTCTCTCTGTCTTAGTCATCACTGCCATTTAGGCAGGATAGATGAAAGTCTTTGATGGCACAGCGGGTTGACTAATACAGGGAATAGAATTTTCCAGCTACGTATTCAGTGCTTATTAACTTTTCTTCATGTGATAGGTTACTCCAGGAGAAGTACCCCTTGTCCTCACTGGCCCAGATGTTGGGGAAACAGAGGTTCCTGATCCCTTTTAATGTCCTGGACCTGGTGCACAGTCAAACTGTGTCCTGGGTGGGAGTGTACTACTGCCCTCTTCTGCCTCTGATAGGAACTGTTACACTGATGGCCACTTTCTACATTAAAAAGGTCTTTCTATTCTATTCTATTCTATTCTATTCTATTCTATTCTATTCTATTCTATTCTATTCTATTCTATTCATCTTACTCATTATTCTGTGTTGTATTGACTTAAAAGGGTAATTATTATTATTAACTGAGAAATAGCTAAGCACAGATGAACAGTCATCTGCTGGGAAGTTGACAATAATACAAAAGTTATAATACACAAGTATTATACAGTAGTTATAATAGTACACATACCCTTAAATAAATCAATCTGTGTAGGACAAATTAGTTGCCATTAATTACCGATACGTTAGTCATTGGGAAATTTGTTTTTACTTCTTAAAGTCAAGCTTTCAAGTTGCCTTCACTTTTTCCTGTCAGAATAGAATATTAAATGTTAGATTGGTGATTTAATAATAAAACTTATTTGTTTGTGTTATCTTTGGCTGAAGAACACAGTATTTGTTTGTTTTGTATTCTGATGTTTCCTTTAAGAAATGATTGATTTATACTGACAGGACACAGAACAAGAAAGGACAACTAAAAATCCTGTTTCATCATTTCAGTTGATATTTCATGACTCATGTTTCTGTGATGCTGTTTTTAGTTCGAAGTTCTGCGGTGCTGTGCAGCAGAGCAGAGGATGTTTCGAGCCTCCAGCTCCTCCGTTTTATTTCACTTCATGTTGCTACTTGGTCTCTTCATGGCTGCTGCCACACTGGCTTACAACTTCTTCATGTAAGATATCATACGAAGTAAAGACAAAAACTCATGTTAAAATGTAATAAAAGTACACATGATTTACAGGGAAAAGTAAAAATACTGATTGCAGTTTTTAAAAGCAAAGTACGTGACATTTTTCTGAGCAATACTATATCCTCTTTTTTCCTGTCACCTGTCATGACATACAGAACTGTGATTTGTCCAATCTGCTTTTAATCTGGTTTTCCCTCCAGGTTCCCCAGGTCTTCCTCCTGTGGTCCGTTTGGAAATGGTGCCACAGTGTTAAAAGTGACAGGAGTGTGTGTGGAAAGTCTGCCCAGTCCTGCTAAGACCACACTCCGATACCTGTCCTCCGAGGCCTTTGCCCTGCCGCTCTTACTGGGGGAAATGTAAGTAGAAACCAAGATGAATACATGCTCAGAGGAAAGTAAACACTGGGTCTGTGTGTTGACTTTTCTGGTTTTAGGGATACGAAGTATACAACACATTTGGGTGGCAGAGGGACGAGTCTCTTTCTCTTTCCTCGACCATCAAAAACTTCTTGTTGAACATGTTTTTAGTCAATTAATATTTGTTCTTTGCTTGACTGCAGTAGTGAAGTTGATTATTTCTTGCTTTTTTATTTATACATTCCCTATCCATGATCCAAGTCTATACCAGATCCATAATCTTACAAGTGTATTTCTGTAAAAACAGCATGTTTGTGCACCTACATTCTAGACTATTTAGATTATAGAGTGCATGGTACTTTTAGCACATTATCTCATACCTCTTAACAGTAATAAGAGAATACAAGTGAATAACACAGAGTGCATAATGTATTATTATCCAGTTTATTTGCCAAAATTGGATTTTGTGGTCATATCTTTAATGTAACTTCAAACATATTCTGTTCCTTCAGTATAATCTTAACCTCCTATGTGTCACGGGGACGAGCCAATCAGAAGGCAATTGAGAGACTGAAAGACATGCTAGTTATGGTAAGTCACACACATGCTGCCAAAAATGTGTGTTTCTACAGATTAGAAGAAGGAAGTTACAGCTGATTTAGTTGGTGAAGTGAGTTTATTATGTGTCAGTCGTGTGGGTTTCGTCATTTTCTGCTGAATCCATATGTTATATTCTTTCTGTAAATGTGTGTTATCCTTACAGAGCAGCTCTGATAAGCGTTTCCTGGTGAAACAGCACACCACCGTGCTCAGAAGTAAGAGCAATGGACGCAGAGTCCGTCCTACAGGCACAGATGAGGACAACTCCCTCAGCCAGCGACAGATGAACCGACCTCCAAACTGATCAGTGTCCTCAGACTGTCTCACACTTTTACCCTTAAATTTTTTATTTGTATTTTTTTTAAACATAGTCACTTGGCTGGAAGTTGCTAAAAATAAAAAGGCTGAAGTTTTGGTTTCAAGATAAGATGTGCAATGGTGACAGTTATCTGGAAAGATTACTTTTTCATTTTGTGGCTTCTGAAAAAAGGTACTTTGTGTGTTTTTAAATAACTTTATAAAGCTTGCTGCTTGATGCATATCAGTACATTTGAACTGTTTTTACTTAGAAATAAACTTGTCCATAAGAATATAATTTCACTCATTTAAAGGTAGAAACACTACAAACACAATTAGTAGCTCCTGTTAAATATTATTTTGTGTTTAGTGCTTTGAGCACAAGGCTCCTCTTTTCACCTCATCAAAATCGAACCTGAGGAGCCTGAAATGTGCGCCGCTCATGTTTTATGTTAATATTAATCCATCTGTGCATGGATCATTAACGCCTTGATACCTATTGATGCAAACTTGCATCAACGCCCCCCCAAATGCAACCAAAATACTATCTACTTGAAAGAAAAAATGCAAGTCAAAATTTTTTTTTTCCACAATTGGAAATCGATTCAGGCTTTAAGGCAGGGGTGTCAAACATGCAGCCCGGGGCCCAAAACCGGCCCAGTGAAGGGTCCAATGTGGCCCACGGGATGAATGTGTGAATTAACTCATGTTAGTTTAGGAGCCAGATGCAAACCAATGTGATCTCAAGTAAAATAATAACATAATAATTTATAAATAATGATAAGTACAAATTATCTTTTTGGTCTAATGTGAAAAAAATAACATTGCACTATGAAAATATTTACATTTAAAACTATCCTTTAACAAAAAAAAAATGTGAATATCCTGAAATACCTAAAGAAAATTATTCTAATTTTAACACTATTCTGCCTGTTATTAAATGTGTGTTTGTAGATCCACTGTGATCTGTGAGTTTTGTTAATAATAAGCTGAGATGTACTTATTTACTGTAAAAGTTACTAAATTTTAATAATATTCTGCCTGTAACATGTATAAATGATAAGATGAAGCATAATTGTGTTATTTTTCTTAGAAAATGCAAGTTTTTTTCAGGTTATTTACATCTCTTTTTTTGAGAAAGGATAGTTTGTAAAGGTTGATATTTTTTATTGCACTAAAACAAAAAGGAAAGGTTGTCATTTACAAGGTATTATTCTGTTATTATACTGGTTTGGCCCACTTAAAGGGGTCATATTATGAAAAATCGATTTTTGAATGGTTTCCAATCAATAATCAGCATCACCGGGCTGTCTATAATTCCTCCAAGTATGAAAAAAAATCCGTTTTGTCCCTTTTTAGTTTTCTCCTTATCTCTAAGATATGAGCTTCAAACGGCAGATTTGCGCTTCCATGACTTTGTGATGGCAGCAAGTCACGGAAGTGCACTGGACCCGCCCCCCTCAGGTTAGTGGCACCGCCTCTGATAAAGGTTTGCCACACC